>SKCR01022766.1:0-157847 GCA_019454045.1 Zanthoxylum bungeanum
ACTTGTCTATTCCCGGACTATATCTCCATTGTTGGAGTGCCATTCCCGCGTGCCATTCTCGGGGTGGTGTGTCATCCCGGACTGGTCTATTCTCGGACTATATCTCCATTCTCGGAGTGCCATTCCCGGCGTGCCATTCTCGGTGTGTCCATTCCCAGACTTGTCCATTCCCGGACTATATCTCCATTCTCGGAGTGCCATTCCCGACGTACCATTCTCGGCGTGTCCATTCCCGGACTTATCCATTCCCTGACTATATCTCCATTCTCGGAGTGCCATTCCCGGCATGCCATTCTCACCGTGTCCATTCCCGGACTATATCTCCATTCTTGGAGTGCCATTACCGACGTGCCATTCTTGGCGTGTCTATTCCCGGACTAAACTGATCTGATGTAATGTGGCCTTGCCCCCAGAATGCCATACCTGGCAATGCTGATACTAATGCTAATGTGGGCCTCACCCCCAGAATGCCGTACCCGGCAGAAACTGATCTGATGTAATGTGGGCCTCGCCCCCAGAATGCCATACCCAGCAAACTGATACTGAGCCAATGTGGGCCTCGCCCCTAGAATGCCATACCCGACAATGCTGATATGATGCTAATGTGGGCCTCGCCCCCAGAATGCCATACCTGGTAATGCTGATACCGATGCTAATGTGGGGCATCGCCCCTAGAATGCCATTTCCGACAATATTGATTATGAAGCTAATGTGGGCCTTGCCCCCAGAATGCCGTACCCGGCAGAAACAAATCTAATGTAATGTGGGGCCTCGACCCCAAGAATGCCATACCTGGCAAACTGATACTGAGCCAATGTGGGCCTCACCCCCAATATGCCATACCCGGCAATACTGATACTGATGCTAATGTGGGCCTCACCCCCAGAATGTCATACCCGGCAAACTGACCTGATGTAATGTGGGCCTCACCCCCAGAATGCCATACCCGGCAAATGACCTAATGTAATGTGGGCCTCACCCCCAGAATGCCATACCCGGCAAACTGATACTGAGCTAATGGGCCTCGCCCCCAGAATGCCTACCCGGCAAAACTGATCTGATGCTCAATGATTCCCTTAGCATGTTGCATTTCTCTCTCGAGATAATCTTTGATAGCTAGATGTATATTCATCCTCAATGAATGCTTTTGCGTCAAAGCCGAGAATCTTCAAAGTACTTGATATGCTCAACTCCGATCGTCTGAATAGGTGATCTGAACTAGACTCCTAGTGTGTGTGTGCCAAGGATCTTTCAAGCTTTATTCCTTAAGCAAGCCAATTTGACGATTTTGTCTCAGAGAATCGGACCAGTGGGTCTAACCAATCTGGATGTCTTAATCACATTCTGTGATTACTTCGGCATACTCAACATGATTTGGTCTCTTGCATTTTGCTCTTGTCTATTTCTTGTCATTCTTTTCCACTTTCTCTCTTTTTTTTTTCTTTCCTCTCTTTTCTTTTTTCTTTTTTCTTTTCTTGGCACACCTACCCTTTAAGGTAGCATTTCTTCTCATGGTGGTCCTAATACTCGCCCATGGGTAGCTTAACGCTTATCGGTTATAGGCGGCATATTTTTCCTTTTTTTCTTCTTTTTTGGTCACAGAGTCTTTTCTTTTCTTTCTCGACCATATCATATATCGTAGCGTAAGTAATCCAGGGTGGACATCCAAGCAAACGGTCATTCACCAATCCACCATCTCTTCAACTTGTCATCTATCAACCACTCGGGCTTCCACTGTTGAGATTCCGTATTCAAGTGCTTTAAGAGTCTAATCAAGATCAATCTATTCCGCATACCGGTGGAGAACACTTCTCGCACTTATCGTTTCTAAGGCTTCTCCCTATAGCACACAATGTCATCACTGGACATACATCTATTTATCAAAGACTTCTCTCTGACTCTTTTTTTTTTCACTCACTCACTCACTCACTCCAATGAATTCTTCCTCTCTGCTGCTGACAATGTGGGCTTCACCCCTGGGGTCTATACCCGAAACTCAAACTCAAATGGGCCTCAACCCTCAGATTACTACCCGAATCTTAACACCGATGTGGACCTCAGCCCTAGGATTACTACCCGAATCTGATACTGTGCATTCGCTGTTTCTGATTGGCTTGTCTTTGCCGCTTTCTCATTTCTTCTTCGAAACCTGTGAATACAAAACAAAAAAAGACAAAACACATAAAAAATAATGCAATAATGGGTTATATGTATGCATGCATGCATGAGTTTTCTTTATCCCGTTGGGTTAGGTCTTCTGTGGGTGACTATTTAGTCTTCTGTCACTCAGGCAAAATACAGCTTCAATTTGTCAACATTGATTGGCTCGGTGAACTCATTCCCTTCCAAGTCCGACAGTCTCACTGCTCCATTTCCCATTACCCTCTGAACAATGTATGGTCCTTCCCAGTTCGGTCTGAACTTTCCTCTCAGGTCTGTCATCGACGGCTTCGACTACTTAAGCACTATATCTCCTTTCCTGATCTTGGTAGGACAAGCCTTCTTATTGAATGCCCGGGTCAACCACTTCTGATAGATCTGCATGTGATGCAAGGACTTCATCCTCTTTCATCCATCAATGCCAACTGTTCAAACCTCTGCGAGGTCCACTTCTGTTCAGGTAATTCTGCTTCTGCTAGTACCCGCATGGACTGATCTCAACCTCCACGGTAGTACCGCTTTGATTCCATAGACCAAGGAGTAAGGTGTGGCTATTGTCACCGTTCTCACAGATGTTCTATACCCCCACAAGGCATATGGCAGTTTATCGGCCAAATCCTTGTAATTCTCAGTCATTTTTGTCAGAATCATCTTTATCGTCTTGTTTGCTACCTCGACTGCCCCATTAGCCTGTGGCCTGTATGGTGAGGACTTGTGATGGCCTATTCCATATCTCTGTAGCATCGCATTTGTCTCTCCCTGAAATTGAACTTCATTGTCCGTGACCACATGGTGTGGCATGCCGTACCGACAAATGAGGTTTCGAGCTACAAACTTTGCTATCTGCTTTGCTGTCACATTGCGAAATGATCCTGCTTCCACCCATTTCGAGAAGTAGTCAACTACCACTACTATAAACGATGCCCATTCGATGCATTTGGTCGGATCTCCCCGATCATATCAATTCCCCATGTTGAGAAGGGCCATGGCTCTGATAGCCCATACAACTCTGTGTGTGGCAAATGGTTCAAATTACCTCGTGCTTGACAGTCATGACAGTGCTTCACCAGCTTCGCGCAATCAGCTTCCATGGTCGACCAGTAGAAACCTTGCCTCACAATCTTGTGGGACAAGTTCAATCCATTCATGTGCGGCCCACCCACACACACAGCATGTACCTCTTCCATCACCTTCTAAGCTTCTTCTCCATTCAAACAGTTCAGCTGGATGCCATTTACCTGCCTTTTGTAGAGTTCTCCCTTTAAACTCACATACTGAGAAGCCAACTTCTGAATGGCTACTCGGTCATTTCTACTTTCTTTTTCCAGGAATTCTCCTCGTTCCAGATACCTCTGAATATCATAGTACCAAGGTTTCCCGTCATTGACCTCTACTTCCAATATCCTCTCAATCTCATAGACTGGCTTGCTTGCCGTTGTCAACACAAGCGGTCTTATCACCAGTTTCTCTGGATTTTCCCAAGTTGCGGCCAGTGTCGCCAATGCATCTGCCATCTGATTCTCTTCTCACGGAAAATGTTGAAACTTACAGTCAGGGATTGCGTGCGTCAGATTTCTGAGGTAGAACAAATAAGGATTCATTCGTTCCTCTTTCAATTTCTATTTTCCCTGCATCTGTCGGATCACCAACATTGAATCTCCATAGACTTCCACATTCTTATCTCTCAAGGCTATCAATGCTGTTAATCCGAATTCACATGCTTCGTACTCAGCCATGTTATTAGTTACTCTGAATGCAACCTCTTGGCCATAGGTAGGGTCTCTCCCTCAGGGGTTACTATTACAATATCGATTCCCGCTCATTTGTAATTCACTGCTCCGTCAAAATACATCTTCCATTCTTGGACTACTATCGCCTGGATTTCCTCATTGGAGAACTCAAACTTATACTAATCTCCTTCAACAGGCAGCAAGGCCAGGAATTCTGCCACAGTTCGTCCTTTGATTGCCTTTGAAGTGAGGTACTCGATGTCAAATTCAGTCAGCAGCACTAACCATCTGCCCAACTTCCCAACCAACGAGGGCACTGAATGTAGATACTTCAAAGGATTCTCCTTTGCGACCACTTGGATCTTGTAGGATTGGAAGTAATGGCGTAATTTCCTAGACACCCATACTACTGCTAGACAAATCTTCTCCACTTCCTGATAGCGGGCTTCATACGGAAGCAGCGTCTTACTGAGGTAGTAGACAGCATACTCTACTCTTGTCTCATCTACTTGTACCATCATTGTCCTCAGTGCTTCGGGTTCAATAACCAAATAAAGTACCAAGGGTCTACCTTGCCTCGGAGGTTTCAAAATAGGAGGCTTCACCAAATATTCTCTGATTCTGTCGAATACTTCCTGACACTGCTCATTCCACTTTACCGGCTGGTCTTTTCTCAATAGTTTGAAGATAGGCTCACACACTGACATCAACTTGGCAATGAACCCACTGATATACTGAATTTTCCCAATGAATGCTCTAACTTCTTTTTCCTAACCCAACAGGTATCTATGATGGCTTTTAAGACACAAGGGTTAACATGATGCATGTATGCATGAGATGTATGCAATGGATGAAATATAGGTTGGCCCATTATCATTCTAAAGTATTCAACCACACCATTGCGCGGTGCAAACTTGTCCCAGTTGAAAAGGCCCAACAAGTTTACACTTTTGCGATGACATGGGCTAAATGACTTCAAATGATAAGAGGCCCAACTGTAAAAATGGCCCATCGATATTTTCAGAAGCTTTTGGCCCAATTGTCAAATGGCATGAACTCGTCCCAGTTTAAATGGCCCAACAGGTTCACATCTTTTGGCAAAAACGTCCAGCTGGATCCAAATGACGACGGTCCAAAACATAAATGAAAAATAAATAATTTCTATCAGTTCTACGGCTACAGTTCATATGTGAGTTTACAGGGGTGTTGACAAAGGCTTTTGGATGAAGAATTGCCCACAACTAGGACTCCCCACTCAAGGATTCAAGCGACCAAGTGAGCGCACCTTTTTTATACCTTACGGTACGTGCCGACGAGTTAAAATGTGCGACTGACTATCAAATAGATTTCTTGTTGTAGATTCCCCAGAGGGAGGGTGGAGCGAACTCTCTTAAATACCCAAGCCTCTTAGGCTATTATCTCTTGGTGACAAGAATAAACAACGAGTCTCCAAATTGGTCCATCACAACGAGCTACGGGTAATGATTATCTAGGTGCCTTCACAGCTTTTCCTCGAAAGGTAGTGAATGAAGGAAGACACCAAACCATCACCTAGCTCAAAAGGTGCCTTTGATTAAACCACTTTAACCCACTATAGCCACGGTCAACTAAAGCACAAATTATAAACATCACAAGACATGATTTCGGGGGCCGATTCTTTATCCCCAGTGGAGTCACCAGACTGTAGGACACAAAACTTAGGCGACGCATGCTGTTCTAGGCTCGCGGCCTAGTTGGGAGTACAGATTAGCCCACGGGGGACTTAATGGAGTCGCCATCCGGTGTGAACCGGGACAAAGATTTAAGGCCGCACTCACCCCTTGCAAGGGAAGACCTCAAACCGTTGGGTTCAGAATGGTCCCTTATTTATGTCACTTGTGATGATATAATTGGTGCAATGAATCAACCGAGTCTACTCAATAATCATGATCAAGGGTATTTAGATATAACATGCATTCTCTAAATAAATCATATTCTAAGTTTGCATACTTGAAAGTAAGTCTTTGAACGACAAATAAGATATCACACGATGAGCATATTGAACCATTAAATCAAAATAAACGAATTACTATTCAAACATAAACATAAACTTAATCGAAAGAACATGCGTAAAGAATAACATAATTATGCTTTGAAATTAAATAACAAAACTAAATTAAATCATGCTTAAAACAATAAATAAACAACCTACAAACTATAACATGCTCAAATACAAATTTGGATGAGACGAAATATGTGTCTCTTAAGTGGTACGTGGCGTTGTATCCCGAGTGCATATCATAATACTGTCCATTCGGAATCGGTTACGGAATTTACGTCCGGGTTTCCATCCGAAATACCACAAAAGGGAACACATATCCCACTCATCCAACAATCACATCATGCCTCAAACGACTCTCATGCAATAATATTTTGAAAATAAATAAAATAAAACTAAAGATATAAGTGAAAAGGTGCCCTCAGGTCTAACCTCTTTTGTCATCTCCAGAAAGGGCGTTACACGTCTGTTGGAAAGGCGAATGATCCGTTACTTTTTTTATTTGTTAACACAACGTCTTTCCTCGTTGTTTTGATGTTCGGCTACTATTTTTGGTCTGTTTTGCTATTTTTTGGTCGCTGCGTTTTAGGTCACTGTTTTGGTCGTTTTGGGGACTGTTTTGGGCGAGTTTGAAGGCCAATGGAGCTGCGGTTTTAAGGTTTTTTAGGGGGGACCTTAGGCTATTTTTTGGTGTAGTTTTTAAGTGTTTTATGGACTGTTTGGGGAGCTTAAGGTGCGGTAAAACTGATCAGGTGAGGGGCTGTAATGTGCGGCGGTTTAGTGTAGTGCAGTGAGTGTTTTAGGCTTGGTTTGGGCGTGAATTAGGGGGAGTGCAGTGAGGACTGTTTGGTGTCACTTTGGGGCAGTGTTTAGGGCCGTTTATGGCGTGTTTTGAGGGCTGTGATGGCACAGAATGTGGCAAGGCAAGGGCATTGTGTAGGGCTTGGGCGTGAATGGAGGGAGTGGAGGAGGTGGATGCGACAAAGCAAGGACGTCTTGGCTTGAAGATGTGGCAATGGGGGGTTTGGGAGGATGGTTGGTCGCGTAAGAGAGAGCTTGGATAGGTCTCTTGGGCGTGAATGAGTGATATGTGTGCTAGGTTTGTGAATGGTGGTGAATGGCTCTTTTTATAGGCAAATGAGATGATGATTTCCTTATTCGAATATGATTAGGATTCTCATTGATGGTGACATCTCATTCTTTGCATTTCACAAGGAAAAGATCTCCTAATTTAGGATTGTGATTAGGAAAGGGATCTATGAGATTTCTTCTAATTAGGAATGTATTTGACTAGATTCAAGCATGTGATAAATGTGTATTTACCTAATTAGAGGCAATATAGGCGTGAATAAGGCTCCTTTGGGCGTGGGTTTTGGTTCATGGGTTGGCTTGGGTATTTTGGGTTTGGTTCGAGTTTGGTAAGTGGTTTACGGGGTTTTGGGCCTAAGATAAGCTTTGAAACGGAAGTCCAACAAGCAACCGAAGTCAAACAACTAGACAAAATCCAATAAAAATGCCATTTTCCAATATTACCCTTCCAAAGTCCGCTTCCCGCGACTTTCAAAACTAAAGAGATAGTGCCTCCATACGAGACTCGTCATTGGGCTGATATGTAAAAATGCAATGCCTATAGTTTCCCATTGTTGACTTCTACTTCCAAGACCCTTTCTATCTTGTAAACAGGTCTGCTTGCCGTTGTCAACACTAGAGGTCTCATCACCAACTTTTCTGGATTTTCCCAAGTTGCGACTAGTGTAGCTAACGCGTCTACCATTTGGTTCTCTTCTCGTGGAAAGTGTTGGAACTTACAATCGGTGAGGGCCTGTTCCATACTTCTGAGGTGGAATAGGTAGGGTTTCAACCGTTCTTCCTTCAATTCCCACTCTCCTTGCATCTGTCGGATTACCAACATCGAGTCTCCTTAGACCTCCACATTATTAGCCTTCAAGGTTATCAATGCCGTCAGTCCGAAGGCACACGCTTCATACTCAGCCATGTTGTTGGTTACTCTAAACGTCAACCTCTTAGCCATAGGTAGTGTTTCTCCTTCGGGGGTTACTATCACAATCCTTATTTCGACTTCTTTATAGTTTATCGCTCCATCGAAATACATCTTACATCCTTGGACCGTTATTGCTTGGATCTCCTCGTCTGGGAATTCAAACTTGTATTGGTCTCCTTCTATTGGTTGTAATGCTAGGAACTCCGCTACGGCTCGACCTTTGATTACTTTGGAAGTGATGTACTTAATATCAAACTCTATCAGCAACACCAACCATATACTTAACTTCCCTACTAGCGAAGGCACCAAATGCAGATACTTCAAGGGATTCTCCTTTGCTACCACTTGGATCTTGTACGATTGGAAGTAATGACGTAGGTTTCGGGACGCCCACACTACTGCCAAACATATCTTCTTTACTTTTTGATTGCGGGCTTCGTACGGAAGCATTTTCTTACTGAGGTAGTAGACTACATGCTCTACCCCCGTCTCATCTGCTTATACCATCATCGCCCCCAGCGCTTCGGGTTCTTTGGCCAATATAATACTAAGGGTTTGCCCGGTCTTTGAGGTTTTAAGACATGAGGTTTCACCAAGTATTCTTTGATCTTGTCGAAGGCTTCTTGGCATTATTCATTCCACTTCACTGGCCGGTCCTTCATTAGTAGCTTGAAGATTGGCACGCATACTAACATCAGCTAGGCGATGAACTGACTGATGTACTGAATTTTTCCGAGGAATACTCCAACTTCTTTCTCTGTCTTCGACGCAAGCATTTCGTAATTGCTTTGATCTTCTCAGGGTCTACTTCTATTCCTTCCATTCCCATGGTGTGGCATAGTAGCTTGTATGACGTTACCCCGAACACACACTTCTTGGGATTTAGTTACAAGTTGTATTTGTTAACTCTTTGAAGGAACTTCTCTAGTGCTTCTATGTGTCCGCTTCTTATCTCTGATTTCACCATCATGTCATCCACATATACCACAATCTTCTTATACATCAAGTCATGGAATAATATAGTGGCCATCCGCTGGTAAGTGGCTCCTGCATTCTTGAGTCCAAACGACATCACCTTGTAGCAATACGTACCCCACTCCGTGACAAAGGCAGTCTTATGCTTAACTTCTTCAACCATAAGAACTTGATTATATTATGAGAACCCATCTGCGAATGCATATATGGCAGATAACGCCGCACTTTCAACCAGTACATCTATATGGGGTAAAGGAAAATCATCCTTCGGGTAAGCTTTGTTAAGGTCTCTATAATCCACACACATTCTGACCTTCCCATCTTTCTTCGGTAGTGGCACAATATTTGCTAACCACTCGGGGTACTTCTCTACTTCCAGAGATCCCACATCCATTTATTTCTTGATTTATTCTCTAACTTTCTCGGCCCATTCCGGTCTCATCCGTCGGAGCTTCTATTTTACTGGCCTCTTGTTTGGATAAGTCGGTATCATGTGCTGGGCTATGCTTCTGTCTACTCCGGGCATGTCTTCATAGGACCAAGTGAATACTTTGGCATATTTGACTAACATCTCTTTTAATTTCTTTCGCTCCTCAGAGGTAACCTCACTTGCAATTAAGACCTTCTTGGGGCTTTCAAGCGTACCAAGGTTAAATGCATTTGTTTTGGTTGAGTTGATGTCAAATTTACTCAAGTCGTGCAAATTGAAAGGAAGAGACTCGGGCAAGTTAGCGAAATGAATGTCTTTATTATTAGCGAATGCAGGAGTACACTCAAATAAACCAGGGAGATAAATATCTTCATCTTCCATAGACGCTTCATCCTCCACTGTCGGGTTTTCTTCGGCCTCATTACTTCCCTCGAGAGTCAGGCTCTCCAGCTGCATCACCTCATCTTCCCACTTGTCTTCCTCCCGTGCAACTTCTACTGCCAGTGGTTTCCCACCCATCACATCCTCGAAGATCTCAAATCCTGGTACCATGACCCCGTTGACTTTCACTAGTTCAGGCTCTCCTTGGTACCCTGTGGCTTTCACAAAATGTTTTGTCAGTTTCAACCTTTTTTTCTTAGTCTTCGACTTATCTTCATTGGATTTATATCCCAATCCTTTCCTGGTGGTCTGCCCCTTGAAGTCAGGCAATGCTCCTCCAACTCCCGAACATGTGCCCGGCTCGAACTTCATCTTCTCCATGATCCTAGCCACCTTAGGGTCTACCCACTCCTCAAAGTTTTCCAACACTTGCAACCTCGTGAAAGATTGTATCTCCAAGGTAGAAACATCATTGTCTACCTCAGCTTTAATAGTGAAAATCTCTCCCCCATATGGAAAGTTAATGACCTGATGCAAAGTGGAGGGCACGCCCCCAAGCTTGTGAAACCATGGTCTCCCCAATAGCAAAGAAAAAGTGGGAGGGATATCAAGCACCGTGAACTCAACCTCATCCTCAATTGGGCCCACTTTGAGCACTGCAACAAAAGTACCCGCAACTCCTCGCTTGCTATCATCATATGCCTTGATGGTCATATTAGAGGGACTCAGATATGTCGTCTTCATACCCAACCTCGATAAGATCTTCAAAGGGCACATATTGATAGATGAGCCATCATCCACCATTACACAAGATGTCTTCTTGCCCTTCACTTCTGCTCTTATGAATAATGGCCTATTGTGATTCCCTCCTTCCACCGGAAGCTCCTCCTCGAAAAAAGTTATCACCTGTAAAGCTTCCTTCTAAACCGATCCTACAAACATTGTAGGGTTGGCGTCCTCCGGCACTATTATCTTCCTCAAGGCTTCAACCATGGCACGCCTGTGCTCCTGCGATGCACATAAAAACTCCCAAATTCTCACTTGTGCTCGTGTCTTCTTCAATTGACGCAGCACCACATCTCCTTCGGTATTATCCACGTTCTCTGCCACTTCTCTACCTTCTGCCAAAACTTCCTTGCCTTTCTCTACTATATCACTGTAAAAATGCCCACTACGTGTCCTTCATTTCACTTCCTCCTCATCACTGCTTGACAAATCCTCCCAAAAATTCTTCCCCTACTTCGTTTCATCCTCACTACTACTATGCCATATCCCCAGGCAAAAGGCTTGTGGTCAATGGTTTGGAGGACAAGGCTTTCAGGTAGGCTGGAGTTAATCATGTAGGTGAGTGGTAGAACATAGTGATAGTTAGGTATGGGGTTTCTGTGTGTATTGGGTTGCTCTTTTTTCTGGGTCAGGTATCTTGTGGGAATCGATGAGGTCTTGGATTTTATGTCTAAGGCGGGCGCAGTTGTCGGTGTCATGGCCTTCCTATTGGTGGTACTGGCAATATAGGTTCATAAGCACCTTAGACAAGGGCTTGCCTAGGTTAGAAAAATGCATATTTCTGATGGCAGCAACCTTAGCAGAAATGGGCTTGGTTCTCGATAGTCCTCCAACGGTCCTCCTATTCAGGTTGTAAAACTTCCTATTCTCCACTTCTTCCTCCTCAATGTCCATGACAGTCTCCCTTAGCTGTCGAAAATCACTAATCATATAGGTCATCCTCTTTAGCTTGCCATAAATTGAGGGCTTGGTGCCCTTGATGATCATCTTGATCTGGTCCTTCTCTGTGGGGCGAGTCTATATCTTTAGAAGCTGGCTTCTCCAGCGGTCTACATAATCCTTAAAGCTCTAATCTGGCTTCTGTTTGGTATTCTCCAAGTTACGAGGCTACAAGTCGATCTCCAGATCAGTGACATACTGATTCAGAAAGGCCTCTGCCAATGCCCTCCAATCAACTTTGACTTTCCTCTCAAGACCGTGATACCATACCATGGGTGTCCCCTCAAGTGACATCCCGAACATCTTCTGAACCTGACACTTCGACATACCCAATAAACTCATCACAGAAATATACTGTCGGAGATGGACCCTCGGGTCCCCGTTCCCATTGAACTTGGCTATGTCAAGCATCTTGAACTGGGCCGGTAGTTGCTCCTCAAAATTCATCACCTCATAGTCTAGCAAATCTTCATGCTTACCCCCATCTTACGGGTAACTGACTCTACCTGAACCCTGAGTTTCTGCAACTCTGTCTGAGACCCGGCTATCCTTCCTGCGGCATACTCAGCCACGTCATCATCAAAACACAAGGATCTCATCACTCAACCTATTCGAATGTTCCTCACGCCTCTCATTCTCAGAGCCTCCCCCAGCGTGGGGAACAACCATACTAGCCACAACGGTGGTCAAAGCTTGCAACTGTTCGGTAACCTTAGTGAGACTACTCTCCAGCTGATCCATACGAGATCCTACGTTAACTGACTCGCTCATGTTGGCTAGTGGTCTTTTGACGAGTCTTCCTCCTTCCCTAACCCAACGGGTATCTATGGTGGCTTTTAAAACTTTTAGTCAGCATGTATGCGTGCGATGCATGGAATATACAAGCCCATCAAATTTTTCATGCAAGTTGGCCCATTATCATTTTAAAGCATTCAACCATACTATTGCTAGGTGTAAACTTGTCCCAGTTGAAAAGGCCCCATATGTTTACACTTTCACGATAACATGGCTAAATAACTTCAAATGATACGGGGCCCAAACACAAAGTGGCCCATCGGCATTTTAAAAGCTTTTGGCCCAATTGTTATAAGGCACAAACTCGTTCTAGTTTAAATGGCCAACAAGCCCATACCTCAAGATAAAAAGTCCAACTAAATCCAAATGACGATGGTCCCGAACATAAGCATAAAAGGTGGCTTCTATAGTTCATATGACTATAGTTCACATGTGGGTTTATAGTGGTATAGACAAAGGCTCTCTCCGGTGAAGGGTTGCCCACAACTAGGTCTCCCGACTCAAGGGTTCGAGCGACCAAGTGAGTGCACCTTTTTTATATGCTAAGGTACGTACTAACGAGTTATGATGCATGACTGAATGTCAAATGGATTTCCTATTGAAGATTCCCTAGAGAGAGGGTGGAGCGAACTCTCTTAAATACCCTTGTCTCTTAGGCTCTTTTCGCCTTGGTGACAGGAATAAACAATAGGTCCTCCAAATTAGTCCATTACATTAAGCTTCGAGTAAATGATTATCTAGGTGACTTCACAGCTTTTCCCTTTAGCTATAGAAAGATAGTGAATGAAGGAAGACAACAAACCATTACCTAGCTCTAATAATGCCTTTGGTTAAACCCCTTGGTCCCAACCCACTTGTAGACACCGTCAACTAAAGCAAAAATCACAAACATAATAAGACATTATTTTGGGACCGATTCTCTATCCCCAGTGGAGTCGCCAGACTGTAGGACACAAAAATCAGCGACGTTGTTCCAGGCTCGCAGCCCGTTTGGGAGTACGGAGCAGCCCACGGGGGACTAAATCGGAGAATAAAGAAGTCGCCACCCAGTGTGAACTGGGAAATGATTTAAGGCCGCACTCACCCCTCGTAAGGGAAGACCGCAAACCATTGGGTTCAGAATGGTCCCTTACTTATGCAACTTGTAACGAACAGATTTATGCGATAATATAACCAAGTCTACGTAATATACATACGCAAGAATAACCTACATCAAAGTTTGCACACAACCTATATCTAAGTTCGCATACAACCTATGTCTAAGTTTGTATACAACCTATATCTAAATTTGCATGTATAAAAGTAAGTCAGAATAATGGCAAGCACAGAATCTCATGAACACATTAAATTGATAAATGCGGAAACATAAATAAATAATGATTATCTAAACATAAATATTAAAGAGAGATAATCAAATTCCTAACGTGAAAGAAATAACTAAATCATGCATGAAAATAGCATACTATTTCTAATAAACAATGGATGAACACAAGATTAGATGAAACGAAATATGTACATTTCTCAAGTGGTACGTGGAATTGTATCCCAAGTACAGACCGCACTACCATCCATTCGGATTCGGCTACAGAATTTACGTCTGGGTTTCCATACGACATTCATCTAATGGCCACAACATACATGAATCAATAATACATATGTGAAGAAATATTAACAAATAATAATAAAAGAACGAGAATAAATAAAAGGGTGCCCTCAAGTCTTACCTTTTAATTCGCTTATTGAAAGTGCGTTACACGGTCATCGGAAGGGCTAATGCTCCATAACTTTTTTGATTCACCGATTCAAATTTTCCTTCATTGCCTCACTGTTTGGGGCTGCTCTTTTTGTGTTTTTACTGCTATTTTTGCTACTGTTTTTAGAGTGTAGTTTTTTTAGTGGTTTGGGGGTTGTTTAGGGTGCATTTTTTGGTGTGAATTAGGGGCTTTTTGGGGTGCAGTTTTCGTGAATTAGGGGTTGATTTTGAGACTGTTTTGCGGTGGCTTAGGGGCTAATTTGGGGACTATTTTACGATGGTTTAGGGCTGATTTGGGGACTGTTTTGCGGTGTTTGTGGGGCTGATTTGTGGACTATTTTACAATGGTTTAGAGGGTGATTTGTGGACTATTTTGCGGTGGTTTAGGGGGCTGATTTGGGGACTATTTTGCGGTGGTTTAAGGGGTGATTTGGGGACTGTTATTAGTGTTGTATTTTCACGGCAATGGAGGGCTAATGGAGGCTATGTTTCATGACAATCGAAGGCTATTCTTTTGGTTTTGGACGTGAATATGCTAAAGGAAAAATGGCTTGGTTTGTGCTCATTTTTATAAGATAGGTTTAGGGTTTTCCTTGTACGGGAAGGGAATAAACTTCAATTAGTGTGTGATAAGGAAAAGATCCATTCAATTAGGAAGGTGATTTGTTTTAGTTTAGGAAAGGGATTTATGGGATTTGATTTGATTTCTTTAATTTAGGCATGTGATTTGATTTTATTTAGTTAATTCGGGTAGGTGATTTGATTTGATTTATTTAAATCGAGAAGGTGATTTGGTTGGATTTCAACATATATTTAATGTGTTAATTATCTTTTAGAGGGGATTTGGGCGTGTGGCTTGGCCTTTTTGTTGGGCTTGGGTGTGTGGGTTGGTGGTGTATGGGCTTGGATGTGTGGCTTGGTGGTGTGTGGGCTTGGGTGTGTGGCTTGCGGGGTTTGGGCCGGGGATAAATTTTAAAACAGAGGTCCTACGAAGCGAACCCGAGGCTAAGCAAACGAATTAAGTCCAACAAGGTATTGATTTCTGAATTTTCTCTTTCGACATCTGTTTCCCGCGACTTCCGCAACTTAAAAGGGTAGTGCCTCCATACGAGACTCATCATCGGGACTTATATGCAAAAATACAGTGCCTACATTTGGACAATGGAGTCTAATTTCAGAAGTATGGGATGGAGGCAATGTTACCAGTGGAAATAGAAATACAATCAATGCGGGTATTAGCAGAGGCAGGATTGCCTAAGCATTAATAGATGAGAAAAAGATTAAGGCCTTGTACCACATGCAGCTATACCAGAAAAGCTTGGCCAGGGCGTTCAACAAAAATGTGTGTCCCACCAAGATCAGAGAAGGTGATGTAGTACTCAAACAGTATAAGCCACTGATAGTGGACCCAAGGGGAAAGTTCAGGCCAAATGGTAATGGCCCTACCTAGTCAAGAAAGTGATGGGGAATGGGATAGTGAGACTGTCAGATTTGGAAGGGAACGAATTTACCTAGCCCATCAATGTGGATAGGCTGGAACAATACTTTGCATTAAAAAAAGGAAAAAAAATAGAAGGGCTCATTGGGTTGAAAATTGACAAAGGACAACCCAAGCAAAATAAGAGCATGAGTGTGCAAGAAAAATAGCTGATTGTAAAATCCGTGAGGAACAGTTAGCGATAGAGGTACCTTTGCAATGCTGTTTATTTCCTACATATGCCAGCTAACCGGGAAAGATTATAGTCAAGAAATTACAAATCACGTCTTTTGATTCTTTGATGTTGGACCAAGGTCAAGATATCTAGGAGAAGAACTCAGAGAATGGAGAGGAGTGGAGCAGCCTCAGAAATGACGACGAAAAACTCTAGGAATGAAGAGGAGTAGAACAACCTCGGGAATGAAGACGAGCAAAGAGCCTCGAGAATGAGGATAGATATGGAAAAAAGAAAAAAAATAAAAAAGATAAAAAAAGGAAGAAAAAAATAGAAAAATGAAAAAAATAGAAAAAATAGAAAAAGAAAGAAGAAATTTTTTTTAGCTCACTGAGTTGAAAACTTGAAAAAACGACTCAGGCAAGATTGAGCAATCCGCTAAGTTGAAAATCTGAAAGGACAACTTAGGTAAAAGATAGAAAGGCCCTGCAACTCAATGAACGAAGCACAAGGCAGTACCTTTTTCGCATCCTCAGGATAGCAAAGGAAAGCTTCGGGAATCGGAAGATATGATTCTCAGTAACTGAGAAGGGTAGTAAGAGAAAAATACAAGCCGAGAATGGCAGCAAACTCCTTAGAGAGATGACATATTTCAAAATCTGGGAATCGGAAGACATGATTTTCAGTATCCCAAAAGGATGAGGCCACTTTCAAGAAAGCGTAATCTACTTTGACCCAGTGCGGGTAGCGAAGAGAAGAAAGCTGAGCCAGGTTTGGGGTGACCAGTCTACCACCCCACGAATAAGGGACACAATGGGATCTTGAGCAATGAGACCAAAGAGAATTGAACAATCACCCAAGGAGAATTGACATAAGGAAATCGTAAGCAAGCCATGGGGGCGCCCAAAGCTTTCATAAGTAAAGGGCACCAAAGGCCAAATATGACATCAAGCCAATATGACAAAGAAAACCCATCGGAATAGGGAATGCATACATGCATACATGTCGCATACACATAATTTTTGTTTTGTATTCGCAGGTTTTGAGGAAAAAATGGCGAAAATAGGCAACTCGAAGAATGGAGAGGAATAGAGGAACCTCAAAATAATCCTAGGGTCGAGGCCCATATTACCGACAGTTCAGGAATAAATCCTAAGGGGTGAGGCCCACATTATCAACAATTTTAGGAATGAATCCAAGGGTCGAGGCCCACATTATCGACAATTTGGGAATGGATCCCAGAGGCTGAAGCACCTCGCCATCAGTTTGGGAATAAATCCCAGAGATCGAAGTATCTCACACCCCACATGATTCGAGAATAAAGCCGAGGGGTGAAGCACCTCACCGTCAACTCAATTCAGTTCGGGAATAAATCCCAGAGATCGAAGCATCTTACACCCCACATGGTTCGGAAGTAAAACCCAGGGGTTGAAGCACCGCACCGTCAACTCAATTCAGTTCGGGAATAAATCCCAGAGATCGAAGCATCTCACACCCGGTGGTTTGGGAAGAAATCCCAGGGGTCCAAGCACCTCGCCACCAACTCAATTCAGTTCGGGAATAAATCCCAAAGATTGAAGCATCTCACACCCAGTGGTTTGGGAAGAAATCCTAGGGGTCAAAGAACCTCGCCATTAACTCAACTCAGATCGGGAATAAATCCCAAAGATCGAACCATCTCACACTTGGTGGTTCGGTAAAAAATCCTAGGGGTCGAAGCACCTCACCATCAACTCAACTCAGTTCAGGAAAAAATCTCAGCGAATGAAGCATCTCACACTCGGTGGTTTGGGAACAAATCCCAGGGGTTGAAGTACTTACTATCAACTCAACTCAGTTCGAGAACAAGTCTCAATGATCGAAGCATCTCACACTCGATGGTTTAAGAATAAATCCAGCGGTCGTAGCAACTCGCCATCAACTCAACTCAGTTCGATTACAAATCCCAGATATCAAAGCATCTCACACCAGCATGGTTCTGGAATAAAGCCTAGGGGTCGTAGCCCATCGCCATCAACTCATCTCAGTTTAGGAATAAATCCCAGAGATCGAAGCATGTCACACTCGGTGTTCGGGAACAAATCCCAGGGGTCGAAGTACCTCACCATCAACTCAACTTAGTTTGAGAATAAATCCCAGAGATCGAAGCATCTCACACTCGGTGGTTCAGGAATGAAGCCTAGGGGTCAAAGCACCTTGCCATCAACTTAACTCAGTTCGGGAATAAATCCCAGAGATCGAAGAATCTCACACCAGCAGCAAAATAACAAGTAAGTCCGGCAACGACCGACGAACCAAGTAAGCAAAAATACATGCATGACTTTGATAGGGTTATCACTTTCATAAACTGTATAATCCCCATCAAAGTAGGGGCGACTATAGACACTGTATTTTTGCATAAGCCTAATGATGAGCCTCGCATGGAGGTACTACCTGAAAAGTTACGAAAGTTGCAAAAAAATGAATGCTGGAAGTAAGGAAAACCTCCAAAATTAGCACCTCATTTGGATTCGTACTCACTAGCTGACTCGGATTCACTCAGTTAGTTTCTGTTTCAAACCTTAGCCTCAGACACGCCCTTGCACCCTTCAACTTCAGCCCATCCACACGGGCCAAAGCACATGCAACCAACCATACACACGCCCAAGGACCATGAACCCATGCACACACCGAAACCTCCCTTAAAAAAATCCCATGCAATTCACATCTACAAATTCCCTCATCAACACTTTTCAATTTAACAAGATGTGAAATCCAATCCTCACCAATTTAAAAAGATTTAAGATATCCATCACCTAATTTGTGAGATTGTATTCCTAAAATAAATTGAGAATATATCTCCCAAATCAATGTGATTTATTTCCCTATTTGGAGATCATTTCAAAACTTTATAAAATGGACACTTTTCTTCATCATCAAGGAGGCTAGACCGTAATAATAGAAACATAAAAAACCCTAAGCTTTTCTCCTCTTCTTTCACGATAAACAATCGAAAACAGCAGCAAAATAACAGCTAAAAATAACAAAAAATAGTAATAAAAAACAACCAAAAATAGCCCCAGAAAAACAACCAAAACAACAACCAGTGAAACAGCAACAATAGCAACTAGTGCAATAGAAAAAACAAAACCAGTAAATAGCACAAAGAACAACCAGAAACAGCAAAACAACAACTAGTAAACAGCAAAACAGCATGCAGAAACAATGAAACAACAAGCAGAAACAGTGAACCAACGATCCTTTCGGCAAACGCCTAACGCACTTCCAATAAAGCAACTTAAAAGGTAAGACCTGAGGGAACCATTTACCATATTTATTTTATAGTTCCGGATGCTGCATGCCTGACTGGACGTGAAATATGTACAGCCGGGTATGCGAAGTCGTACATTAAAGACATTCAAATTTATAGTCACATTATTTTATTTCTTCGGAATTTTATTATTATATTTTTATCTATTTAGTGTATGGAATGCCTGCCCCCACGCAGCGGAAGCGGTGAGGCTCATGAACCGAACTTGAAAAATTTTTCTGCTCTTCCCTTTGCTTGGCCGAACCACACCAGTGGATTCACTGATGTTTTGGACAAAATCTCAGCTCCGGAATAGCCCCGAAACAGTCCCCGAATGAAAACCAAACAAAATGGAGCTCCCTGAGAACTTGTATTTGTGCAAATTACAGGGATTCCAGGGGCTAGTTGCCGTGACTTGTGTTAAGTATTTGGGGATGTTTTTCAACGTCACGAGGTCTTTCGAACTATGTCTCGACACTAACGGAGGGTACTATGGGCTAGACTCATAAATGATCTCTAAACGGTTTAGAGAATAATCAAACACACCAAAAGAATTCTCAACTCTTGAGAGCTTGGAGAAGGAGATGAAGGCTAAGGTTTTTGATTTCATGGATCTGAAAAATTAAATCATAATTTTTCTTTTATACTTATTGTTAATTTGTTTCATTAAACAAATCAACCACTAGTCTCCCAATATAGTCAAATTTCGGCCAAGGGTGGGGTAGGAATCCTTGTTTTATTTTGCTTCCAAAATAAACAAATCCTACTCCCTTTAGGACTCCAAATTTTCGGCCAATGGGGATTTAATTTAGATTTGATTTTGTTTCCAAAACAAACAAATCCTATCCCTAATATGACTCCAAAAATTCGGCCAAGGTAGGGGACAATTAGGATTTGATTTTGTTTCCAAAACAAACAAATCATATTCCTTATCCAATAAGAAATAATACCTTGGTAATAATCCTTAACCTTATTAAATTATATCATATATAATTTAATGTTCTAATTTAATAATTAACATATATAATTATTAATACTTTATATTAACTTTTAATATAAAGTCTCATGTGTGATATAATTATTATTAATCATATTAATAATATTTATTCCTTTTGTGAGTATATAATTGGACCATCCAATTATATTAGCTCCGAATTATTAATTCCAAGTGGACCTACGGTTCTGAGCTCCAATAATCTTGAAATATTAATTAAGCTCTTATTTAATTATTCCGAATTATAAACTCCGGGTTATTCCACTAAAAACCCGAAGTTGCACGCTCGTTGCCGTAGATGAAATATTAAGCCGAACCAAGTCGGTGTCCACCGATATAGTCATTGCATACGAATTGATCCTTCACGAATATCTCGTAATTAGAGCCAGGTCATAATATCCGTTATACCCCTCTAATTATTTTTATCTTAAGTACAATTGATTCTCTAATGAACGATTCATTCATAACTGTTATGAATATTAATCTTTCTATTCGTAATAGAAAGACTTGAGCGCTCTAATCGTTCAAGCACCGAATCAACCCTTAAGAGAGATATTCATCTACTTCTCGCAAGAATGAGTGAATTCCATGTCTATGTAAAACGTTCCCAGCTACATAACAGACTATGCCCCCAAAGTACGTAGTTATTGGTTGGGATTGCTGCACCAACCTCGCCTTTGTAAATCAAAGGACATGTCCCGCCATGCAGGAGTTCTTAGTACACTCAGGATTAAGATCAACTCATATATGACTATCAAGTAGATTGAAATGACTTTCTTTGTTTAACGGATGTTATAAGAATGTCATTTCTATCTGGGTCCAGTTCTATATGATCACATCATATAAGGTGCCTCCATTCTCATGTCTCTACATGGACGATCCGGATTAAGATCGCCATCCAAATATAGAATGGACCGCAGCTATAGATAAACCACAAACAAAGTACCGGTTTGTTTGCTCTCTATGGACTATTTAAGATTACTAACTTCAGACTTAAATCCTCTGGTGCATGACACTCATGCACCAAGTCTTGAAGGTACATAAGTAATATATGGTATTTATGAAGATATATAATATTCGAAAATTAAAACAAATAATTTGATGAATGAATAATGCATCATTTTATTTCTATGCAAAAGAAACCGTTTACATCTCATGTAGCTCTAGGGCATACATCCCAACAATCTCCCACTTTCACTAGAGCAAATGGGACCTGTCTCGTAAACCTAGACCATCTAGGTGACCATCAAACACTTTAGCCGGCAAGGTCTTTGTAAACGGATCAGCAAGGTTCTCTGTGGATGCAATCTTTGTGATGGTAACGTCGCCTCTCTGCACTATCTCCATGATGAGATGATATTTCCTCTCTATATGATTTCCCCTCTTATGGCTTCTTGGTTCTTTGAAGTTTGCCACTGCTCCACTATTATCACAATAGAGGGTGAGTGGTTTATCCATATCTGGAACAACTTCCAGATCTCCCAAGAATTTACGGATCACAAGCCGCTACATATTCAGCCTCCATGGTGGAGTCGGCAATGCAAGATTGCTTTATACTCTGCCAAACAATAGCCTCACCTAGGGTGAACACTGATCCAGATGTTGATTTCCTGGAATCGACATCTGTCTGAAAATCAGAATCTGTATATCCTCTTAGGATCATATCCTCTCCAGAAAACACTAGCATATAATCTCTCGTTCGCTTTTGATATTTGAGAATGTGTTTCAAACCCACTGAGCCAATCCCGGATTTGACTGAAACCTACTGACTACTCCCACTGTAAAGCAGATGTTCGGTCTCGTGCATAACATGGCATACATGAGACTACCAACTGCTGAGGCGTATGGGATATGTCTCATTTCCTCAACGCCTTGAGGTGTTTTAGGAGACTGTTCCTTCGACAAATGAATTCCATACCGATAAGGTAGATTGCCTTTCTTGGAATTTTGCATCCCGAATCGCACAAGAATCTTGTCGATATAGGATGTCTGAGACATAGCTAATAGTCGTTTCTTGCGATCTCAAAGTATCTGGATCCCAAGAACATAACTTACATTTCCCAAATCTTTCATTTGGAATTGCTCAGCTAGCCAAGTTTTTACGTCTGATAATATTCTTACATCATTCCCAATGAGTAAGATGTCATCAACGTATAAGACAAGAAAAACCACCCTCCCGTCAATGACGCGCTTGTATACACAAGGCTCATCAACATTTTGCTCAAAATTATAAGACTTGATCGTTGTATCAAATCTTATATTCCAAGATCGAGATGCCTGCTTGAGTCCATAAATGGACCTTTACAGTTTGCAAACTTTTTTCTCTTGACCTTGGGCAGTGAGCCCTTCTGGTTGTATCAGAAAAGATTGCCATTCAAGAATGCAGTCTTGACGTCCATTTGCCAGATTTCATAGTCATAATATGCCGCTATGGATAGAAGAGTGCGGATGGATTTTAGCATAGCTACTGGCGAGAAAGTTTCCTCATAGTTAACTCCCTCTTTCTGGGTATAACCCTTGGCCACTAGTCTAGCTTTGAAGGTCTGTACCTTCCCATCTAATCCCCTCTTCCTCTTGTAGATCCACTTGCAACCTATGGGTTTCACTCTATCAGGTTGGCCTATAAGTTCCCAGACTGAGTTGGAGTACATCGACTCCATCTCTAGGTTCATGGCTTTGAGCCATTCTTCTTTGTCAGGATCATCCATTGCACTACTGTAGGTCAATGGATCATCTACACCATCGCTTGAGGCGACAACTTGTGCCTCTCCAACCCCTAAGTAGCGATCAGGTTGTCGTAAAACCCTCCCACTACGTCTGGGTGGTAGATCATTCTGACTTGGAAGTATCTGACTATCATATGTTGAAGGTGCTATGTATTTGTCAACTTTCGTTGACGATGGCGCGCGGTTAAACCAGTAAGTAACTCCTCGAGTAACATTTTACTACGAGGTTTGAACTCCCTCATGTAGTCCTCCTCTAGAAACGTAGCATTTGTCGATACAAATACTTTGTTATCATCAGGACTGTAGAATAATCCTCCCCTAGTCTCTTTCGGGTAGCCTACAAATAGGCACACCTGAGAAGGTGGTTCCAGCTTTGTAGTCTTATTCTTCAGCACATGTGCTGGACACCCCCATATGCGGAAATGTCATAAACTAGCTTTACGACCATTCCACAACTCTAAGGGAGTCTTAGGAACAGACTTAGATGGAACTATATTAAGGATATACATTGCGGTTTGCAGTGCATATCTCTAGAGTGAACTAGGTAGTGAGCTATAACTAAACATAGATCTCATCATGTCTAGTAGGGTTCGATTTCTCCTTTCTGTAACACCATTTTGTTGTGGTGTTCCAGGTGCTGTGAGCTGGGATACTATCCCGTGCTAAACTAAGAATTCCTCGAAGTCTCTGTCGAGGTATTCTCTTCCACGATCCGATCGTATAGTTTTGATTGTCTTACCTAATTGGTTCTCAACCTCAGCACGATACTCTTTGAACTTTTCAAAGTTATCTGATTTGTGATGCATTAGGTAGACATACCCATATCTTGAATAATCGTCAATGAATGTGACGAAGTATTCATAACCACCTCGGGCTTTTACATTCATCGGTCCGCAAACGTCCGAATATATTAGCTCTAGTGGTTGACTGGCTCTTATACCTTTTCCAATTAAAGGTCTATTGGTCATTTTTCCTTTAACATGATTCACAAACTGGTAAAGTCCCGAGCTTTAACTGGTTTAAGGCTCCGTCCTTTATCAATCTATTTATTCAGTCAAGGTTGATGTGACCAAGTCTAAGATGACATAGATATGTGTCTTCGTGAGAAATCTTTTGCCGTTTCATTTTTGTTTTTTCAACCTTAAACATTTCAGTGTTGAGCAGTGACTTATGCGTTACCGGTCTTAACACATACAAGTTATTTTCTGAGTTTCCTGTGCATATAGTCAATCCATTTCTACCAATAATAAATGAATTGCTATTAAAAGAAATAGAATAGCCATCATCCATAAGTCTAGAAACAGAAATCAGATTCCTGCGGAAACTAGGAATGAATAACACATCGTTCAAATTTAAATACCTATTATTAATAAAACATAAACTAGAAAATCCCACTGCTCTTGCTGAAACGGCGTCCCCTGTCCGACTCTCATGGTGTAGTCACCTTCAGCAAGGTCCCACCATGAATCAAGTAGCTGTAAAGAAGAACAAACATGGTTAGTGGCCTCGGAATCAATAATCCAAGCGGATTGTCATCCTCCACCAATAGAATTCAATAACGAGTAAATCATATTTACCTGTTTCCTTTTTCTCCTTTAGCTCATCAAGTATTTAGGACAGTTCCTTTTCCAATGCCCATTCTTGTCGTAATGGAAACATTTTCCCTTGGGCTTGGAATCCTTGGAGCTTTCTTGTTCTTCTTTTTCATGGCTTTACCTTTAGCCTTTCCAGTGCCTTTCTTCTTTTTCTTTGCAGATTTAGAAGATTCGGCAACATTTGCCTCTGCACTGGATTTACAAGGATCCACCAACATGGACTCGTAATGTGTGAGCTGATTTAGTAGTTGGGTCACAGTAAAAGTCAACTTGTTCATAACATAGTTGCTCTTAAACTGCAGGAAACTCTTCGGAAGAGTTTCCATGATCATTGTCACCTGGCTACGCTCGTCAATACGAGCTCCATGGGTTTCAGCAGTATTGAGATAAGTCATCATCCTTAAGAGATGCTCTCGAACTGATGTCTCTTCCTTCATCCTAGCAGTCATCGCTGAGACCATGGCCTCATGGCGTTGACGCTCCGAAGGCTACCCAACCATGCCCTGTAATGACTCCATCATCTGAGATGCTAGAGCCATAGGTTCGTGCTTTGTAGCAAGAACCTCTGACATCCCCGCTAGCAAGTAGCAGCGGGCTTTCTCATTTGCTGCGACCCATTTCTAATAGGTATCGCGCATAGCTTGGCCAGCATTTCTGGCCGACTTAGGATGACGTTCTTCCGTCAGGACAAACTTTAGGTCTTCACAGACCAGGATAGCGTTCATGTTACTTTTCCATTTTACATAATTTTCTCCGGTCAACTTATCATTTGAGAGAATGGAAATAATTGGACAAACCATTGCTGAAAATAAAATAAACATGCGTTTAACATTCATTCATCGCATATAAAATCATCAAAGAATTTTGGCATAAAATTAAATATGATACATGAACCATGAATAATGAATAAGAAACCTAAAAGAATTACTATGCCACAGAGATCTATCATCCCATAAGTAAGTGCCGCCGTAGGGTAGGTCAAGTACTCGCATGATAGATTGAGACAATCTCAGCTATTTTAATATATACGGGAATAACTCTTATTCCTATATTAAACAACTACCGTTTTATTTGATCAAGGAATTTCATCAACAGTTAATTATTCCTTTGTGAGTGTAACCCGTCGTTTCGGGATTCTTTGACTTAACGAGTGAAGTGCCGCCATAGGGTAGGTCAGTTCACAAGATACATCTAGAATCTCTATCATTTCAGAACCCAAACTTGATATTGACCCAAAATGGACACCATCCGTAGGGGGACGAAAACAAAGCCGTCTCGAGGCGCCTTTTGAATCTCACGTTTTTTGGACTAACAACGGAGATCGCGGGATGTACTATCGTATATCCCTCTCCCACTCACTATTTTAAACTTAAGGTTTCTATCTAAAATATCTAATATTTTATCATAACTAGTGTGGATAAACTTATGGCGGCTAAAGCATAATTTATTTACACTAGTTTGTCATAAGTGAGCTAATTAATTTTAACTATTAAAATTGTGTCACTAATATCCTATTAGTCTCTACTAATAATTATACTCTATCAAACTATTTAATTAGAGAGTGAGCTACAATATTTTAACTCTTAAAATACTAAGCAATTAAAGGTATAAAACCATTGAATTTTAAATGGTCAAAATTTTAATTAAACATTTTAATAAATCTTAATGCGTCATAAAATTCAATGGTACGTGGAATTGTATCCCGAGTGCAGACCACATTTCCGTCCATACAGAATCAGCTATGGAATTTATATCCGGGTTTCCATCCTATATACCAATGGAATTTATTATGCACCAATTATGTCCAATATATTAGAATTCAAGTTTTAGACACTTAATCCCATTAATCTAGTTAATGATTTTAATGCATATCATTTTCTAACTTAAACATTTTAAACTACATAAAATCATAATTTTATGTCTATAATGATAATGCATCTATGACATGTTATAGCAAGTAAAATGCACGAGTGGGCACCCTAGGCTATATGGCATGTTATTCAAACAATTCGAAATAAACATACATATAACATAATAAAAATTATTTTGCATTGATCGGGCTCTTATTTTTTCTATACTAATCTAATTAGTACATAAGATTTACCAAGGCATTCCTTGGCCTTCAAATCCCGCTTCAAAGTGGTATTGGCTCCATTCGCGACTTCGGTACTCCATATTACAAAAATTGAAATTTTACATTGAAATCAAAATTACAATGAATATAAACAATGGCCTTATGGCCTTACAACCCAAAATCAAAACCAACTACAAAAATAAGAGCCATAAAAATTTACGACCAATGCAAAATCCATTCATCACATGAAATATAAAAACCATTCATCACATGAACTTAATAATGTGCCCACTCTTCTAAACATGCATATCATATTTATAACTCATATAAACATGTTAAAACAGAAACTTTAAATAATAAAGTGAAGGGTTAAGAGCACTTTTCAACCTCGCTCTTGATGCCAATTGTAGGGAACGCCTTCCCCCGCACAGCGGAAGCGGTGAGGCTCAGGAACCGAACTTGAAAATTTTTCCTGCTCTTCCCTTTGCATGGCCGAACCACACCAGTGGATTCACTGATGTTTTGGACAAAATCTCAGCTCCGGAATAGCCCCGAAACAGTCCCCGAATGAAAACCAAACAAAACGGAGCTCCCTAAGAACTTGTATCTGTGCAAATTGCAGGGATTCCAGGGGCTGGTTGCCGTGACTTGTGTTAAGTATTGGGGGTTTTTCAACGCCACGAGGTCTTCCAAACTATGTCTCGACACTAACGGAGGGTTAGTGTGGGCTACACTCATAAATTAATCTCTAAACGGTTTAGAGAATAATCAAACACACCAAAAGAATTCTCAACTCTTGAGAGCTTGGAGAAGGAGATGGAGGCTAGGGTTTTTGATTTCTTGGATCTGAAAAATTAAATCATAATTTTTCTTTTTATACTTATTGTTAATTTGTTTCATTGAACAAATCAACCACAGTCTCCCAATATAGTCAAATTTCGGCCAAGGGTGGGGTAGGATTCCTTGTCTGATTTTGCTTTTGCTCCAAAATAAACAAATCCTACTCCCTTTAGGACTCCAAATTTTCGGCCAAGGGGGATTTAATTTGGATTTGATTTTATTTCCAAAATAAACAAATCATATCCCTAATATGACTCCAAAATTCGACCAAGGTAGGGGACAATTAGGATTTGATTTTGTTTCCAAAACAAACAAATCATATTCCTTATCCAATAAGGAATCATACCTTAGTAATAATCCTTAGCCTTATTAAATTATATATATATAATTTAATGTTCTAATTTAATAATTATCATATATAATTATTAATACTTTATATTAACTTTTAATATAAAGTCTCATGTGTGATATAATTATTATTAATCATATTAATAATATTTATTCCTTTTGTGAGTATATAATTGGACCATCCAATTATATTAGCTCCGAATTATTAATTCCAAGTGGACCTACGGTTATGAGCTCCAATAATCTCGAAATATTAATTAAGCTCTTAATTAATTATTCCGAATTATTAACTCCTGGTTAATCCACTAAAAACCCGAAGTTGCACTCTCGTTGCCGTAGATGAAATATTAAGCCGAACCAAGTCAGTGTCCACCGATATAGTCATCGCATACAAATTGATCCTTCACGAATATCTCGTAATTAGAGCCGGGACATAATGTCTGTTATACCCCTCTAATTATTTTTATCTTAAGTACCATTGATTCTCTTATGAACGATTCATTCATAACTGTTATGAATATTAATCTTTCTATTCGTAATAGAAAGACTTGAGCGCTCTAATCGTTCAAGCACCGAATCAACCCTTAAGAGAGATATTATCTACTTCTCGCAAGAAGGAGTGAATTCCATGTTATGTAAAACGTTCCCAGCTACATAATAGACTATACCCCTAAAGTACGTAGTTTTTGGTTGGGATTGCTGCACCAACCTCACCTTTGTAAATCAAAGGACATGTCCGCCATGCAGGAGTCGTACCACTCAGGATAAGATCAACCCATATATGACCATCAAGTAAATTGAAATGACTTTCTTTGTTTAACGGATGTTATAGGAATGTCATTTCTATCTGGGTCCAGTCCTATATGATCACATCATATAAGGTGCCTCCATTCTCATGTCTCTACATAGACGATCCGGATTAAGATCGCCATCTAAATATGGAATGGACCGCAGCTATAGATAAACCACAAACAAAGTGCTGGTTTGTTTGCTCGCTATGGACTATTTAAGATTACTAACTTCAGACTTAAATCCTCTGGTGCATGACACTTTGCACCAAGTCTTGAAGGTACATAAGTAAATATGGTATTTATGAGATATATAATATGCGAAAATTAAAACAAACAATTTGATGAATGAATAATGCATCATTTTATTTCTATGCAAAAGAAAAACCGTTTACATCTCATGTAGCTCTAGGCATACATCCCAACATTTAGTTCTATCCTTTTTTTATTTATTTATTCACTTTCATCATTATTACATTATTTCGCATTTATTTTGTTATTTATCTTTTCATCGTTATTTTATTTTTGCCGTTTTATTTTCTTTATTCATGTTGGTGATTATTCGCATATGCATGGTTATATTTTTTATATCTGTTTACATTGCATTGATAAATATATGTGTTATTATCCCTTGTGGTGGATCTGATGGAAACCTAGACATAAATTTCATAGCCGAGTCCGAATGGACGATCGTGCGGTCTGTACTTGAGATACAACTCCACGTGCCACTTGGGAAATATTCATATATGCGTGATTAACCCCTTTTTATTTGCTATTTATTTATCGATGCTTTTCACGCTTATTTTTGTTTATTATAGTTTTCGTTACAGCATCTTATACTTCTTAATTTAACATGTTTTTTTTTTGGAATTATGTATTGTGATTGTTATCGCTTTTTTGCATGAATTGCATTAAGACTTGGCTACACCATTGTGTGAACCCATTCATTATACTGGCATAAGTAAGGGACCATTCCGAACCCAACGGTTTGAGGTCTTCCCTTTCAAGGGGTGAGTACCGCTTTAAATCTTTTCCCAGTTCACATTGGGTAGCGACTCATTTATTCTCCGGTTTAGTCCCCTGTAGGCTACTCCGTACTCTCTACGGGCTGTGAGCCAACAGTGTCATGATCACTGAGCATTATAGGCATAGCAGGTAAACCCCGTTTTGCTCCTACATATGTATGTTATTTTTTTTCTTTTTTCTTAAAAGGGAAAACATAAGATCATCTAGTCAAAAATCGTATTATTTAGTAAGCTAAGAATGATAGAGGTTAAACTACTAATCAAAAAATTTATACATGCGACCAGGATCAAACATGGAAACGTGTATGTGAGTTGCAAACATAAGATATATTAAGGATTTTCATCACACAAAATCATGAACGAAGCATCAAGAAAAATAAAATACATGTATAATCAGATATCCTATATATCTGGATCACATGCAACAAGCTTTTACATACTATTTCAAGCTAGAAAAACTTATTTCTTTTTTTTCATTTTATAATTATTATTTTTTTTTGTATTTTTCTTTTTGACAAAAAGTAAATAAAAGATCCAACTAGGCTTGTCATTTTCCAATGGTACGTGGAGTTGTATCCTAAGTGCTGATTATATTATCATCCATTCGGAATCGACTATGAAATTTATATTTGGGTTTCTATCCTATATACCGATGGACATATAACAAAAACAAAACAAACCACATATACCCATTTTGTTGATGTAGCTAGCTCGATTGATTTGTGTCTTCACCCACCATTACTAGATCTAGACATGGTGTATGAGTAGGATTAGGACTCTCTGACACTGGGCTGGACCGGTGTTGTAGGAGTAGCTCATATGTTCAGGGTTATGACTTCCTAGTAAAGGTATATATTCTTCTTTATGTTTTATTTCTTAATATTGTGGTTGGCGACTCACTCTTGGGTCTTTCGATTATTGCAAGCTTGGGCGTATGAGTACTTTATGTTAATGCGACCCTTCTTTATCTCCCGGGAGGAGATCAAGTTTCCTCACAGGACGAGTCCACTATGGGATCATCCGAGTCCTATGACATGGCAATCCACATAGCTCATATAAATGAGCTCACCTTGAGTGTGGTAAGTTTTTTTCCTTTACTTCTCCTTATTTTTACAATTTATCTTCCTTGCCTAGTCATTCCTTCTGGTTCTTCTAGGTTATCATGGCTTGGTGGAGGATTCACATTGCCTCCAAAGTGATGTTGGCTCCTTATGCGTCTTCGGTGCTCCATATTACAAAAATTAAAATTTTACATTGAAAAATAAAATTACAACAAATGTAAAGAATGACCTTATGGCCTAACAACCCAAAAACAAAACCAACTACAAAAATAAGAGCCGGAAAATTTACGACCAATGCAAAATCCATTCATCACATGAAATAATAAAAAAATTCATCATATGAATATCACAATATGCTCATTCATCTAAACATGCATATCATATTTATAACTCATATAAATATATTAAAAACAGAAACTTTAAATGAAAAAGTGAAGGGTTAAGAACACTTTTCAACCTCGCTCTTGATGCCAATTATAGGAAACGCTTTCCTCGAGCAGCGGAAGCGATTGGGCACACGGATCGACCTTGAAAAAATTTTCTACTTTGTCCTTCCTTTAGTCGAATGTAACCAGTGGGTATACTAAAATTTTACTTCTATTTTAGACAAGATTTCAGCCCCGGAATGCCCCCGAACAGCCCCCCGAACTGCAGTGAATAAATGGACTATTTTGCACCTGTTACACAACCGAACTGCACACAAATCAGTCCATTATTTGTGTGAACTGCTAAAGTGTTTAAGGTCTGATTTTTCCACTCAAAAATAGTCCTAACTCACCCCAAAAGGTCCCAAGGTGTTTCCAAAAACCTGAATTAAAACAAAATAAACCGAGCCCCGATTGTAACAAGTGAAGTGCGGCAATGAGGTATAATTGTTCCTCAATGTCGTGACTTATAAGAGTAAAGGAGAAGATGATTTGTTCGTCACCACAAAGTCTTCCGAGCTATATCTCATTACCAACGGAAAGTAGTGTGGGCTACACTCACAAAATAAATCCCTAAACGGTTTAGAGATTTCAAACACACTTAATTTTTTTTTTTCTTCTTCTTGTTCTTCAATGGAGTTTCTCAACTTTTGAAAGAATAGAGAAGAAGAAGAAGATGCCTAGGGTTCTAAGAATGAGAGAGAGGCAAAAGAAAAATAAATCTCTTTTTTTATACCTAGGGTTATTTGTTTCCAAAAACAAACAAATCCTTAGCCTCCCCTCTTTCAATTATCGGCAACCACCTTTTTTCAATAAGAAATTTGTAACATCAAATATATTACATAATTATCATCTTAATGAAAATTTAAATATCCCATTTAAAGAGTTGTTAAATCCAATTTAAGACTTGTGATTACCAAAAACTTTTCCCCTTATTTTTGTATAAGAATTGGCCAAGGAGTAAGTTTTCTTTTAATTTTGTAACATCCACTCTTATTACTATAATAAATGATATGTTACAAAAATAAAGATATGTAATTGCCTTTCATAAATAGTAATTACTTAAACCATTCATTAACCTTCCAAAAACTATTTTTGTAAAAACAAAAATCAAATATCATATTTATTAAATTAAATAATATAATTTAATAACATGTAATTAATAATTATCAAATAATTATTATTAAAACTATATACTAACCTTTTAATATATGGTATCAAGTGTGACATTTAATATTATTAATCATATTAATAATATTCATACATATGAGTATATAATTGGACTATCCAATTATACTAAATCTGCTATAGTAAATCGAGCTAGCACGGGGACCAAATGGACCTACGGTTCCGAGCTCCAATAATCTCAAAAATTATTATAAGCTCTTAATTAAATATTTCGAATTATTAACTCCGGGTTATTCCACTAAAAACCAAAAGTTGCACTCTCGTTGCCGCAGATGATTTATTAAGCTGAACCAAGTCGGTGTCCACCGATATAGTCATTACATACAAATTGACCCTTCACGAGTATCTCGTAATTAGAATCGGGTCATAATGTCCGTTATACCCCTCTAATTATTTTTACCTTAGTACCATTGATTCTCTAATGAACGATTTATTCACAACTATTATGAATATTAATCTTTCTATTTTAATAGAAAGACTTGAGCGCTCAAATCGTTGAAGTACCGAATCAACTCTTAAGAAAGATACTCATCTACTTCTCGTAAGAAGGAGTGAACTACATATCTATGTAAAACGTTCCCAACTACAAAAAAAAAAATATTATGCCCCCAAGGTACGTAGCAATTGGTCGGGACTGCTACACCAACCTCACTTTTGTAAATCAAAGGATACAGCCTGCCATGCAGGAGTTCGTAGTACACTCAGGATTAAAATCAATCCATATATGACCATCTAGTAGATTGAAATGACTTTCTTAGTTTAACGGATATTATAAGAATGTCATTTCCATCTGGGTCCAGTCCTATATGATCGTATCATACAAGGTGCCTCCATTTTCATATCTCTACATGGACAATCCGGATCAAGATTACCATACAAATATAGAACGGACCGCAACTATAGATAAACCACAAACAAAGTACCCGCTTTGTTTGCTCTCTATGGACTATTTAAGATTACTAACTTCAGACTTAAATCCTCTTATGTATGACACTCATACACTAAGTCTTGAAGAAAATAAGTAATCTAGGGTATTTAAGATGAAATATAATATGTAAAAATTAAACGAACAATTTGATAAATGAATAATGCATCGTTTTATTTCAAAACACATAAAATGTTTACATCACATGTAGCTCTAGGGCATACATTCCAACAATCTCCCACTTGCACTATAGCAAATGGGACATGTCACATTATCCTAGACCATCTAGGTGACCTTTAAACATTTTAGCCGACAAGGTCTGTGTAAACGAATCTGCCAGGTTCTTATAAATTTCCTCTCTATATGCTTTTCCCTCTTGTGGTTTCTTGGTTCTTTGGAATTTGCAACTGCACCACTATTATCGCAATATAGTGTGAGTGGTCTATCTATATCTAGAACAACTTCCAGATCTTCTAAGAATTTACGGAGCCAGACTGTTTCCTTAGCTGCTTCACAAGCTGCTACATATTCAGCCTCCATGGTGGAGTCAGCAATGCAAGATTTCTTCATACTCCGCCATACAATAGCCCCACCACCTAGGGTAAACATTGATCCAGATGTAGATTTCCTAGAATCAACATCTGTCTGAAAATCAGAGTCTGTATATCCTCACTGGAATACACAAGCATATAATTTCTCGTTCTCTTAAGATATTTGAGAATGTGTTTGAAAGCCACCCAGTGATCTGGGTTTGACTGAAACCTACTGACTACTCCCACTGTAAAACAGATGTTCGGTCTCGTGCATAACATAGCATACATGAGACTACCAACTGCTGAGACGTATGAGATATGTCTCATTTCCTCAACATCTTGAGTTGTCTTAGGAGACTATTCCTTTGACAAATGAATTCCATGCCGATAAGGCAGTTTGCCTTTATTAGAATTTTACATCCCAAATCGTACAAGGATCTTGTCGATATAGGATGCCTGAGACATAGCTAACAGTCGTTTCTTGTGATCCTGAAGTATCTGAATCCTAAGAACATAACTGGCCTCTCCCAAATCTTTCATTTGGAATTGGTTAGCTAGCCAGGTTTTCACGTCTGATAATATTTTTGCATCATTCCTAATGAGTGAAATATCATCAACGTATAATATAAGAAAAACCACCTTTCCGTCAATGATGCGCTTGTATACACAAGATTCATCAACATTCTGCTCAAAATCATAAGACTTGATCGTTGTATCAAATCTTATATTCCAAGATCGAGATGCATGCTTGTGTCCATAAATGGACCTTTGCATCATGCAAACCTTTTGCTCTTGACCGTGGGCGATGAACCCTTCTGGTTGTATCATATAGATACTTTCATCAAGATTACCATTCAAGAATGCAGTCTTGACATTGCCAAATTTCATAGTAATAATTTGAGGCAATGGATAGAAGAGTGAGGATGGATTTAAGCATGGCTACTGGCGAGAAAGTTTCCTCATAGTTAACTCCCTCTTTCGGGTATAACCCTTGGCCACTAGTCTAGCCTTGAAGGTCTTTACCTTCCCATCTGATCCTCTCTTCCTCTTGTAGATCCACTTGCAACTAATGGGTTTCACCCCATCAGGTTGGTCTACAAGTTCCCAGACCAAGTTGGAGTACATGAACTCCATCTCTAGGTTCATGGATTTGAGCCATTCCTCCTTGTTAGAATCATCCACTGCACTACTGGATGCGACAACTTGTGCCTCTCCAACCCCTAGGTAGCGATCAGGTTGTCGTACAACCCTCCAACTGTGTCTAGGTGGTAGATCATTTTGACTAGGTTGTATCTGACTATCAGATGTCGAAGGTGCTATGTATTTGTCAACTTTCGTTGACAATGGCGTGCTGGTCGAACCAGTAAGTAACTCCTCGAGTAACACCTTACTCCGAGGCTTGAACTCCCTCATATAGTCCTCCTTTAGAAATATAGCATTTTTCGATACAAACACTTTGTTATCATCAGGACTGTAGAAGAATCCACCCCTAGTCTCCTTAGGATAGCCTACAAATAGGCACACCTGAGAGCGTGGTTCCAACTTTGCAGTCTTATTCTTCAGCACATGTGCTGGACACCCCCATTTGCGAAAATATCGTAAACTAGTTTTACGACCATTCCACAACTCTAAGGGAGTCTTAGGAACAGACTTAGATGGAACTACATTAAGGATATGCATTACGATTTGAAGTGCATATCCCCAGAATGAACTAGGTAGTGAGCTATAACTAAACATAGATCTCATCATGTCTAGTAGGGTTCGATTTCTCCTTTCTGCAACACCATTTTACTGCGGTGTTCCAGGTGCTGTGAGCTGGGATACTATCCCATGCTCAACTAAGAATTCCTCGAAGTCTCTATCGAGGTATTCCCCTTCACGATCTGATCGCAGAGTTTTGATTGTCTTACCTAATTAGTTCTCAACCTCAGCACGATACTCCTTGAACTTTTCAAAGGTATTCGATTTGTGATGCATTAGATAGACATACCCATATCTTGAATAATCGTCAATGAATGTGACGAAGTATTCATAACCACCTCGGGCTTTTACATTTATCGGTCCGTAAACGTCCGAATGTATTAGCTCAAGTGGTTGATTGGCTCTTAAACCTTTTCCAGTAAAAAGGACTCTTGGTCATTTTTCCTTCTAAACAGGATTCAACAAACTGGTAGAGTCATGAGCTTTAAATTGTTTAAGGCTCTGTTCTTTATCAATCCATTTATCCGATCAAGTTGATATGACCAAGTCTAAGACGCCATAGATATGTGTCATCGTGAGAAATCTTTTGCTATTTAGTTTTAGGTTTCTCAACCTAAAACATTTCAGTATTGAGCAGTGGCTTATGTGTTAACGGTCTTACACATACAAGTTATCTTCCAGTTTCCTCAGCATATAGGTAATTCATTTATGAAATAATAACTATTATTATTAGATAAATGATGACCATCATGCAATAGTTTTGAAACAGAAATCGAATTTCCATGTCAAAACAGAAACAAACACTATTTTGTTTAAATTTAAATAACTTTTATTTGAAAAAATTGAAAACTGATAACTCCAACTGTTTTACTGAAACAACATCCCTTGTCCCGACTCTTATAGTAAAGTTACCTTCAGTAAGGTCTTTACTTATATCAAATAGTTATACCCTTAGCCTTTCCAGTGTTATTCTTATTCATCTTTATAGATTCAGAAGATTCGGCAACATTTGCCTCAACACCGGACTTACGAGGATCCATAAGCATGGATTCATAATGGGTGAGCTCATTAAGTAGTTGGGTCAAAGTAAAAGTCAACTTGTTCATAACATAGTTGCTCTTAAAATGCAGGAAACTCTTCGGAAGAGTTTCTATAATCTTGGTCACCTGGATACGCTCGTCAATACGAGCTTCATGAGTTTCAGCAGTGTTGAGATAGGTCATCATCCTTAAGACGTGCTCTCAGATTGATGTCTCATCCTTCATCCTAGCAGTCATCGCTGAGACCATGGTCTCATGGCGTTGATGCTCAGAAGGCTGCCCAAACATGCCCTACAGTGACTCCATCATCTGAGATGCTAGAGCCATATGTTCGTGCTTTGCAGCAAGAACCTCATACATCTCTGCTAGCAAGTAGCAACAGGCTTTCTCATTTGCTGTGACCCATTTATGTTAAGTATCGCGCATAGCTTGGCCATCATTTCTGGTTGGCTAAGGAGGACTCTCCTCTATCAGGACAAACTTTAGGTATACACACACTAGTATAGCGTTCACGTTACTTTTCCACTTAACATAGTTTTATCTCATTAATTAATCATTTGAGAGTATGGAAATAATTGGAGAAACCATAAATGAAAAATAAAATAAACATGATTTAACATTCATTCATCGCATATTAAAATCATCAAATAATTTTGGCATAAAATTAAACATGATGCATGAACCATGAATAATGAATTAGAAACGTAAGAGAATTACTATGCCACGGAAATCTATCATCCTACAAGTAAGTGCTACCATAGGGTAGGTCAAGTTCTCGCATGATATATCGAGACAATCTCAGTCAATTTAATATCTGCGGGAATAACTCTTATTCCTATATTAAACAACTACCGTTTTATTTGATCAAGGAATTTTATTAATAGTTAAATATTCCTTTGTGAGTGTACCCGTCGTTTCGGGATTCTTGGAGTTAACGAGTGAAGTGTCGCCGTAGGGTAGGTCAGTTCACAAGATACATCTAGAATCCTTATCCTCTCGGAACCCAAACCTGATATTGACCCAAAATGGACACCATTCGTAGGGGGATGAAAACAAAGTCGTCTCGAGGCGCCTTTTGAATCTCACGTTTTTGGACTAACGACGGAGATCGCGGGATATACCGTCGTATATCCCTCTCCCACTCACTATTTTAAATATTAAGGTTTCTATCTAAAATATCTTATATTTTATTTTAACTAGTGTGGATAAACTTATGGCGGCTAAAACATAATTATTATTTACACTAGTTTGTTATAAGTGAGCTAATCAATTTTAACTATTAAAATTGTGTCACTAATATTTCATTAGTCTCTACTAACAGATATACTCCATTAAACTAATTTAATTAGAGTGGTATAAGTGAGCTATTACATTTTAACTTTTAAAACACTAGACACTTAAAAGTTTAAAATTCATCGAATTCTAAATGGTCAAAATTTTAATTAAACATTTTAATAAATCTTGGTGCGTCATAAAATCCAATGATATGTGGAATTGTATCCCGAGTGTAGACCATATTTCCGTCCATTCGGAATCGGCTATGGAATTTATGTCTGGGTTTCCATCCTATATACCAATTAAATTTATTATGCACCAATTAAGCCCAATATATAAGAATTCAAATATTAAACCATTAATCCAATTAATCTAATTAATTGATTTCCATGCATATCATATTCTAATTTAAACATTTTAAATTACATAAAATCATAATTTTATGTCTATAATGATAATGCATTTATGACATGTTATGGCATGAAAAATGCATGAGTGGGCACCCTAAGATATATGACATGTTATTCAAACAATTCGAAATAGACATACATACAACATAAAAAATTATTTTGTATTGACCGGGCTCGTATTTTTCCTATACAAATCTAATTAGTACATAAGAATCACCAAGGCATCCCTTGGTCTTCAAATCCCGCTCTAAAGTGGTGGTGGCTCCTTATGCGTCTTCGGTGCTCCACATTACAAAAATTGAAATTTTACATTGAAAAATAAAATTACAACAAATATAAAGAATGGCCTTATGGCCTAACAACCTAAAAACAAAAACAACTACAAAAAATAAGAACGAAAAAATTTACGACCAATGCAAAATCCATTCATCACATGAAATAATAAAAACATTCATCATATGAATATCACAATGTGCCCACTCATCTAAACATGCATATCATATTTATAACCCATATAAATATATTAAAAACATAAAAATTTAAATGAAAAAGTGAAGGGTTAAGAACACTTTTCAACCTCGCTCTTGATGCCAATTGTAGGAAATGCTTTCCTCGCGCAGCAGAAGCGATTAGGCAGACGGATTGACCTTGAAAAATTTTTCTACTTTGCCCTTCCTTTGGCCGAATGTAACCAGTGGGTTTACTGAAATTTTACTTCTATTTCAGACAAGATTTCATCCCCGGAATGCCCCCGAAATAGTCCCCGAACAACCCCCGAACTGCAGTGAATAAATGGACTGTTTTGCACCCGTTACACAACTGAACTGCACACAAATCAGTCCACTATTTGCGTGAACTGCTAGAGTGTTTAAGGTCTGATTTTTCCACTCAAAAACAGTGCTAACTCAGCCCCAAAAGGTCCCCAAGGTGTTTCCCAAAAATCCGAATTAAAACAAAACAAACCGAGCCCGATTGTAACAAGTGAAGTGCGGCAATGAGGTATAATTGTTCCTAAATGCCGTGACTTATAAGAGTGAAGGAGAAGATGATTTGTTCGTCACCACAAAGTATTCCGAGCTATATCTCGTTATCAACGGAAAGTAGTGTGGGCTACATTCACAAAATAAATCCCTAAACGGTTTAGAGATTTCAAACACATTTAATATTTTTTTTTCTTCTTCTTCTTGTTCTTCAATGGAGTTTCTCAACTTTTGAGAGAACAGAGAAGAAGAAGATGCCTAGGGTTCTAAGAATGAGAGAGAGGCAAAAGAAAAATAAATCTCCTTTTTTATACCTAGGGTTTTTTGTTTCCAAAAACAAAAAAAAAATCCTTAGCCTCCCCTCTTTCAATTTTCGGCACCCACCTTTTTTCAATAGGAAATTTGTAACATCAAATATATTACATAATTATCATCTTAATGAAAATTTAAATATCCCATTTAAAGAGTTGTTAAATCCAATTTAAGACTTGTGATTACCAAATACTTTTCCCCTTATTTTTGTATAAGAATCGGCCAAAGAGTAAGTTTTCTTTTAATTTTGTAACATCCATTCTTATTACTATAATAAAGGATATGCTACAAAAATAAAGATATGTAATTGCCTTTCATAAAGAGTAATTACTTAAACCATTCATTAACCTTCCAAAAACTATTTTTGGAAAAATAAAAATTCAAATTCATATTTATTTAATAAATAATATAATTTAATAACATGTAATTAATAATTATCAAATAATTATTATTAAAACTATATACTAACATTTTAATATATGGTATCAAGTGTGACATATAATATTATTAATCATATTAATAATATTTATTCATATGAGTATATAATTGGACTATCCAATTATACTAAATCCGCTATAGTAAATCGAGCTAGCACATGGACCAAATGGACCTACGGTTCTGAGCTCCAATAATCTCGAAATATTAATTAAGCTCTTAATTAAATATTCTGAATTATTAACTCCGGGTTATTCCACTAAAAACCCGAAGTTTTACTCTCGTTGCCGCAGATGATATATTAAGCATAACCAAGTCGGTGTCCACCGATATAGTCATTACATACGAATTGACCCTTCACGAGTATCTCGTAATTAGAATCAGGTCATAATGTCTGTTATACCCCTCTAATTATTTTTACCTTAAGTACCATTGATTCTCTAATGAACGATTTATTCTCAACTATTATGAATATTAATCTTTCTATTCGTAATAGAAAGACTTGAGCGCTCAAATCATTCAAGTACCGAATCAACTCTTAAGAAAGATACTCATCTACTTCTCGCAAGAAGGAGTGAACTCCATGTCTATATAAAACGTTCCCAGCAACAAAACAAACTGTGCCCCCAAAGTACGTAGCTATTGGTCGGGACTGCTACACCAACCTCACATTTGTAAATCAAATGACACAGCCTGCCATGCAGGAGTTCTAGTACACCCAGGATTAAGATTAATCCATAAATGACCATCTAATAGATTGAAATGACTTTCTTAGTTTAAAGGATATTATAAGAATGTCATTTCCATTTGGGTCCAGTCCTATATGATCGTATCATACAAGGTGCCTCCATTCTCATGTCTCTACATGGACGATCCGGATCAAGATTGCCATACAAATATAGAATGGATAGCAACTATAGATAAACTACAAACAAAGTACCCGCTTTGTTTGCTCTCTATGGACTATTTAAAATTACTATCTATAGACTTAAATCCTCTTATGTATGACACTCATACACTAAGTCTTAAGGTACATAAGTAATCTAGGGTATTTAAGATGAAATATAATATGCGAAAATTAAACAAAAAATTTGATAAATGAATAATGCATCATTTTATTTCAAAACACATAAAACCGTTTACATCAGATGTAGCTCTATGGCATACATTCCAACACAATGAGAGGTTCATACTACGAGATTACACTCTCAAATGTGTCGAGAGAGCCTGAGCCTAATCATATGGTGTATAGGGAGGATTCTAACAAGGATGAGAGTCTTCTAAGGAGCGAGATAGCTCTTAGTCTTCTTCATTGTATCAAAATAATAATTTTAAGCAGAAACTCATTTTGTACAACCTTGGATGTAATGAAAGTATCATTTATTTTTGAGTTCATCATTTCATAATGTTTGTCATGAATATAATCTTGATGTTCTGCAAGCCTCGGGTTAGACCATAACCTGTTTCTACATAGGACATATGTTTGATCGTATATAAGTATATACGACCTACTTTTCAAATTATGTCTAGCAAGACAAAGTGTAGAGTCGAGCCAGACATCCCAAGATGACTATAGGTTCCTATTGGGGTTAGGAATCTGATTTTCACATGATGTAAACTTTAAAACTCTATATATAAACCTTATACCTTCTCTGTTTTATCATAAAAGACCTATTTCTTCATTCATATTTTCTTCCGAGTCTCATTTCTTACCCTAACATCATTATTGCTTCGTTGAATATCTGGCAGAGTCGAAAACATCAGGTTACTCGCAGACATATTTGTACACAGATTTGTCTCATATCCGACCATTTTTTTTTCTATATCTGGCCACGTCTCAGTTTCTTCTACTGATTCCATGGCTCTTACTTTACAAACTCTCGTCATATCTCTGATTCATGGGGTGTCTGACTGGTCACCCTATATTTAGCAAGCTTTCTGCACTCTGTGACCTCATCGTGTCAAGGTGGACTATGTGTTTTTGAAAATGGTTGCAACATTCTTGGATATCGACATTCATGTTTTATGCTTTTATGGTCATGAGTTATTCCCATTGCCTGAGCACTTTGTCGTCATTCTAGGCCTATAGTTCTCCCTCTTCTACTCTTCTTGCAATGTTATTCTTAAATAGTTAGTACCCTATAGAGGTTTTGAAGTCTTCATTGTTAGTCTCGATGAGTTGGAGAAAGTAGTTACTAGTCCTTCGCCAATTGAGTTGAAAGTATTATTGGATACTTCTTATAATAATGAGATTAGGTCTCACTCGTGGAAGAGTGTGGTCAATTTCTACGCTCTAGCCCAATATCTCTTTGTGTGCCATGATAGTGGTGGAGGCCACTACCGACTACTTCATATCATATAGGGTATTTGATGTGGATATGACCACTCATGTCATCTTGGTTGAGAAGTTCCATAGTCTAGATATAATCAAGCAGAATCCCACCAACAGATTCCTATGGCACCTTTTACTAATGCATGTATGCCCTAAATTTTACCTATATTATACTTTCAAATATTCAACCTAGCGGACTGCCCTAATTTCTATCTGGGCTGCCTTTTCAGGTTTTCAACCCAACGAGCTAACACGGCATTTTTTTTCTTTTTAATTACGGTTATAAGAAAAGTTAAAGCTCATTGCTCCCCCACTGATCTCTGTCTTCCCCTACTATGGTCCCAATTATCATTTAGCATGTGATATGGTGAAGAAAAACCTCTCTTATGATGTGTGGAAAAAGTGGTTATAACAAGTATATGATTCAGATATTTTTAGACGTGTCCTTGATGACATCTCAGCCATGTTACCACAGAATTCTTCGGACATTACGTCTATATCTCAGGTCTACATATCAGCTATTTTACCTTCTAGCTAGGATCTATAAGTAGTATGGGTGTCCCTCATATCTTGCCAATGAGAGGCATACGTTCCAAGGTGGCCCCATATCTCATCATTTTCTGTAATATTTTTATGACAAGTGGTCTCAGCTGCTCATCTGGATTGTCATAACCCCAAAGTCTTCTAGTAAACTAGAAAATTTTGTTAACCCTTCTGATTCAGAACCTGCATTAAATAAGCAAAGAAAATTATCCATGCATACTTAACCTTAAAATTTCCTTTTAGCAATAAATGTACATTTCATGAACAATTTGAGCTTTATTTCAATAAAACAATATCATTTATTAATACATGCATGGGTATATTAATTATCTTATTTTCAGGGTACCCTTTGTCGTTAATTGGCCCTATAGGGTTTTCTAAGTAACTGTTTTTCTCACCCACTTATCCCTAACTTTTACTTAAACTGTTTCAATTTAGTGAGATGTGCTCTAATGTTTGCTTAGGTCGTTCTTTGGGGATTGTTGACCTAACCAGCTTTCTTTTTTTTCTAAGCAAAGTATTTCTTAGTCGCTTTATGTTGATGGGATCTGTAAATTCATTTCCCTCCAAATTGGACAACCGAACTGCTCCATTTCTCAAGATATTCTTCACCATATAAAGTCCCTCCTAGTTAGGTCTACACTTTCCCCTTGGGTCTATTGCCAGTGGTCTCGACTATTTCAGCATTAGATCTCATTTCTTTATTACTAGGTAGGACCCATTCATTGAAGGTTTTTTTGGCAGCCTCTATTGCCTCGTTGGCTTGGGGTCTATATAGCAAAAACTTATAATGCCTTATCCTACACTTCTACATCATAACTTTGGTCTCCCTTTCAAACTGTACCCAGTTGTCTATCACCACTTTGTGTGACATCCCATACCGACAAACGATATTTTGGACTATAAACTTCGTCATTTACTTAGGTGTGACATTACAAAATGATTTGACTTCCATCCACTTTGAGAAATTATGCACCCCCATTATTATGAATTAATGCCCAATAAAGGCTTATGGCTTGATCACACTGCTCGGGTCTATGCCCATGTTGAGAATATCCATGGCTTTGATAGCCTATGCAACTCCATCGGTGGCAAGTGGTTTACGTTTCCGTGGGATTTACAATAATGACATTGTTTTACCAATTCTGCGTAGTCCTCATCCATAGTTAACTATTAAAACCCTTGCCTTATAACTTTCCTCGACAGATTGAGCCCTCTCATGTGTGACCTACATACTCCCATATGGATTTCCTTCATCACCTTCTTAGCTTTTCATCCTTAAAGTACTTCAACTATATTCTGTTAGGGTGTCGCATATACAAATCCCCTTTCAAACTTGTAGACTGGGAAGCCAAATTATGGATTGCCACTCTCTTCTTTTTACCTGCTCTCAAGATATTCTCCATGATTTAAGAAATTTTAGATGTCATGGTACCGAGGTCTTTCATCGTTCACCTTAACATCTATTACCCTCCAAATTTCAAAGCTAGGTTTATTAGTTGTAGTCGACACTAGAGGCTTCATGGTTAGCTTTATCAGATTCTCCCAAGTTGAAGCAAATTTAGCTAGTGTGTTTGCCATTTGGTTGTCTTTCTTCGCAGGTGTTGGAACGTACAATTCGATATGATTTATATCAATACTCTTATATGGAATAGGTACAGATTTAACTTGTCTTCTTTGAACTAATAATCTCTCGTATCTATCGAAGTATCAATATTGAGTTGACATAGACCCTTGTGTCCCTTACCTCTAGGGTTATCAATGCTACTACTACAAAAATATAACAATCATACTCGGTTATATTGTTAGTGACTGAAAACTTTAACCTCTTGGCCATAGGTAAAGTTTCTCCTCAAAGGGTAACCATAATAATTTTTATTCCAACACCTTTTATTATTCACAGCTGCGTCAAAATACAACCTCCAACCTTGGAATGCTATTGCCTTATTTTCTTCATTTGGGAACTCAAACACATTCCAATCTTTTTCAGTTAGTTGCAATGCTAAAAATTCAACCACGGTTCGCCATTTGATCACCTTCTTCATAATTTAGTCAATGTCGAAATTCAGTCAATAGAAAAAACCACCTTCCCAACATTCCGACCAGAGAAGGCACCAACTGCAAGTATCTCAATAGATTATCCTTGGTGACTACCTCTATCTTGTAAAATTGGAAGTAGTGCATAGTTTCCTAGAAACCCATACTACAACCAAATAGATCTTTTCCACCTCTTTGTAGTATGTTTCATATGGCAACATATTCTTGTTGAGATATAAACAGTGAGTTCTACTTCAGTTTCATCCTCTTGTACCAACATCGCCCTCAAGGCTTTAGATTCCATGACCAAGTACAAAACCAAAGGTTTACCAGGTCTCGGAGGCTTCAATACTAGCTGGTTGACCAAGTACTTCACTATTTTCTTGAAAGCCTTTTGGCATTTCTCTTTACACTCTATCGGTTCATCCTTCCTATGTCAAAAAACTAAGTCAACTTGGCAATAAACCGGCTGAAGTATTGCATCTTCCCTAAGAATACACTTACTTCTTTCTCCGTTTTAGGCATAAGCATCTCTGTTATTGTCTTGATCTTCCTGAGATCCATTTCTATTCCTTTAGCACCTATAATATTCCCCCTCATGTTTCTAGATGTGACCCCAAATAAACATTTATTGGGTTGAGCCTAAGATTATACTTGTGATCCCTTTGAAGAAATTTCTCCAATACTGTAAAGTGTTATTCTCTATTCTCTGACTTGACCATCATGTCATCAACATAGATTTCAACCTCCTTGTGCATTAAATCATGAAATAGGATAGTAGCCACCTACTAATAAGTATTCCCCTCGTTCTTCAGTTCGAACGACATAACCTTATACTAGTAAGTCATTCATTCTATAATGAAGGTCATTTGTCTTCTTCAAACACAAATATTTGATTGTATCCGGAAAACCCATCAACAAAAGAATACATCGGTGATAAAGCGGTACTATCTACCAAAACATCTATGTATGGCAAGGGAAAATCGTCTTTTGAACATGCCTTGTTGTGATCTTTATAATTTACAAACATCTTTATTTTCCCATCCTTTTTTGGAACATGTACGATATTGGCTGGGCATTCTCTAATTTTCTTCACTTATTCTCTAATTTTCTCTACCCATTCTGGTCTCGTTCTAAGAAGCTTCAGCTTTACACGTCTTATGTTTCGATATGTTGGTAGAATGTCTTCATAGACTAGAAAAATACCTTTGCATATTTTGTTAATATTCTCTCTAATTATTTCCTCTTCTCAAAGGTGACATCAACTGTAATTAATATATTTTTCTGATTTTGAAACGTACCAAGATTGAATGCTTATGATTTTGTTGAATTAATATCAAATATGCTCACATTATTCATGTTATGATTTGTGCTAAAAGAAAAAGAGTCAGACATGTAAGAAAATTCATTCATCTTATTCATTAATGTAGAGTCACATTTAAATAGTCCAGACACAAAAAAATTATCATAATCTTTTTCTTTATTTTCCTCGAGGTCTTCCAACGTCATTCCTTTAAGTTACAGCAGCTCTTCTTCCCATTCATTCTCTACCTCTTTTTTCGATTATACTTTTGTACCATTTTCTACCTTCTCCACCAGTCTTCCTTACCAACCTATTACAACGCCAAAGATCTAGAAGCCTGGCACAGTGACACATTGACTTTGTACCGTTCTAGAGCTCCTTGGTATCAATATTCACAAAGTAATAAGTCAAATTCATCATTTTCTTCTTAGATTTTGCCTCTGATTCACCAGGGCAATACCTTCAGCCCTTTTTAGCAATATGCTCTTTGAAGTTGGGCAGTGTGCTCACACCTTAGCCCCTCCCCCCTAATCTAGTATTGGGTATATAGTTCATCTTTTCCATAATTTTGGCCACTTTCAAATCCAATCATTCCTCACAGATTGGGGGAACTTGAAATCTTATGAATGGTTGGACTACTAATTTTACCATGGTATTGCCTGCCTCGACCCCAATAATGAGAACTCATCATTCGATAAGGAACTTGATCATTTGGTGAAACTTTGAGGGTACTCCTCCGAGCTTGTGCAACCACGGCCTTACCAAGAGTAGAGCAAAAGTGGCTGGGATGTTCACCACTGAAAACTCAACCTCATCTTCAATTGGAGCCACCTTAACAGTAGTAGTAAAAGTTCCATCAACTTTACGTTATTGTTATCATAAACCTTGATTGTCATGTCGAAGAGGATTAGTTCTTACAATCAGATGCTGAGCCTAAGTGGAATCGTCATCTAACATTACGCAAGAGGTCTTTTTTCCTTTGACTTCTACCTTAATGAACAAAGGCCTATTGTGATTTCGTCACTCCATCGAGAGCTCTTCCTCAGAGAAGGTGATGGTTTGTTTATTTTCATTCTAGATAGACATGACGACCACAGTAGGATCGAAGTCTCCTGCTACCATTTTTCTTCCTAGGGCTACAACCATAGCTTTGTTATGTTCTTGGGAGGAACATAATAACTCCCAAATGCTTATTTATGCTCGAGTTTTTAGTTGGTGGAGCATAGTATTTCACCACTATTTTCCTTCTTATTCTTTTTCTTTCCCCTACTTCTCTTCCATATGTTTTGTGGCATCACTATAGAACCTACCATCTCTGGTCATTCCCTTGATCTCATTTTCATGATTGCTAGACAACTCTTCCCAAAATTTTTTACTTTCTCCAACCTCGCTATCGTTACTGTCTCATATTCGCATGTCATAGTTATGCTGGTGGAAGGTTTGTAGGACATGTTCTTTGATTAGGCTAGAATTTATCATGTATGTTGGTGGCAGAATGATATTATGATTAAGTAGGGTTTTTGTAGGTATTGGGTTGGCCTCTATCGGGTTAGGGATTTTTTAGCTATCTATGAGCTCTTGGATCTCATGTCTAATGCGGATGCAAGTGTCGGTGTCGTGACCATTTTTTTAGTGGAAATGGCAATATTAGTTCAAGTTTTTGTGGTGAGGCATCGGGTTTGGTAGTAAGAGTTCAACAAACCTTGTCTCTTTAGTCTCATATACCTTAGATAATGGTATGCTAAGGTTTGAGAATCTTTTGTCCTATACAACAGTGATTTCAGTATGGTTCGCCTTGGTTCCGGCGGTCCTCTAGTAGTCTTTCTACTATGTGTGTAAAATTTTCTGTTCCCACCCTCATCCTCTTCTATATCCATGATATTTTCTCTTAACTGCCTAAAAAAAAAAATATGGAGACATCATTCTATTTATTGTAAATAGAGGGCTTGTTGCCCTTGATAATCATCTTGATTTGGTCTTTCTCCGATGACCATGTTTGTATTTTTAGAAGTTGGTGTAGGCACTGTATTTTGCATGTAAGTCCCGATGATGAGTCTCGTACGGAGGCACTCCTCTTTAAGCTTTGAAAGTCACGGGAAACGGATATCGGAAGGAAAAAAGTCAGAAATCAATACCTTGTTGGATTTAATTCGTTTGCTTAGCTTCGACTTTGCTCGTTAAAACTCTGTTTTAAAATTCCTCCTCAGCCCAAACCCCCGCAAGTCACACACCAAGCCAACACACCACCGAGCCACACACCAAGCCCACTAAAATGAACCAAATACACGCCCAAGGAGACCTAATTCACGCCCAAGCCTTCTAAAATAACTAATTCACACATTAAACACATGTTGAAATCAAACCAAATCACCTTCCCTAATTAAAATATTCAAATCAAATCTCATCAATCACCTTCCTAATTAAATTAAATCACATTCCTAAACTAAATAAAATAAAATCAAATCAAATCAAATTACCTTCCTAAATTGAAGATATCATTTTCTTTATGACACACAAATTAAATATTCCCCATAATTACACAATCTAGGTTTTCCTACCCGTATAAAATAAACCTTAACCATTGCCTATAAAAAGAAGCATAAATCGAACCTTGGAGACCATAGCATTCCAATTTCATTCAGGCCCCCCTCCTCTCTCTAAGCCCTCCATTCATGCCAAATAGCAAGAAAAACCAGCCCTTCATTCACGCCAAACAGCAAGAAAAACCAGCCTTTCATTCACGCCCAAACAGTGCCCAAATCAGCCCCATAAACCACTATAAAACAGCCTCAAATCAGCTCCTAAGCCATAGAAAAACAGTCCTAAAATACCCCCTAAACCACTGAAATTAGACCCTTACAACACCTCTAATTACCCAAAAAACTACACCTTAAAACACCTCTAATTACCCAAAAATTGTACCTTAAAACAACCCTTAAACCCAAAAAACTGCACCTTAAAACACCCCTTAAACCATAGAAAAAAATTGCACTTTAAAATAGTTCCAAAATCATCAAACACAGTAGCAAAAACAGAAGCCCAAAATAGAGAAAATAATAGCCCAAAACAATGAAGCAACGAAGGAAAACAACGAACCAGTAAATTAGAAAAGCTGCGGAGCATCAACCCTTCTGAGAACCGCGTAATGCACTTCCAAGAGATGACTTAAGAGGTTAAACCTGAGGGCACCTTTTTATTTATTCCCATTCTTTTTTTATTATTTATTAATGTTTCTTTGCATGAGTATTGTTGGTTAATGTGCGCTATGGCCATGGGATGAATGAAATATGTGTTATCTTAAATTCTATAGCCGTATCCGAATGGACGGTATTGCGGTCTACACTCAGGATACAATGCCACGTACCGTTTGAGAGACACAAATATTTTATTTCATCCAACCTTGTGTTTATGCATGATTTAGTTGTTTTGTATGTTATTAGTTTATGCATGATTTAGTCATTTAGTATGTTATTTTTATGCATGATTTAATCGTTTAGCATATTATTTTCAAGCATGATTTATTTATTTCTTTCGCATTAGGAACTTAATTATGTCTCTTCTACGTTTATGTTATTATTTATTTCTATTGCCATGTTTATCGATTCAATGCGTTCATGTGATTGCGTGCTTACCATTATGCCGACTTACTTTTATGCATGCAAACTTATATATAGGTTTTACTTTTATGCATGTGAACTTAGACATAGGTTACTCTCGCATATATAGGTTGCATAGATTTGGTTAAATTATTCCACAAATCCTTTCATTATAAGTGACATAAGTAAGGGACCATTCCAAACCCAACGGTTGAGGTCTTCCTTTGAGAGGGGTGAGTACAACCTTAAATCATTTTCCCAGTTCACACTGGGTGGCGACTCCATTATTCTCCGATTTAGTCCCCCGTGGGCTACTCCGTACTCCCGACTAGGCCGTGAGCCTAGAACAGGGTTGCCGATTTCTGTGTCCTATAGTCTGGCCACTCAACTGGGGATAGAGAATCAGCCACGAAATAATGTCTTGTAATGATTGTGATTTGTGCTTTAGTTAACTGTGTCTACTGTGGATTGAAGGGATTTATTCAAAGGCATCATTAGAGCTTGGTAATGGTTTGGTGTCTTCCTTCATTCACTACCTTTCTACAAAGGAAAAGCTGTGAAGGCACCTAGATAATCATGTACTCGTAGCTTACTGTGATGGACTAATTTGGAGGACTCGTTGTTTATTTCTGTCACCAAGCGATAAGAGCCTAAGAGGCTTGGGTATTTAAGAGAGGTCGCTCCACCCTCCATCTGGGAATCTACAACAGGAAATCCATTTGACAGTCAATCATGTACCCTAACTCGTTGGCACGTACCTTAATGTATAAAAAAGGTTCACTCACTTGGTCGCTCGGACCCTTGATTGGGGAGATCTAGTTGTGGGCAACCCTTCTTCAATGAGAGCCTTTGTCTATACCCCTATAAACCCACATATGAACTGTAGTCGTATGACCAATAGAAACTATTCCTTTATGCTTGCGTTTAGGACCATCATCATTTGGATTCAGTTGGACCTTTTATCATGAGATATAGGCTTGTTGTGCCATTTAAACTGGGACGAGTCTATGCTTTATGAAAATTGGGCCAAAAACCTCTAAATACCGACGAACCACTTTATGTTTAGGCCTCTTATCATTTAAAGTTGTTTAGCCATGTTATCGCGAAAGTGTAAACCTGTTGGGCCTTTTCAACTGGGACAAGTTTGCACCTCACAATAGTATGATTGAATGCTTTAAAATGGTAATAGGCCGACTTATACATTCCATGCATCACATGCATAGATGCTAACTTGTAGTTTTAAAAGACATCATAAATACCCGTTGGGTTAGGGAAGGGAAGACTCGTCAAAAGGCCGTCAGTGAACATGAGCGAATCAATTAACGAAAGATCTCGTATGGATCAGTTGGAGTCTAGTCTCACTAAGGTTATCAAGCAGCTGCAAGCTCTGACCGCCGCTATGGCCAATATGGCTGTGCCCCATTCTAGGGGAGGCTCTGAGAATGAGAGGCGTGAGGACCCTCCGAATAGATTGAGTGATGATATCTCTATTTTTGATGATGACATGGCTGAGTATGCCACGCGAAGGGTAGCCGGGTCTCAGGCTGAATTACAGAAACTCCGAGATCAGGTATAGTCAGTTACCCGCAAGATGAGAGGTAAGCATGATGATTTGCTTGACTACGAGGAAATGGCTTTTGAGGAGCAGCTGATGGCTCAATTTAAGATGTCTGACATGGCCAAGTTCAATGGGAACGGGGATCCGAGGATCCATCTTTGATAGTATGTTTCTGTAATAAGTTCGGTGGGTCTGTCGCACCGTCAGGTTCAGAAGATGTTTGGAATGTCGCTTAAAAGGGCACCCGTGGTGTGGTACCATGGCCTGGAGAGAAAGGTCAATGATGATTGGAAGGCATTGGCAGAGGCCTTTTTGAATCAATATGTCACAGATCTTGAGATCGATTTATCACTTCGCGACTTGGAGAATACCAAACAGAAGCCAGATGAGAGCTTCAATGATTATGTAGACCATTAGAGAAGTCAGCTTCTGTAAATAAAGACTCGGCCCGCGGAGAAAGACCAGATCAAGATGATCATCAAAGGTACTAAGCCCTCTATTTATGGCAAACTGAGGAGGATGACCTCTATGATCGGTGACTTCCGACAATTGAGAGAGACTGTCATGGACATTGAGGAGGAAGAAGGTGAGAATATGAAGTTCTATGGCCAGAATAGAAGAACTTTTGGAGGGCCTTCTGAGACCAAGCCCGCTACTGCTGAGGTTGCTACAATCAGAAGGCAATTCTCTAATCTTAGTAGATCTTTGTCAAAGGTGTTTGAAAAGCTGAAGATGCAAGGACTTCTAAAACCTTTGGAACCTAGGCCATTCCCAAAATCTGTGCCACCGCACCTCAACCTAAACCTGTATTGTTACTTCCATCAAGAAAAAGCCATGATACCGATAACTGCACCCGCCTTAGGCATGAGATCCAAAACCTCATTGATGCTCATAAAATACCCGATCCAGAAAAAGAACAACCCAAGACACACAGAAATCTTCTACCCAACTACCACTCTGTTCCACCACCCACCTATATGATCAACTCCGGCCTACCTGAAACCTTTATCTGTTGAGTTTTATCTAGGTCCCAAGATCAAATCAAGACATGAAATAATGAGTGAATACATCAACGGAGGTAGCGGAATACTCACATCGATCGGTGAGTCGATTTGGAGACGATTCGAACCCAAAAGTTCACTGCCTTGGTGCGCCCACTGCAGCAGCCCACTGCCTTCAAATTTCAGTTTTGAGCTGAGAAAACGGAGCTCCAAGCCACGTCTAACGGATCCCGGCTCATGGGCGAACCTCCCTACCACCTTCGCAAGACTCGTAAGTGTGCTAGCACTTGAATTTTCACCATGAAAACCCACTCTTGGCTTCCCTTTGTTCACGCCATTTCAGTTCAAAAACAGTGAGTTTATGAAGCTTTTGGGCGTGGGAGAAGAGAGAAAAAAGAGAGAGAAGAAATGTGTAATGGTTGGTGAAAAGCTTTTCCAAAAAGCTTTATATATTTTTCCAAAAAATATATATTAAAACATTTACCAAATGAAAAAATCAAAAGTAAATATTTCCCTCCAATCACTATTCCAACCACTCACATCACTATTCACATGTCACTTTAATAAAGTGATGTGATGTGTGTCTTTCCATCAATCAATCAATCAAGTCAATCAATCAATCAATCACTCAAAGTGACTTTTGATTTGACGCTTGATGTGACGATTGATTCGACGCTTGATGTGACTTGAGTCGCCGCACTCGAATTCAAAATATGAATGCGCTCGCAATCACACTCGGGCTCGGGTTTGTTAATTCCAAATTAAAGATTTTTCCATCGCGTCGTAATTAAATGATTCCGCCTAGTGATTTCACTATTCACGTCGCTAACGAATTAATTCTAAATTAATTCGTTCACCCGAATTAAAATCTAATTTTAATTCCGCGTCGAAATCTAATTTCGTTTAATATATCGAATATATTAATTTACCGATTAATTCCAAATTAATCGTTATCTCTCTCTAGACGATATTTTATCCTAGATTAATTTTCTCTCTCTTCTATATAATCCCAGATTATTCAAGAGTGCGAGTTGTGCGTCATCGGTGGATTATCGGGAAGCGACCCATGAGATCTCCGGATAAGTTGGCTATAAATACGGTCGTCGGTGTATCCGAATCACGTACGTACCAAGTACTACGTTCTACCGATTTACGAGACAAGGTCGACTCCTAGCAAAGTACCAAGTCTACCCAATTCTCCGGACATATCCATTTAAGAATATTTAGATCTATATCAAGCGTAGTATACTAATGTATTGTGCGTATCGGCCCAGTATCGGATAGTCACGTGCTAGGGCTGGGGCTGGATAAGTGTCTGCCTCGTCCGAAACAAATATTGGATGTCTGGTAACTAGTCTCTGTAATCGGATATTCATGACCTGGTCATAATATCACGATTGGATGCGCATCACTTAAGAGCACTAATACCGTATCCTGCGTGACATCATCTCCAATATGACTGAAGTGACACTTCCGTCTTGACATCACACCCAATACTCTACGACTCTCTGATAAACCCAGAAGTGGTGTACACAGAACTTGGTCAAAGCCCCCAACCACCAAAACCAAAGTTTATCGATTATCGTAAGTATTAGCGATGCAAGTCTCAGGTTAAGACTATACATACCTACCTTGATTTCGGCCTCCATAGACACCTAGTCATAATACCAATGGGATTCCGAGGGGTCTATCCAGAGCGAAGCTGTTTCCCGTACCATCAGTGAAACACGACCTCCTATCACACTTGCATAAGTCTCCAACACTTATATATATGAGAACTATGTCGTTGTGCCCTCACAACGCACACAAGTGCAATACTAGCCTATTCCGCATTATCGATGTCCAGTCTCGATAATACTCGGCTAGGGATATTTAATGATTAATCCTTCGTGGACTGATACTGTCTTATATCATCTCAATCCAGGAACTAATCATAGGGACCTCTCTTCATTTATATATCTATGGTGATCTAATCACAAATGATGAGAGTGCAATATCCTTATTACATAGTTAATTTGCTACAACAACACAATGATCTGTGCAAATAGTGACGCTATGGGTCATATTATCCAACATTATCCTCCAGACTCTCAAACACCAAGCTTCTCAGATAGGAATGAGGGAGGGCAGCAGTGAAGAACATTAGGCCAAAGTAGAAGGCAATGATGTAAACGATGAAGACGTTTTCCCTAGTTTATTTGATCGTAATCCTATATTTTTAATAATAAAGACATTGATTTCACCTACTTGTTCGAGTTTTTTTCTCAATAGTTAAGCATTAGTTCGATGATGAAATCGTTTGCTTTAGGGTGAAACCTTAGAAATAATAAGTGCCAGATGTTCTTTCATCCGGTATTCTGAGTGGTTGATCTCGACTAGGCTCGTGAGCACTTAATTACGGGATCTTAGCAGTAGAAGCCTGAGTAGTCGGTGAGATGACTAGTTGAAGAGATGGCGGATCAGTGAATGACCATTTTCCTAGATGTCCATCCTGGTTTACTTATGTTACGAATATGATATGGTTGGAAATGAAGAAAAAGTCTCCGAAAAGAAAAAGAAAAATAGACCACATATAACTGATAAGCGTGAAGCTACCTATGGGTGAGTACTAGGACCACCATGAGGAGAAACGCTACCTTAAATGGTAGGTGTGTCGAAAAAAAAAAAGAAAGAAAGAAAAGAGGAAAAAAAAGAGAAAAAAAAAGGAAAAAAAAAAGGTTCAAAATGAAAATAAAGAAAGAAAGAGACGAAAAAAAAGAAGAAAACCATATCATGTTGAGACGAGAAAGTAATCACAGAATATGATCAAGACATCTACGTTGGTTAGACCCATTGATCCAATTCTCTGAGGCAAAATCATCGAGTTAGCTTACCCAATGATCAAGCTGTAAAAGAACCTTAGCACACACACACTTTGAGTCTAGTTCGGATCATTTATTCAAATGGTCGGATTTGAGTTACATCGAGCACTTTGAAGGTTCTCTAGTTTCGACACTAGCATCCTTTGAGGACGATAATCTGTATAACTATTGGGACTATTTCGTAAGAGGCAATGTAGTATATTGGTATAGAAATGTCACATCACATGATCTACTTTGACTTAATGCAAGAAGCGAAGAGCAGAAAGCTAAGCCAAGACTGGGGACAACCAGTATGGCCCCCACGAATAAGGGATATACCGAGAACTTAAGCCATGAGATAAAGGAGAATTGAGCAATCAGCATAAGAGAACTAGCAAGAGGAAATTGTAAGCCGACCCAGAGGGTGACCAAAGACTTTTGTAGGCAAGAAGCACCGAGGAGCACAAAGAAAACCTAACTCATCGGAATGGGAAATACATCCATTCTACATATTACATACACGCGATTTTTGTTTTTGTCATTGATTCATAGGATTTGAAGAAAATGAAAAAGCGACAAAGACAAGCAAGTTCGGGAACAAAGCCTAGGGAATAAAGCCCATAATTATTTCAGTTCGGGAATAAAGCCCACAGTCAACATAGTTCGGGAACAAAGCCCTGGGAATAAATCCCACAATCAATTCATTTTGGGAATAAGGCCCACAGTCAACACAGTTCGGGAACAAAGCCCAGGGAATAAAGCCGACAATTAATTCAGTTCGGGAATAAAGCCCGCACACTCATCACAGATCGGAAACAAAGCCCATGGAATAAAGCCCATAATCAATTCAGTTTAGGAATAAAACCCGCATGCTCAGCAGAGATTGGGAACAAAGCCCAGGGAATAAAGCCCACAAGCAATTCAGTTCAGGAATAAAGCCCACAGTCAGCACAGATCGGGAACAAAGCCCAGGGAATAAAGCCCACAATCAATTCAGTTCGGGAATAAAGCCCACAGTCAACAAAGTTCGGGAAAAAAGCCCACATTCAGTACCGCTCAGGAACAAAGCCCATAATCAACACAGTTTGGGAACAAAGCCCATATTCAGTACCGCTCGGGAATAAAGCCCACAATCAACACAGTTCAGGAACAAAGCCCAGGAACAAAGCCCACATTCAGTACAGCTCGGGAACAAAGCCGATAGTGAACACAGTTCGGGAATAAAGTGTTGGTGAATATCTAGGTCCCAAGATCATTAAACAAGCATGATAAAGTGATGAATACATCTCAAAGGAGTTGCGGAATACTCACATCGATCGGTTGAGACGATTGAAGACGAACAAAACAATTTATTCCCTTCAAATTCGGGCCAAGGCAGTGAGCAGTCCACTGCTTTCATTTTTCAGATTTTGAGCTGAGATTTGAAGCTCCAAGCTTCGTCTAACGATTCCCGGCTCGTGGTGGGTTTCCCTAACACCTTCGTATGTCTTCTAGGAGTGTGCTAGCACTTGGATCTTGCCACAAAACCCTCAAATATCCTCTCTATTCACGCCATTTTCAGGCAGTCCACAGCCCCTTGGGCGTGAACTTTGAGAGAGAAAGAGAAGAGAAGGAGAGATAGTTGGAAAGAGAGAGAGAGTTGTTTAGGGTTTTCAAATTCATCTAATGAATAATAATAATCAATTACCAAAGTGTAGAGAGAGTTATTTTGCTTTTAACTTTTGGTGAAACCATTTCACTTTTACCCTAAACTAGGTAGGTGTGGGTAAATGGTTTTCCAAAAAAAAACAAGGTAGTTGGGTGGTAGGTACACCTACCACACATGGGCCCCACATATTTGAATTCAAAATTCAAATATCTTTACGAACATTTACCGCGGCTCGGTTTCGTTTAATCCGATTAAACGAACTTCCGTCGTTAAATAATTAAATCTAATTTAATTAAATATCGATGCCTCGTAAATATATTACGAACGTCGTTTACGAATTAATTCTAAATTAATTCGTTCATTCGCATTAAAGTCCGACTTTAATTTCGTATGAAATCCAATTCATATTAATATATCCGATATATATTAATTTTAGCCCATTGGAATAAATTAAATAGAAAAATCAAATTTAACTATTAAATTCATTTTACCGATTAATTCCAAATTAATCACGTTCTCTCTCTTTAGACGATATTTTATCCCAGATAAAATATCTCCGTAATTAATCCAGATTAATTTTCTCTCTCTTCTAATTAATCCCAGATTAATATATAATGCGAGTCATACGTCATCGGTGTATCATTGGGAAGCGACCCATGAGATCTCCGGATATGTTGGCAGTAGTAATTCGGTCGTCGGACTATCCGAACACGTAAGTACCAAGTATTACGTTTTACCGATTTACAAGACAAGGTTGGCCTCTAGCAAAGTGCCATGCCTACCCAATTCTCCGGAAATATCCTTACAGGAATATGTGATCTATATCAGGCATAGTATACGTAGTATTGCGTATTTCGATCCAGTATCTAATGATCACGTGCTAGGCCTGAGGCTGGATATATGTCTGCCCCGTACGAAGCACATGTCGGATGTCTGGTAAATAGTCTCTATAATCGGATATACATGACCGAGTCATAATATCCCGATAGCCGCACAGCATATAAGAGCACTAATACCGTATCCTACAGTGACCATCTTCTCCATATGACTGGAGTGACACTTCGTCTTGACATCACACCCAATACACTACGATTCTCAATATACCCAGTATCGGCGTACACAGAACCTGTTAAAGCCCTGGACGACCTCAACTAAAGTACATTGATTGTCGCAAGTATTAGCGGTGCAAGTCTCAGGTTAAGACCAATTACACCTACCCTGATTGCAGACTCCCATAGACACAAGGTCATGCTACCAATGGGATTCTGCGGTGGTCTAATCCAGAGCGAAGCTGTTTCCCGTACCATCAATTACACTTGCCTGAGTATCCTATACCCAGATATACGAGAACAATGCCGTTATGTCTCACATAACACGCACAAGTGTAATACTAGTCTTTTACGCATCTATCGATGTCCAATCTCGACAATGCTCTGACTAGGGATATTTAATGATTTATCTTTTCATTGATTGATACTGTGTCTCATTCATTTCAATCTAGGAACAAATCATAAGGACCTCCCATCATTATATATCTAAGGTGATCTAATCACAAATGATAGGAGTGCAATCTCCTTTGTTACATAGTTAATTTGTACAAGCAACACTATGATCTGTACAAATAGTGACGCTATGGTCATAACTGTCCAACAATCTCCCACTTGGCCTTTAGCCAGTCACTCGAGTGCCCAACACCCGAACTATGTACGGTTGGCTCAAATTGCTGAGAAAAGCTTTCGTCAGCGGATTTGCACAATTATCGTCTGATGCGATTTATATGATCATCACATCGCCACGAGTGTGATCCGAACGAATCAGATGAATAGTCGAAGTATGTATCTGGATCGTTGATGAGACCATTAATTCTTTAGCCTGTGCTGACGCCCAGCTCAGCCGCTAACAGAACTATATCTAATCCAAATAGATTTATTTATTGACCCAGATGGCTTCTATTGCTGCCTCGCTGCAGTAAGTAATAATCCGCATGTGTTATTTATTCAGTAACAGTATCTTGCTTGGAAGATTTCCAGCTCACTGTACCGTTATTCAAACTGTATATAGTACGTTTACGACTTTTAGTCGTTTATCGATTTGGAAACTTGCAGTAGTGATCTCAGTCACTTCAAGTTCTTCTTCTCCAGAGATTAAGACAGCATCCTTAGATCTCTAAGATTCTAACGGATGTTCTTAACATCAATCAAGTGACTATCACTTGGATTGGCCTGATTGTGAATCCATATGCTCAAAGCGTATGAGACACCAGGTCGCGTACATTTTAATGTACAATTTTCAGAGAGTTTTAACAACTTAAATCTATCCTAGTAGATCTTTATTCCCAGAATAAAGGTTGTCTCCCGAGAATTCTACGGAGAATTTTCTCTTGAAAGCCAAGCTTTCACCGATTATTTTATGGGAATATCATTTCCAAGAAATGAATATGTATTACATTATCATTATTTTAAGGACAGCCACTGTCTGTGCGCTCCCACTAACCTTCTCATATACACAAGAATCATTCTGTTTTGAATCAAATCATTGAGTATCATGATTACATCAAAACAATAGTTCCAAGAACTTTATGCTTGCTTCAACCAAACATGGATCGAACACACACGTAAACCTAGTTTGCTGGTTTTAGTACGAAAAAAATCGTCAGGATGTTACAAACATCCTCCAAAAGGTTTCCTTTTAAGGAAAGCGATTTTGACCTTTAACTGACACATTTCATAAATGAAACGTACAGCTACAGCAAGCATTATCCAAATGGATTTACCGTGGCAACAGGTAAAAGGTTGAACCGTAATCAACACAATGTTGATAACGATACCTTTCCGCTACAAGCCTAGCTCTGTACGTTGGTATGTTGCCTTCCATGTATGTCTTCCTTGAAGACTTATACAGTACCTATAGGCACAATGCCTTATGGTACATCAACTAGTATTTTAACATAGTTGTTTTACATGGAATCCATTTCGGACTCATGGCACTTTGCCATAATAGGGAGTCGATACCTTGTATCACTTCCTCATACGTAGTTGGGTCTTCCTCAATAAGATTGATATCTTTATGAGGTGAGATCAGAAACCCATACCCAAGGTTGTTTTCTGATTCTCTCCGATCTACGCGATTCTTGTGTATACGAAGATTAATGGTATATGTTCATCCTTGATGAACAGTTTGTGTTCCATTAAGGACTTCATGCCTTGAACTGTATTACTCCGATTTTCATCGAGTTTTACTGTCCTCCCACTTACCACTGCATATCGGTATTCCTCTAAGGAAGACCGCATGGTGAGCAACAATTACAATTGTTCTCTAGTGAGTTGTATAAGTACTATACTTATGGTTTTCTCTAGGATAACCTACATTTGGCACTTATCCGATTTAGGTTTTAGTTTAGTATCATCCAAACATATGCCCAGCATACCCAAATCTACAAGAATGCGAAACCCAGTTTCTTTCCCGTTGATATCCAATATGAATTCTGTCATATTGATTTTCATGGAACCTTATTCTAAATAAGTTTTGCACTGTTAATGCATATCCGTTGAAGGAAATGGTTAGCTCAGAGCGACTCATGATAAACCTTATCATGTCCAACAAAATTCGGTTTCTCCGTACGAACACACCGTCAAAACTGACGTGTCTCGGGAGGAGTCCTCATTTGAAAGAATACTATACTCTTTCAAGTATATGTGAAACTTATTGCTTAAGTATTTTCCATTTCGGTCTTACCGTGACGGTTTAATACTTTAGCCGATCTGTTTGTCTACTTCGTGTCGAAACTTTAAAAGTTTCTGATTTATGTTCTTCAAAAGTAACACATAACCACAACGTGATGCCACACCCATTAAGGTCACGAAATATTCATATCCACATCTAGCCTAGCTAGATATGGGCCCACTAACTTCACTATGAATAGGGCTTAGAGATGGCATTTATCACTATTACAAAGTAAATAGTATTTAGGTACTTTACCTAAGGAACTAGATTCGTAGACTTTATTTGAATAATCAAATCAGTCCTAGTACCCACTCTTCAAAAGTGTGGACATACGAGTCTTGTTTATTGTGTCCTAGACAACAATGCCACATTTAAGTTTCATCTGATCAGATCAGTATGAGCTATTAGTTTGTCATATTATATGTTCGAGATTTTTATTTATATTCAAAATATAAACACTGTGTTCACATCTAATGTGTTTATCTCAATGTCTCTTTATATAATGAAACACTTTAGTGTTCTAGAATATAAAGGTTTATCCAGAATGGATTAAACACTGATATAGAGATGATGTTACTAGTCTAACTAGTTACATTATAACAGTTCCAAATTAAGTACATACCCGAAGGTAGTTCCTAAATTTAGGTATCTATGGTCGAAACAGCAACTTTCGTCCCGTTTCCGATTCGCAGATTAACCTCAGCTTGAAGTCAATATCATGCTCACAGCAGATTCTGAACATCAATACATATATTTTATGTACCACACTAAGTATTCAAAATCCAATTTCAATACTAGTAGTGAACATAATAATGACGAATATATTTAAAGTCAGAGCCTTGCTCTTTTTAATTCCTTCATGTCTGCCATATCCAAACGGAGTCATTTTGGGATATGTTCTTTATCTTCCCAGAAGATTATAATGATCTTGCCTTTACCTTTTTCAACATTTCAGAAGCCTTCGGCCAAGCCTTGGGTTTCTAGAATATCGAAGTAAGGTGCGCCTTGCGCTATTAGCCTAATTGTAAAGTTTGACTTTATCTCCTTGAGAATAGTTATTAACTCTCCAAGAGTTATTAATTACAATTTTAATACTTCATCAATCTTAACATAGATTTATGATATGTATGGTGGATTAAGCACTTTAAGTTATCATCACATAAATCTTCCAAAGATTATGCTCTACTATTTGCTTAATTCTAGGCTTAGGTTTAACAAGTTATTTTATCAAATAAAGTAACTTATTATTATTTCCAGGACTATCCTGAAATTATTCCCAATTTACAAATTAAACCATTCAAACATTTTAATCCAAGATTATGTTTTAAATGTCCAATCTTTCAATATATCTTGATTTTAATAGTCCAACTATTTAATCAATAATTATGGTACTAATTATAATGATTACAATAGTCTAACTATTTAATCAACTATAATTCAATAGTTTAAAATCAATTATATTGATTACTATAATCCAATTATAAAATCAACTATAATTGAATAGTTTGAATATATAGTCCAATTATTTAATAAAACAACAATTTAAATATTAGTCTAACTGATATTTAAATTATAACGACGAGTGATATTTGATTGAGCGCGTATGGCAAGTAATTGAACGAGTATTACAAATTCAATTCTTACCTCCCACTATTTTTCGGCGAGCCTCTAACCCTCCGTCGAGTACTCGGAAAACCGCGTTTCTAGTGGGCTAGGATCCCGTTTAAAAACACACAATCTTGACTTTGGCCAACAAATTGTATGATATTTAACTAGGTAGATATCTAAGATCAATGGATCCAATCCAATTCCTAGATCCAGTAGGGGATATCCAAATCCTTAACATATATCTTATATATGCCAATACATCCAATGTATTGCCTAACCTTTTTCCTCTGAATCAAACTAAGCCTTGGCTTTGGCACAACAAGCTTAATGATCCCAGTCAAGCGCGACCCATTGACCATGGAAAGCTTCGTAATCAATGTCGATGGACAAGAAGTGGTCTTGACTTTGGCCAACAAACCACAACTTGGACAAGACACCAATATAGAACAAAACTCTCGTGATTCAAACACATCTTCGATGGACAAAGGGCTTGACTTTGGCCAACAACCCAATGCCAATCTAGGATCTTGAGTATGAATCACTCAATGGAAGGAAAAAACGCCATGATATTCAAATTGGCTACAAATTTATTATCTTTGTTAAGGTCTCATCATCATACACCCTTAAACATGCATTCTAAATACATAATAAAACGCATATGAAAATAAACAATAATGATATACGGATGGATACTTAACACATTGATCCTAGATCAAATCTCTCTTTTATCTCTCTCAAAACTAGCACTGTATCACTTCTACCCGTTACACTACACTTCTAAAGAAACCTCATATATATAGAGGGGATAGATGAGAGAGAGAATACAAATAGAAAAGAGGTGTTAAGGCTGGACACGCAGGTCTAATTTAATAAATCGAATTTATTACAACAATTTCTAAAAATTGCCCCACCCGACTAATATCCATCCGATATACACTATTCATTCATCACAACCAAGTATTCACACAAGCATGTTATAATCAATCTAATCAAATTAATAATCTGATAATTAGTGATCATCCAATGTTCAAACAACGATTTGATTTTGATCGAGTCAAACTCGTTTTGCGAATAAGTACTCAAAGTACGAATTCTTGAATTAAATTAAACTACGTCATTAAATCCAATTTAATATACATTCAATTCTAATTCATTATTTAATTCCAAATTAAATATTACACTTTAATAATAAACCTTTTACGACTTAAATTCCAAATTTAATCGCAACGCGTCTCAAAGACCGATTAATGTCCAACGTCAATTCAATTAAAGTCCAATGGGCTTTTAATTGATTTCTTAAGGCGTGGACTTTTGGTCAACTCGGGTCAAACCGAATAAACAAAATCCAATCCGGGATTTACCCCATTAGCCCATAAATCAATCTTGGCCCATTAGGCCCAATTAAACTTTAAAGGTTCATTAAATCGCATTTGGGCTTTATGGAAGTGGTTTTGGGCCCAATTGGATCCAATCCAATTTGCCTAAACCTAACTTTGTACAACAAAGCCCAACAAGCCCAATGACAACTTTAAAAGCCAAAATCCAATTTCAAGGCCCAATTAATTAAATACAAAAATCCAATTTCACATTCAATTAACCTAAAGTGTATTACATGATTAATTACCCAAATTAACATTTCTAAAACATTAATTTTACAATTAATCATGCACAATTTCATTATCACATGCCCACACATTAATGAAAAATCAAACCCATTTTCATGCTTCAAAGTCTTGGCAATTTGGGGATTTTATGTCCGATTCAAATTCAATCCAATCAATTACACAATCGACATTAAATCATATACCCAAATGATTTCCAATTCATCTAATGAACAAAAAATCAAAATTCCAAGACAATTTGGGCTTATCAAATTCGGCCAACATAAGAAAATTGTGGAAAAAATGATCCAATCACATTTTCATGAAATTGATTCAATCAATCTTCAATTCAACTATATTTAAGCATACTTAATCATCCAATTTCATAAAATCATGCTCAAATTGAAAATACCCAATTTATCATTTTAGGCCAACTTTAATATTTGGGGAAAAATATTTCTAACATTAATTCATGAAATTGATCTAATCAATATTCAATTAAACATGTATTAAGCATACTTAAACATCCGATTTATTCAAATCATGCTCAAATACAAAATACCCAAATTTTAAGCCCTAAACTTTCATGCTTGAACCTAGGCTCTTGATGCCATTGTTGGTGAATATCTAGGTCCCAAGATCATTAAACAAGCATGATAAAGTGATGAATACATCTCAAAGGAGTTGCGGAATACTCACATCGATCGGTTGAGACGATTGAAGACGAACAAAACAATTTATTCCCTTCAAATTCGGCCAAGGCAGTGAGCAGTCCACTGCTTGCATTTTTCAGATTTTGAGCTGAGATTTGAAGCTCCAAGCTTCGTCTAACGATTCCCGGCTCGTGGGTGGGTTTCCTTAACACTTCGTATGTCTTCTAGGAGTGTGCTAGCACTTGGATCTTGCCACAAAACCCTCAAATATCCTCCCTCATTCACGCCATTTTCAGGCAGTCCACAGCCCCTTGGGCGTGAACTTTGGAGAGAAAAAGAGAAGGAGAGATAGTTGGAAGAGAGAGAGAGAGTTGTCTAGGGTTTTCAAATTCATCTAATGAATAATAATAATCAATTACCAAAGTGTAGAGAGATATTTTGCTTTTAACTTTTGGTGAAACCATTTCACTTTTACCCTAAACTAGGTAGGTGTGGGTAAATGGTTTTCCAAAAAGCAAACAAGGTAGTTGGGTGGTAGGTACACCTACCCACATGGGCCCCACATATTTGAATTCAAAATTCAAATATCTCTACGAACATTTACCGCGGCTCGGTTTCGTTTAATCCGATTAAACGAACTTCCGTCGTTAAATAATTAAATCTAATTTAATTAAATATCGATGCCTCGTAAATATATTACGAACGTCGTTTACGAATTAATTCTAAATTAATTCGTTCGTTCGCATTAAAGTCCGACTTAATTTCGTAATGAAATCCAATTCATATAATATATCCGATATATTAATTTTAGCCCATTGGAATAAATTAAATAGAAAAATCAAATTTAACTATTAAATTCATTTTACCGATTAATTCCAAATTAATCGCGTTCTCTCTCTTTAGACGATATTTTATCCCAGATAAAATATCTCCGTAATTAATCCCAGATTAATTTTCTCTCTCTTCTAATTAATCCCAGATTAATATATAATGCGAGTCATACGTCATCGGTGTATCATTGGGAAGCGACCCATGAGATCTCCGGATATGTTGGCAGTAAATTCGGTCGTCGGACTATCCGAACACGTAAGTACCAAGTATTACGTTTTACCGATTTACAAGACAAGGTTGGCCTCTAGCAAAATGCCATGCCTACCCAATTCTCCGGAAATATCCTTACAGGAATATGTGATCTATATCAGGCATAGTATACGTAGTATTGTGTATTTCGATCCAGTATCTAATGATCACGTGCTAGGCCTGGGGCTGGATATGTGTCTGCCCCGTACGAAGCACATGTCGGATGTCTGGTAACTAGTCTCTATAATCGGATACACATGACCGAGTCATAATATCCCGATAGCCACGCAGCATATAAGAGCACTAATACCGTATCCTACGTGACCATCTTCTCCATATGACTGGAGTGACACTTCCGTCTTGACATCACACCCAATACACTACGATTCTCAATATACCCAGCATCGGCGTACACAGAACCTGTTAAAGCCCTGGACGACCTCAACTAAAGTACATTGATTGTCGCAAGTATTAGCGATGCAAGTCTCAGGTTAAGACCAAATACACCTACCCTGATTGCAGACTCCCTTAGACATAAGGTCATGCTACCAATGGGATTCTGCGGTGGTCTAATCCAGAGCGAAGCTGTTTCCCGTACCATCGGTGAAACACAACCTCCTATTACACTTGCCTGAGTATCCTATACCCAGATATACGAGAACTATGCTGTTATGTCTCACATAACACGCACAAGTGTAATACTAGCCTTTTACGCATCTATCGATGTCCAATCTCGACAATGGTCTGACTAGGGATATTTAATGATTTATCTTTCGTTGATTGATACTGTCTCATATCATTCTCAATCTAGGAACAAATCATAAGGACCTCCCATCATTTTACATCTAAGGTGATCTAATCACAAATGATAGGAGTGCAATCTCCTTTGTTACATAGTTAATTTGTACAGCAACACTATGATCTGTACAAATAGTGACGCTATGGGTCATAACTGTCCAACATAAAGCCTATATTCAGTATAGCTCGGGAATAAAGCCCACAGTCAACACAGTATTGGAACAAAACCCAGGGAACAAAGCCCACTCTCTACAAAGTTCGGGAACAAAGGCCACAGGTGGTTCGGGAACAAAGCCCAGGGAACAAAGCCCTCTCTCTACACAATTAGGGAACAAAGCCCACATGTGGTTTGGGAACAATGCCCAGGGGTCAAAAGCACCTCGCTATCACATTCAGCACAACGTGAACAAAGCCCAGGGAGTAAAGCCCACTTTTTACACAACTAGGGAACAAAGCCCACAGATGGTTCGGAAACAAAGCCCATGGGTCAAAACACCTCACCATCATATTAGTTCAGTCCGGTAGTGATTCTTAGAGATTGCAGCATCTTGCAGGGATGAACCTCGAGGTCGTAGCACCTCATCACAATATCAACTCAGTTCGAAGCAACGGCCAAGTCAAGTGGCAACTGGCGAGCCAGGTAAGTAAAAATGCATTGCATAACTTTGATAGAATTGTCACTCTTACACACTGCACAAGTCCCATCAAAGTGGAGCCGACTGTAGGCACTGTATTTTTGCATGTAAGTCCCGATGATAATTCTCGTACGGAGGCACTCCTCTTTAAGTTTTGGAAGTCATGAGAAACGGACGTCGGAAGGAAAAAAGTCAGAAATCAATACCTTGTTGGATTTAATTCATTTGCTTAGCTTCGGGTTTTCTCATTAAAACTCTGTTTTAAAATTCCTCCTCAGCCCAAACCCCCGCAAGTCACACACCAAGCCCACACACCACCAAGCCCACCAAAATAAACCAAATGCACGCCCAAGGAGATCCAATTCACGCCCAAGCCTTCCAAAATAACTAATTCATACATTAAACACATGTTGAAATCAAACCAAATCACCTTCCCTAATTAAAAGATTCAAATCAAATCTCATCAATCACCTTCCTAATTAAATTAAATCACATTCATAAACTAAATAAAATCAAATCAAATCAAATCAAATCAAATTACCTTCCTAAATTGAAGAGATCTTTTCTTTATGACACATAAATTAAATATTCCCCTATAATTACACAATCTAGGTTTTCCTACCCGTATAAGGTAAACCTCAACCATTGCCTATAAAAATAAGCATAAACCCAACATTGAAGACCCTAGCATTCCCTTCTCTTTCACGCCCCCTCCTCTCTAAGCCCTCCATTCACGCCCAAACAACAAGAAAAACCAGCTCTCCATTCACGCTAAATAGCAAGAAAACCAACCCTTCATTCACGCCCAAACAATGCCCAAATCAGCCCCCTAAACCACCGTAAAATAGTCCCCAAATCAGCCCCATAAACCACCGTAAAACAACCCCAAATCAGCCCCTAAACCACTGCAAAACAGTCCCAAAATACCCCCTAAACCACTGAAAAACAGCCTCTAAAATCCCCTTGCATTACCAAAAAAATTGAACCTTAAAACACCTCTAATTACCCAAAAAAACTACACCTTAAAACAGCCCTTAAAACCCAAAAAACTGCACCTTAAAACACCATTAAACCATAGAAAAAAAAACTGCACTTTAAAATAGTTCCAAAATCATCAAAAACAGCAGCAAAAATAGCAAAAACAGCAGCCCAAAATAGAGAAAACAACAGCCCAAAACAGTGAAGCAACGAAGGAAAACAATAAACCAGTAAATTGGAAAAGCCGCGGAGCATCAACCCTTCCGACAACCGCGTAACGCACTTCCAAGAGACGACTTAAGAGGTTAGACCTGAGGGCACCTTTTTATTTATTCCAATTCTTTTTCTGTTATTTATTAATGTTTCTTTGCATGAGTATTGTTGGTTAATATGTGCTATGGCCATGGGATAAATGGAATATGTGTTATCTCTTACGGTATATCGGATGGAAACCCGGACGTAAATTCTGTAGCCGAATCCGAATGGACGGTATTACGGTCTGCACTCATGATACAATACCACGTACCGCTTGAGAGACACATGTATTTCGTTTCATCCAATCTTGTGTTTATACATGATTTAGTTGTTTAGTATGTTATTAGTTTATGCATGATTTATTTGTTTAGTATGTTATTTTTATGCATGATTTAGTCGTTTAGCATATTATTTTCATGCATGATTTATTTATTTCTTTCGCATTAGGAACTTAATTATGCCTCTTCTACATTTATGTTATTATTTATTTTTATTGCCATGTTTGTTTATTCAATGCGTTCATGTGATTGCGTGCTTACCATTATGTCGACTTACTTTTATGCATGCAAACGTAGATATAGATATTACTTTTATGCATGCGAACTTAGACATAGGTTGTATGTAAACTTAGACGTAGGTTACTCTCGCATATGTAGGTTACGTAGATTTAGTTAAATTATTGCACAAATCCTTTCATTATAAGTGGCATAAGTAAGGGACCATTCCGAACCCAATAGTTTGAGGTCTTCCCTTGCGATGGGTGAGTACGACCTTAAATCATTTTCCCAGTTCACACTGGGTGGTGACTCTATTATTCTCCAGTTTAGTCCCATGTGGGCTACTCCGTACTCTCGACTAGGCCGCGAGCCTAGAACAGCGTCGCCGATTTCTGTGTCTTCCTAGTTTTGTTTAGTATTTTGTAAGTCACAGAGCGACAAATCAATCTCCATGCCCATGACATATTGATTAAGGAACACTTCTGCAAGCGTCTTTCAGTCATCCTTCAACTTTTCTCTATGTTATGGTAACATACCATTAGCGTCTCTTCCAATGACATCCTAAATATCTTCTACACTTGGTGTTGGGATAAACCAATAGAACTCATTAAGTTTACATATGGACGGAGATACATATTTAGGTCCCTGTTCCCATTGAATTTTTCCATTTCAAGCATTCTAAACTGAGAATGCAGTTATTCATTGAATGTCATAGCGATGTAGTCAAATAGATCTTCGTTTTTGCCCTTTATCTTCAGGGCCACTGTCTTCATCTGTTCCTTCAATTTCTAGAGCTCAGCTTCCATTTGGTACTTGGCCATTTTGCCGGTAACATATTTTTCCATGTCTTCATCGACATCTACAATTGGAATTTCTTCAGTTGTCATTTTCTCGGGCTCCTCAGACCTTCTCTCAATGGTTTCGACTCATACGGTTTGAACTACCGTCAAATTAGCAATAATATTGGTCAAAGCTTATAGCTGCTCTACCATTTTGATCACAGTGGTTTCCAGCTGATCTACAGAGGAACTGTCATTGTTGGCCATTTCTGATCTTGCTACTTGTTTCTTGACTAATCTACCATGTTATCTGAGGGAGAAATAAGGTTGAAAGGGTATATGTTGATGTTTGGACACATCCTATATCTCATGCATCGTATCCATACATATATCACACTAACATTTTGTGTTTGTAGCCATCATAACTTAAAATTTTCTTAGCTTGTGCACCAATGAGGTACACAAATTCTTTCTCTCATATGCTAAATGGTAAACCTTGGCTACTTTAGTTCTGTTCCATCATTGAAAGATAAAGACTGCCCATTTAGAAATAACTAAAATTAATATGGGGATCTTGTCATTGTTTAAAAATGATGAATTAGAACCTTATTAATCTTGGTTATTTGGGATGGGCTTATAAATATTTAGGAATACCCAAATGGACCAAAACAAGATGCACCTTTCTGGATAAAAGAAAGTTCGGGCATCGGGCTCGTGTTTTGGTATTTTAGTTTTATAACTTAACATTCTAGGCCCAACAAGATTTTCTATACAAGTTTACCCATAGATATTTCAAATTAGTTCACCCAATTATCATGAAATGTACACTTGTCTCAATTGAGTGGTAAAGCCTCAAACACGAGCAATAAAGAGGCTCATTCCTATGGAAAAACAACTATTAGCTTACATGTGGGTTTACTAAGGGTTTAGGCTTAGGCTCTCATCGATGAAGGTTTATTCAAAACTAGGTCTCCTCACCTAAAGGTTCAATCAATCAATGAACTGAACCTTTTTATACCCAATGGTAAGTGCAAACAAGTGGTGGTTATCATCACATACCGATCCATCGCTTTGAGTGAAAATGAATTATCGATATTCAATGCCAACAGGGTTAAAAAGATATACAAAAGATTAAGATATGGTTAACCTCAATCTTGTCATAAATACTACAAGGTATTTTTCAAGGCCGATTATGTATCCCTAGTGGAGTCGCCATCTGTAGGAACGAAACGAGATTTACCGCTATGACTATGATGTTGGCGATTACAATATTGTTGGGCTCGCAGCCCGTAGATAGTACAGATAGTCCTCGCGAGGGGACTAGACATAGAATAAATGAGTTACTATCTAGTATGAAATATGGGAATGATTTAAGCACTACACCCCTCGCAAGGTTGACCTTAAACCCATTTGGGTTTGGAATGGTCCCTTACTGCTGTCATTTAATATTTAGGCTCAAATGAGGTATCACCATTTCTTATAATGCAGTACATGCAAAAATAGTTAATATAGCTTACTATTGAACAATCAAAAATAAAGAAGCTAGTAAATAAATATGGTAAAAAGAAACTAAACAAGTAAACATAAGTGATCTCTAATTGTTTAAGTAAAATAACTATCAAATGAGGCATAACATGTATCTCATTAGCTTAGCCATTCATGTTTGTAGCAGGTTGGATATGTATCATAATGTCAATATCCGACTGGACTTGCTGGAAGTATGGTCGGATATGTTGCGTAAATCATAAATGTGGAAACATATACCAGTGATAACAGATATAATAATAAGCTGTAAAACGATAAAATGGAACCATAAAATATTAAATAATATGTAAATAAGAGAAAACCAACAAATGATAAACGGTAAATAAACAGGATAACAATAAAGCAATAAAAACCATAACACAATACAGAAATTGTAAAATAGAATAGTATGAGACATGTTTAATGAACAATCATAATGATACAGAAACGAATAAGCAAGTGCCACAAAACAGTACATGTTTTCACTGGCCTAGCTTTGTGGAAGCATGGCCAGACTTTCATCTGGAAATTAATATTCGGCTAGACTTATAACAAGTCCGGCCAAATATACAGTAAACTAGGAAGTCCTAAGCACATGCATAACTAACAGTACTAAATAAATAATGATGAAAAGATTATAAAAACATAAAATAAAAGCATGGATAAGGTAGTAAATAAACTGTTGCGTATTAGTCTTCCTTCGGAGAAGCTTGGCCAGACATTTTGTGCACAATATACATCCAACCAGACTTATTACAAGTGTGGCCGGGTATGCATCGTAAAAAAATTGAGACCAAGGAAATCATAGATCATGCACGGGTAAAATTGGAGATATATAAAACATCGGCCTTGCGTATATTCATTCCCAATGTTACGTGAAATTGTATCCCGAGTATAGACCACCTTACCGTCCATTCGAAATTGGCTACGGAATTTATGTTTGGGTTTCCATCCTATATACTAAATGGGACATACGGCCGGATCTACATGTCTCAGTAATGTTCGACCAGATATTCCTTCACAAATCAGAATAGGAAAACGGGAGGCATAAAATAACCAAACGAAGTAACTAACATGCATAAAATAATATGGTGAGTTTAACAAAAAAAGATAAGTGAGCATGCAACAAGCTAAATGAGGCACTAATGTGGTATGATGTTTGCACTGATTGACTAGATTCTTTGTGATGTCGCATGTCTGGCCGAAAGATATGGACATCTGGCAAGAGAAACTATGTGAGCTTCTTTTGCAATTTATACTTCTGAGATCTAAGATTAGATCTATGAAGTTCATTCAATTTCAACATCATGTTGTAAGAATCCAATCTCTTATTTTGACGACAAAATTGAGGAGTCATTACAACAAGCATGATAGACTGAAGAGTTGAGTTGTCATCACTGTAAGTCTTCCAAAGCTCATGATCAACAACCCGCTCATGTCCAGGTTCAGGCCGAGAGGCGTGTCTATGACATAGAGCAACTTCTCGGCTCAAAGGACAATCCTTAGATTCATCTCACAATCTGGAAAATTAATAATGTTAAAGACATTATCGCCCATGACGATATCTCTAACGCTAATCTTTCTAGTCATCTTGATTGTAATAGTCCAACTATTCAATCAACGATATCAGGTACACTCAAATGTAATGGTTACTATAGTCCAACTCTACAACACCTACAAGTGTAGTAGTTATGCTACAGTCCAACTGTTCAAGGAAAAATAATAAAATATTAGTCCAACTAATATAAATATATAACGATGAAAATAAAACGAGTATTCAGCAAGTATTAAACGAAATAGCAAATTTAATGCTGGCCTCCCATTATTTTCGACGAGCTTCTAACCCTCTGTTGCGTACTCGGAAAACCCAGCTTCCTAATGAGCTAGGATCCCATTAAATAACACACAACCTTGACTTTGGCCAACAAGTTATATGAAACTTAACTAGGTAAATCTCTAAGATCAATTGGATCTCATCCAATTCCTAGATCCGATAGGTGGACCTCCAAGTCCAAAATATATATCCAATATATATTTCCTAACATTTTCCTCTTAATCAACTAAGCATTGGCTTTCACTCAACAAGCTTAATGATTCCAGTTAAGCGTGATCCATTGATAGTGGGAAAGCTTCGTAATCCACGTTGATGAAAAAGAAGTAACCTTGACTTTGGCCAACAAGTCACAATTGCCCAAGACATGCGATATATAACAAAGCCTTCATAGTTGAAAGACATATGCGATGTACAATGATCTTGACTTTGGCCAACAAATCAATGCCAATCTTGGATCTTGAGAAAGAACCACTCAATGTAAGTAATACACTTAATATTGAAGTGAAGGTTTTTCGAGTAAATTGGCATCCAATTTATTATCTTTGATTAGGTCTCATCACACACCCTTAAACATGCATTCTAAAAGCATAATAAGGCGCGAATAAATTAATAATGATATGCGAATGGATATATAACAATTATTCATAAAATAAATCCCTTCATTTCTTCTCTCCCGCTAGTACTATTCATACTTCTACCAAATTACATAATACATTAAAGAAACCTTATTTAGATTGAAGGAAATTGGTGATAAGTGAAATACAAAAAGTAAATAGATAATAGGCTCACACATAGGTCCAATTTAATAAATTCCAAAATTACCACCACCCTTATAATATCCATCCGATATACATTATTCATACAAATACATCTAAGTATTCACAAAAAGCATGTTATCAATCAATCTAATCTAATTAATTAATCTTTGATTAATGACTATCCAATATTCATACAACGATTTGATTTGCGCGAGTCCAACTCCTTTAAGAATAAATACTCAAAGTTCGTTTTCTTGAATATATCGAACTATAATTTTAAATCCAATTCAATTTGTTTCCAATACTAATTCATATTTAATTCCAAATTAAAAATTACACTGATTTTAATGCCTTTTAGACTTAGATTCTAAATCCAATCTAAATGGGTCTCAAAGGCCCAAATAGCATCTAATGTCTTTTTTAATTAAAGTCCGATGGGCTTTCAATAAATTCTTAAGGCATGAGCTTTGGCAATTATGGATTCAATCTAAGATGCCAAGGCCCAATAAGGAATCACCCTTTTACCAAAAATCAATTTAGGCCCAATTGAATTATTATAGGCCCAAAAGCCATATTTGGACTTTACAGAAATGATTTTAGGCCCAATTGGATCCAACCCAAGTTTCCAAAAATAAACTTGGCACAACCAAGCCCATTAGCTCAAATATAACAAATTTGCCTAATCCAATTTTAAAGACTAATTCATATTAACATAATATTCTAAATATCACATTAATTTTTATTAAAATATTTTTATCAAAATGTAATTAACATAATTAATTAATTAAACTAATATTTCCAAAACATTAATTAAACTTATTAATCATGCTAAAATCATCCAATTCATGTCCAACACAAATTGAAGGAAAATCAATCCATTAAACTGTTGGACAATTATGACCTATAGCGTCACTATTTGTACAGATCACGGTGTTGTTGTACAAATTAACTATGTGACAGAGGAGATTGCACTCTTATCATTTGTGATTAGATCACCTAGATGTATAAATGATGAGAGGTCCCTATGATTTATTCCTGGACGGAGAATGATATGAGACAGTATCAGTCCACGAAGGATAAATCGTTAAATATCCCTAGTCAGAGTATTATCAAGATTGGACATCGATAAATAGTAAAAGACTAGTATTGCACTTGTGCGCGTTTGTGAGGACACAACGGCATAGTTCTCATATATTTGGGTATAGGAAACTCATGCAAGTGTAATAGGAGGTTGTGTTTCACCGATGGTACGGGAAACAGCTTTGCTCTGGATAGACCCCCTCAGAATTCCATTGGTAGTATGACTATGTGTCTATGGAAGTCCGAAATCAGGGTAGGTGTATTTGGTCTTAACTTGAGACTTGCACCGCTAATACTTACGACAATCAATATACTTTGGTTGAGCTTGTCCAGGGCTTTAACCGATTATGTGTACGCCAATGCTGAGTATATTGAGAATCGTAGTGTGTTGGGTGTGATGTCAAGACGGAAGTATCACTCCAGTCATAGTGGAGATGATGGTCACGTAGGATACAGAACTCATTCTCTTAAATGCTCGAGCTATCGGGATATTATGACTAGGTCATGTATATCCGATTATAGAGACTAGTTACCAGACATCCGATATGTGCTTCTAACGGGGCAGACACAATTCCAGCCCCGGGCCTAGCACCTGGTCATCCGATACTGGATAGAAAAACGCAATACTACGGTATACAACGCTTGATATAGATCATATATTCCTGTAAGGATATTTCCGGAGAATTGGGTAGGCATGGCGCTTTGCTAGAAGCCAACCTTGTCTTGTAAATAGGTATAAACATAGTATGAGGTACGTACGTGTTCGGATAGTCCAACGACCGTATTTACTGCCAATATATCTGGGGATCTCATGGGTCGCTTCCCAAAGATTCACCGATGACGTATGACTCGCACTTTTATTAATCTGGGATTAATTAGAAGAGAGAGAAAATTAATATGGGATTAATTACAGAGATATTTTATCTAGGATAAAATATTAATTAAAGAGAGAGAACGATTAATTTGGAATTAATCGATAAAATAATATATTCGATATATTATACGAAATTGGATTTCGACGTGGAATTAAAATTAGATTTTAATTCGGGCGAACGAATTAATTTGGAATTAATTTGTTAACGACGTGAATAGTGATTTCACTAGGTGTAATCATTTAATTCCGACGCGACGGAAAATTCGTTAATTTGGAATTAGCGAACCCGAGCCCGAGAGTGATTGCGAGCGCATTCGCATTTCAAATTCGAGCGCGGCACACAAGTCACATCAAGCGTCAAATCACTAGTCGCATCATGCGTCAAATCACTTGTCATTTTGAGTGATGTGACATGACATGTAGTCACTTTATTAAAGTGATTTGATGTGAATAGTGATGTGAGTTGAAAAGCATCTTTTGCTTTTGCTTTTTTTTGCTTTTGCTTTTTGACTTTACTTTTTGAAAGTAAATAAAAAGTGATATATGTTTTATTTTATTTGTAAAAATAAAGATAATAATATATTATATACAAAAAAAAAAATTTTCTCTCTCCAAAAGGCATTGATGTTCACGGATTTGGAGGTTTTTGGAGCCAAAATTGTTCTCCCTCCTCTCTCGGCTTTGAGCCATTTTCATCTTCTTCTTCTCCAATTTTTTTTTAGGCATGAGAAGTAAGGATGAAGTCTTAGTGCTAGCACACACACCATGGGTTTTACAAAGGTGATAGGGTAGTGAACTTGTGTGCATGGAATCCATTTTGAAGCTTGAAGCTTGGAGCTTCAATGGTGGTCTTCCATGGCCGAATCTTGGAGACAAATGGAGCATCAAAATCGCGCCACCCTCTCCTCATGTAAGCTTTGGCCGAACCTTCAACAAAGAAGAAAAAACTTGTGTTCTTTGATGCATTCAAACCAATCATTGTGAGTATGTTTTCCGCCTAACTTCTTTAGTGTATTCATGCCATTTTCATGCTTATTTGATGGATCTTGGGACCTATTAAGAAACCAACAATGGTATCTATGAGCTTACATCAAGCATGAAACTTTAGGGTTTTAAAATTGGGTAAACTCAATTTGAGCATCAAATGGTTAAATTGTTTGATATAGTATGCTTGAATGAGGTTGAATTGATGTTGTGCATGATCAATTTCAAGAAATTTGGTTGGATTCATTTTTCCCCAAATTTTTGGGCATGGCCGAAAATTGAGACCCTAATATCTTGGTGAATTTTGTTTGTTTGATCATTGGATGACTTAAAACAATTGGGTAATGTTGATTTGAGGTTTAATTGGATTGAATTTTGAATTGGACATATTTTCCCCAAATTAGTGGCTTGGCCGAAACTTGATGATTTTTGAAATTCATTATGTTTTTTGATTTTAATTCATTGGATGAGTTGAATTGATTTGGGAAATAATGATTGTGGATTCAATTGGATTGAAACCGAATCGGATTGAAAAAAACCCCTAATTACCAAGACTTTAAGCATGTAAATTCGGTTTGATTTTGATAAATTGTGTTGGATACTATTTGTTGTTAACGTGCATGATTAATTATGCTAATTGATGTTTTAGAAATGTTAATTGGGTGATTAATTGTGTATTATACTTAGGTTAATTAATTATGTAATTTGGAATTTTATAAGTTAATTAATTGGGCTTGTTTTTGGAAATTGGGCCTTAAAGGTTGCAATTGGGCTTTTGGGCTTTGTTGTACAAAGTTTGGTTTAGGCAAAATTGGTTGGATCCAATTAGGCCCAAAACCGCATCCATAAAGTCCAATTACGACTTAATGGACCTTAATTTTTTAATTAGGCCTAATGGGCCAAAATTAATTTAAAGGCTTATGGGGTAACTCCCGGATTGGACTTTGGTTATCGGTTTGACCTGAGTTGACCAAAAGTCCACGCCTTAAGAAATTAATTAAAAGCCCATTGGACTTTAATTCAATAAACGTTGGACGTTAATCGGGCTTTGAGACCCATAACGATTGAATTTGAAATTTAAATCGTAAAGGCTTATTATAAAAAATGTAATATTAATTTGGAATTAAATAGTGAATTAGAATTAAATTCTTATTAAATTAGATTTAATTATGTAGTTTAATTTAATTCGAGAAATCATACTTTGAGTACTTATTCGCAAAACGAGTTTGACTCGAGCAAAAATCAAATCTTTGTTTGAACATTGGATGATCACTGATTATCAGATTAATTAATTGGATTAGATTGATTGATAACATGCTTGTATGAATACATGGTTGCGATGCATGAATACTGTATATCGGATGGATATTAGTCGGGTGGGAAAATTTTGGAAATTGTAATAAATTTGATTTATTAATTGGACCTGCGAGTCCAGCCTTATCACCTCTATACTCTTTATATTCTCTTCTCACCTATTCCCCTCAATGTAAATGAGGTTTCTTTAGAAGTGTAGTGTAACGGGTAGAAGTAAATACATGTGCTAGCTTTGGAGAGAGAAAATGAGAGATTTGATCTAAGATCAATGAAAAGTATCCATCCGCATATCATTATTATTTTATTTCATATACGCTTTATTATGTGTTTAGAATGCATGTTTAAGGGTGTATGATGATGAGACCTTAACAAAGAAAATAAATTGGTTGCCAACATATCCGGGGATAGTATTTACTGCCAACATATCCGCGGATCTCATGGGTCACTTCCCAAAGATTCACCGATGACGTATGACTCGCACTTTTATTAATCTACGATTAATTAGAAGAGAGAGAAAATTAATCTGGGATTAATTACTGAGATATTTTATCTATGATAAAATATTAATTAAAGAGAGAGAACGATTAATTTGGAATTAATCGATAAAATAATATATTCGATATATTATTCGAAATTGGATTTCGACGCGGAATTAAAATTAGATTTTAATTCGGACGAACGAATTAATTTGGAATTAATTCGTTAGCGACGTGAATAGTGATTTCGCTAGGCGTAATCATTTAATTCCGACGTGACAGAAAATTCATTAATTTGAAATTAGTGAACCCGAGCCCGAGAGTGAATGCGAGCGCATTCGCATTTCGATTTGAGCGTGGCACGTATGTCACATCAAGCGTCAAATCGCTAGTCGCATCATGCGTCAAATCACTTGTCACTTTGAGTGATGTGACATGGCATGTAGTCACTTTATTAAAGTGATTTGAATGTAAATAGTGATGTGAGTTGAAAAGCATCTTTTGCTTTTTGCTTTTTGACTTATGCTTTTTGCTTTTGCTTTTTGACTTTACTTTTTGAAAGTAAATAAAAAGTGATATATGTTTTTTTTATTTGCAAAAATAAAGATAATAATATTTCATATACAAAAGCTTTTTCTTCTCTCTCCAAAAGGCATTGATGTTCACGGTTTTGGAGGTTTTTGGAGCCAAAATTGTTCTCCCTCCTCTCTCGGCTTTGAGCCATTTTCATCTTCTTCTTCTCCAATTTTTTTTTGGGCGTGAGAAGCAAGGATGAAGTCTTAGTGCTAGCACACACACCATGGGTTTTACAAAGGTGATAGGGTAGTGAACTTGTGTGCATGGAATCCATTTTGAAGCTTGAAGCTTGGAGCTTCAATGGTGGTCTTCCATGGCCGAATCTTGGAGACAAATGGAGCATCAAAACCGAGCCACCCTCTCATCTTGTAAGCCTTGGCCGAACCTTCAACAAATAAGAAAAGACTTGTGTTCTTTGATGCATTCAAACCAATCATTGTGAGTATGTTTTCCGCCTTACTTCTTTAGTGTATTCATGCCCTTTTCATGCTTATTTGATGGATCTTGGGACCTATTAAGAAACCAACAATGGTATCTATGAGCTTACATCAAACATGAAACCTTATGGTTTTAAAATTGGGCAAACTCAATTTGAGCATCAAATGGTTAAATTGTTTGATATAGTATGCTTGAATGAGGTTGAATAGATGTTGTGCATGATCAATTTCAAGAAATTTGGTTAGATCCATTTTTCCCCAAATTTTTGGGCATGGCCGAAAATTGTGACCCTAATATCTTGGTGAATTTTGTTTGTTTGATCATTGGATGACTTAAAACAATTGGGTAATGTTGATTTGAGGTTTAATTGGATTGAATTTTGAATTGGACATATTTTCCCCAAATTAGTGGCTTGGCCGAAACTTGATGATTTTGAAATTCATTGTGTTTTTTGATTTTAATTCATTGGATGAGTTGAATTGATTTGGAAATAATGATTGTGGATTCAATTGGATTGAAACCGAATCGGATTGAAAAAAACCCCTAATTACCAAGACTTTAAGCATGTAAATTCGGTTTGATTTTGATAAATTGTGTTGGATACTATTTGTTGTTAACGTGCATGATTATTATGCTAATTGATGTTTTAGAAATGTTAATTGGGTGATTAATTGTGTATTATACTTAGGTTAATTAATTATGTAATTTGGAATTTTATAAGTTAATAATTGGGCTTGTTTTTGGAAATTGGGCCTTAAAGGTTGCAATTGGGCTTTTGGGCTTTGTTGTACAAAGTTTGGTTTAGGCAAAATTGGTTGGATCAAATTAGGCCCAAAACTGCATCCATAAAGTCCAATTACGACTTAATGGACCTTAATTTTTTAATTAGGCCTAATGGGCCAAAATTAATTTAAAGGCTTATGGGGTAACTCCCGGATTGGACTTTGGTTATCGGTTTGACCCGAGTTGACCAAATGTCCACGCCTTAAGAAATTAATTAAAAGCCCATTGGACTTTAATTCAATAAACGTTGGACGTTAATCGGGCTTTGAGACCCATAACGATTGAATTTGAAATTTAAATCGTAAAGGCTTATTATATAAAAGTGTAATATTTAATTTGGAATTAAATAGTGAATTAGAATTAAATGCGTATTAATTGGATTTAATTATGTAGTTTAATTTAATTCGAGAAATCGTACTTTGAGTACTTATTCGCAAAACGAGTTTGACTCGAGCAAAAATCAAATCTTTGTTTGAACATTGGATGATCACTGATTATCAGATTAATTAATTGGATTAGATTGATTGATAACATGCTTGTATGAATACATGGTTGCGATGCATGAATAATGTATATCGGATGGATATTAGTCGGGTGGGAAAATTTTGGAAATTGTAATAAATTTGATTTATTAATTGGACCTGCGAGTCCAGCCTTATCACCTCTATACTCTTTATATTCTCTTCTCACATATTCCCCTCAATGTAAATGAGGTTTCTTTAGAAGTGTAGTGTAACGGGTAGAAGTAAAAATACATGTGCTAGCTTTGGAGAGAGAAAATGAGAGATTTGATCTAAGATCAATGAAAAGTATCCATCCGCATATCATTATTATTTTATTTCATATACGCTTTATTATGTGTTTAGAATGCATGTTTAAGGGTGTATGATGATGAGACCTTAACAAAGAAAATAAATTGGTTGCCAACATATCCGGGGATAGTATTTACTGCCAACATATCCGCGGATCTCATGGGTCACTTCCCAAAGATTCACCGATGACGTATGACTCGCACTTTTATTAATCTACGATTAATTAGAAGAGAGAGAAAATTAATCTAAGATTAATTACTGAGATATTTTATCTATGATAAAATATTAATTAAAGAGAGAGAACGATTAATTTGGAATTAATCGATAAAATAATATATTCGATATATTATTCGAAATTGGATTTCGACGCGAAATTAAAATTAGATTTTAATTCGGACGAACGAATTAATTTGGAATTAATTCGTTAGCGACGTGAATAGTGATTTCGCTAGGCGTAATCATTTAATTCCGACGTGACAGAAAATTCGTTAATTTGAAATTAGCGAACCCGAGCCCGAGAGTGAATGCGAGTGCATTCGCATTTCGAATTTGAGCGCGGCATGCATGTCACATCAAGCGTCAAATCGCTAGTCGCATCATGCCTCAAATCACTTGTCACTTTGAGTGATGTGACATGGCATGTAGTCACTTTATTAAAGTGATTTGATGTGAATAGTGATGTGAGTTGAAAAGCATCTTTTGCTTTTTGCTTTTTGACTTATGCTTTTTGCTTTTGCTTTTTGACTTTACTTTTTGAAAGTAAATAAAAAGTGATATATGTTTTATTTTATTTGCAAAAATAAAGATAATAATATTTCATATACAAAAGCTTTTTCTTCTCTCTCCAAAAGGCATTGATGTTCACGGTTTTGGAGGTTTTTGGAGCCAAAATTGTTCTCCCTCCTCTCTCGGCTTTGAGCCATTTTCATCTTCTTCTCTCCAATTTTTTTTGGGTGTGAGAAGCAAGGATGAAGTCTTAGTGCTAGCACACACACCATGGGTTTTACAAAGGTGATAGGGTAGTGAACTTGTGTGCATGGAATCCATTTTGAAGCTTGAAGCTTGGAGCTTCAATGGTGGTCTTCCATGGCCGAATTGGGACAAATGGAGCATCAAAACCGAGCCACCCTCTCCTCGTAAGCCTTGGCCGAACCTTCAACAAATAAGAAAAGACTTGTGTTCTTTGATGCATTCAAACCAATCATTGTGAGTATGTTTTCCGCCTTACTTCTTTAGTGTATTCATGCCATTTTCATGCTTATTTGATGGATCTTGGGACCTATTAAGAAACCAACAATGGTATCTATGAGCTTACCTCAAACATGAAACTTTATGGTTTTAAAATTGGGCAAACTCAATTTGAGCATCAAATGGTTAAATTGTTTGATATAGTATGCTTGAATGAGGTTGAATTGATGTTGTGCATGATCAATTTCAAGAAATTTGGTTGGATCCATTTTTCCCCAAATTTTTGGGCATGGCCGAAAATTGAGACCCTAATATCTGGTGAATTTTGTTTGTTTGATCATTGGATGACTTAAAACAATTGGGTAATGTTGATTTGAGGTTTAATTGGATTGAATTTTGAATTGGACATATTTTCCCCAAATTAGTGGCTTGGCCGAAACTTGATGATTTTTGAAATTCATTGTGTTTTTTTATTTTAATTCATTGGATGAGTTGAATTGATTTGGAAAATAATGATTGTGGATTCAATTGGATTGAAACCGAATCGGATTGAAAAAAAAGCCCTAATTACCGAGACTTTAAGCATGTAAATTGGGTTTGATTTTGATAAATTGTGTTGGACACTATTTGTTGTTAAAGTGCATGATTAATTATGGTATTGATGTTTTAGAAATGTTAATTGGGTGATTAATTGGGTATTACACTTAGGTTAATTAATTATGTAATTTGGAATTTTATAAGTTAATTAATTGGACTTGTTTTTGGAAATTGGGCCTTAAAAGTTGCAATTGGGCTTTTGGGCTTTGTTGTACAAAGTTTGGTTTAGGCAAAATTGGTTGGATCCAATTAGGCCCAAAACCGCATCCATAAAGTCCAATTATGACTTAATGGACCTTAATTATTTAATTGGGCCTAATGGGCCAAAATTAATTTAAAGGCTTATGGGGTAACTCCCGGATTGGACTTTGGTTATCGGTTTGACCCGAGTTGACCAAAAGTCCACGCCTTAAGAAATTAATTAAAAGTCCATTGGACTTTAATTAAATAAACGTTGGACGTTAATCGGGCTTTGAGACCCATAACGATTGAATTTGAAATTTAAATCGTAAAGGCTTATTATATAAAAGTGTAATATTTAATTTGGAATTAAATAGTGAATTAGAATTACATGCGTATTAAATTGGATTTAATTATGTAGTTTAATTAATTCGAGAAATCGTACTTTGAGTACTTATTCGCAAAACGAGTTTGACTCGAGCAAAAATCAAATATTTGTTTGAACATTGGATGATCACTGATTATCAGATTAATTAATTGGATTAGATTGATTGATAACATGCTTGTATGAATACATGGTTGCGATGCAAGAATAATGTATATCGGATGGATATTAGTCGGGTGGGAAAATTTTGGAAATTGTAATAAATTTGATTTATTAATTGGACCTGCGAGTCCAGCCTTTTCACCTCTATACTCTTTATATTCTCTTCTCACTTATTCCCCTAAATGTAAATGAGGTTTCTTTAGAAGTGTAGTGTAACGGGTAGAAGTAAATACATGTGCTAGCTTTGGAGAGAGAAAATGAGAGATTTGATCTAAGATCAATGAAAAGTATCCATCCGCATATCATTATTATTTTATTATCATATACGCTTTATTATGTGTTTAGAATGCATGTTTAAGGGTGTATGATGATGAGACCTTAACAAAGAAAATAAATTGGTTGCCAACATATCCGGGGATAGTATTTACTGCCAACATATCCGGGGATCTCATGGGTCACTTCCCCAAAGATTCACCGATGACGTATGACTCGCACTTTTATTAATCTACGATTAATTAAGAAGAGAGAGAAATTAATCTGGGATTATTACGGAGATATTTTATCTAGGATAAAATATTAATTAAAGAGATAGAACGATTAATTTGGAATTAATGATAAAATAATATATTCGATATATTATGCGAAATTGGATTTCGACGCGGAATTAAAAATTAGATTTTAATTCGAGTGAACGAATTAATTTGGAATTAATTCGTTAGCAACGTGAATAGTGATTTCGCTAGGCGTAATCATTTAATCCGACGTGACAGAAAATCGTTAATTTGAAATTAGCGAACCCAAGCCCGAGAGTGAATGCGAGCGCATTCGCATTTCGATTCGAACGCGGCACGCATGTCACATCAAGCGTCAAATCGCTAGTCGTATCATGCGTCAAATCACTTGTCACTTTGAGTGATGTGACATGACATGTAGTTTACTTTATTAAAGTGACTTGATGTGATTAGTGATTGTGGTTACACAGGAAACTGGGCGACGCATGCTGTTCCGGGCTCGCGGCCCGGTTGGGAGTACGGAGTAGCCATGGGGGAATAAACCGGAGAATGATGGAGTCGCCACCCGGTGTGAACCGGGAAAATGAGATTTAAGGCCGCACTCACCCATCGCAAGGGAAGACCTCAAACCGTTGGGTTCTGAATGGTCCCTTACTTATGTCACTTGTAATGAAAGGATTTGTGTAATAATTTAATCAAGCCTAAGTAACACTTATTTCCAAGAGTGCACCATAATCCTAAGTTCACATGCATGAAGATAAAATCTTTTTCAATAGCAAACTTATTACATCATAAGAATTCAATAGTCATACAAACATAAAAGCAAGACAACCACAGCAATATTGGCATGCAATATAAAGGAAATCAAAATAACGGCGAACATATCATGTTATAAGCGCATTATAAAAGCATATGAAATAAGATCAAAATAACCACATAATAAACGGAGTCAAAACAAGCGCATGACATGAAGGGATAAAAGATGCAAATTCAAATACACGAAAGAGGAACAATTAAGATACATCTGTATATTAAAGATAAACGTGCCATGATGTAATGCCAAAGAATGTGGCTAATCATGAGTGAAAGAACGGAATACCAAGAAGAAGAGAAATGTAATGTGTGCCTATACTCATGTAACTACTACAAATTTTCAATTAAGCATGTTATATGTGATGCAAGATTATGCAATGAGATGTCAAAATGCATGAATAATATTGAAAAGAAAGCACGGCAAAACATTGCATAATGAATAGAAGCAAAATGCATGAATAAAATGATATTTTGCAAAACACAGCGATAAGTCGCGTAATAAACAGTGCGGTAAAACATCATGGTAAGGTAGCCTTAAGGCATTTTCCCTCGAATAGAGGACCTTTAACCCACCCTAGTTAAGCCCATGCGCATGCATGCATGATAACGTACAACAAATAAAATGCATGAATGAAATGGTAATGTTCGGATGATAAATAAATAACACATAACGAAAAGTAAATAACGAAGCGCGGCGAAGTATTACAGTAAAGGTAGACCGTAGGCTTTTTATCCCTCCAAGTGGAGGACCTTTAATCCGACTTACTAAGCCCATGCGCACACAACACAATGCTTACATATGAAACAAAAGTGAATACAAAGATATCGGATTTCGTATACCCGATTGAACATGTCTTACATCCAATCGAATACATATCGTCCGGCGTGGCGAAGCATCATGGTAAAGGTTTTTTGACCTCTTCAATTAGAGGACCTTTCATCGTACTTACTAGCCCATACGCTTATCTCAATGCATATATATGAAATAAAAGTGAATACAAAGATATCCGGCGCGGCGAAGCATCGTGGTAAAGGATTTTAACCCCTTCAATTAGAGGACCTTTCATCACACTTACTAAGCGCATGCGCTCATCATATCATTACACGAATAAGTAATATGCGGAAATTAAATAATGAATAATAAACACATCAAAACAACATAAACCAAAATATGCGCCATTTGCTCAAGTGGTACGTGGAGTTGTATCCCGAGTGCATATCATACTACCGTCCATTCAGAATCGGCTATGAAATTTACGTCCGGGTTTCCATCCTATATACCACAAGAGGCGACATATTTTTCATTTTATCTACTCAAGGGCCACAACATGCATTTTAACATAATAATCATGCGAACAAAACTCAATAATTACTAAAAATATAACAGAAAACAAGTGTGAAAAGTACCCTCAGGTCTAACCTTTTAAGTCGTCTTCGGACTTGTGTTTCATGGAGATCGAAGGGGTAAAGGCTCCTTACTCTTCCGGTTCACTAGCTTAGCGTCTTAACTCGTCGTTCCACTATTTTTCTCACTGTTAGGGTTCGTTTTGCTGTTGTTTTGGATGCGTTTTCTGCTTACTGTTTTAGGTGTGTAAAGCTACTATTTTGGGTGTTTCGGGGACTGTTTTGGGCAGTTTTTTAGAGTACAGTTTTGGCAGTTTCGGGGAAGGATAAGGGGATATTTTCGGGCAGTTGGCTTTTGGTTGAGGCCATGGGCAGGCGTGAGAGAGTCTTGGCTATTTGATTTGTTATTATTAATGTGTGAAGGTGGTATCGGTGAGGCTTTATTTTTGTTGTTTGTCTGTGTCGGCTAGTGGGGGGAGTTTAGGTTGTCGATGTGGGCCAAGGGTGTGAAGGATGAGGTCTGTTGTGGAGGGGAAAAATGTGAATGAATGGCTTACGTGAGGGGCTCTTAATGTGTCTTTAATTTGGCTTTTGTGAAGGGTTTGTCACGTTTAAGGTAGGGGCAGATTTGTGGCGTCTGTGGTGAGATGAAGTGTGGAGCTTATGCGTAGGGGTATTGGCTTCGTTGGAGTGTGGTTTTGAGGGACGTGAGTTTACTTGTTGAAGACGTGATGAAGGTCATTTGTCGTGGCTTATATTTGAATAGGCTGTGTTTCACGTGGAGTTGCATGGAGAGGAGGGCATCGTTAGTGCGTGAATTGGCTATGAGGGAGTGGGCAGATGGCGAGCTATTAGGGTTTATTAAATGCTTGTTTCACGTTAGTGAGAGGGAAGGGCGAGAGAGGAGAGTCTGTGAGTTTTGTGTGGCGCTTTTCATATATGTATGGTTCGTGAATTAAATGGCAGATGGCTTACATTGAGGATGTTGAGTGATGCTTATGCGTGAGTTTGCTAAAGGGGGCAGGTGGCGTGAGGCTTGTGATGGGAATGAACATGGTGCATGGGGGTTTCAACATGCGTGTAAGGTGTGTGTGCGCGTGGCTTTAGGGTTACTTTATTTATTTGTTTAGGGTCATTTGTTGATCTTGCCGAGTGTTAGCAAGAGATATGGGAGATGAAGAGAGTAGAGAGAAGATGATTCCTTAGGGTTTGTATGCGTAAGGAGAGAAGGAGAACCGTGAGGATTGAGGGTTTTCGTTGTTTTGTTGTGTTTGAGAAGAGGCCAAGGGAGAGGCTAGATTTGTTTGCCGTGAGTTTTCCAGTCTTAGGGTTTAGGTTTTGTTATGTTTATATATTGAGGGAATGTAGGGTTTGCATGGTTTTGGTGCATGGTTTATTAAGGAAATAAAATCAATTAATTAGGGAGGGATTTACTTTGATTATTTAATTTTAAAGGGGAAAGAAAAATGTATTTTTGGTGGGAATTTCTTAAATTGGGGGAGTGATTTAATTAAATTTAGGAATAGATTTATTTGATTTGTGTTAATTAGGCATGTAATTTCTTTAATTTGTGTAAGTATTTTTATTATTTTGGTAGGTTATTATTTAGATTTTATTTGTTTTATTTTAATTGGTATATCACTTAATTAATTTATTTAATTAGGTATATGACTTAATTAATTATTTTGTTTTAGTTTAATTAGATATTGATTTATTTTAATTAATTTAATTTAATAGGATTTTAGTTTGATTTAATTAGCTTTAATTTAATTCCACTTTAATTCATTTTAATTAAATTTGGTTTAATTTCAATTTAATTAGTTATTTAATTTTGATTTAGTTATTTAATTTAATTTCATTTCAATTATTTAATTTAATTTGTGTTTAATTTAATTGGTTTTAATTTACTTAGATTTAATTTAAATTTAAATTGTGACACATATATTTTAAATGTTTAATTATTATTGGATGTGATTTAATGGGCTTGGGCTAAGGTTAAGTTTTAAAACGGAGATCCAACAGCGAACCCGAAACTAAACACGTGAACTAAATCCAACAAAACATCAATTCTTGACTCTTCCCTTCCGACGTCCGTTTTCCGCGATTTTCGCGACTTAAAAGATAGTGCCTCCAAATGAGGCTCATCATCGGGGTTTACATGCAGAAATGCAATGCCTAAAGTGATGTGAGTTGAAAAGCATCTTTTGCTTTTGCTTTTTGACTTATGCTTTTTGCTTTTGCTTTTTGACTTTACTTTTTGAAAGTAAATAAAAAGTGATAGATGTTTTATTTTATTTGCAAAAATAAAGATAATAATATAGCATATACAAAAGCTTTTTTTCTCTCTCCAAAAGGCAATGATGTTCACGGTTTTGAAGGTTTTTGGAGCCAAAATTGTTCTCCCTCCTCTCTCGGCTTTGAGCTATTTTCATCTTCTTCTTCTCCAATTTTTTTTGGGCGTGAGAAGCAAGGATGAAGTCTTAGTGCTAGCACACACACCATGGGTTTTACAAAGGTGATAGGGTAGTGAACTTGTGTGCATGGAATCCATTTTGAAGCTTGAAGCTTGGAGCTTCAATGGTGGTCTTCCATTGCCGAATCTTGGAGACAAATGGAGCATCAAAACCGAGCCACCCTCTCCTCTTGGAAGCCTTGGCCGAACCTTCAACAAGGAAGAAAAGACTTGTGTTATTTGATGCATTCAAACCAATCATTGTGAGTATGTTTTCCGCCTTACTTCTTTGATGTATTCATGCCCTTTTCATGCTTATTTGATGGATCTTGGGACCTATTAAGAAACCAACATAAACATGCTCAATCTCAAGGCAATAGGCATAAATAATATTAAATTTTGATTTCAATCCAATTAAACCAACAATTAATATTCATTTCATGCTTTAAACTCATCCAATAATCTAAAATCAAAAAACCACCAGGAGAACTATGTAAGGTTACATTCGGCCATTTGAAGGATTTTATGGAAAAATTAATCTAATCAATTTTCTCAAATCCTATGATGCACAAATCTAATTCAACATCAACAATACACAACCAAACAACCAATTTGGAAAATACATACTCCAAGTATAAAATCCCCAAATAAAGTCCATAAACCCTAAACTCAAATCATGCTTAAATATGGCTCATGATACCATTGTTAGTGTCCTAGACATGCCAAAGGTCTCTAAGTCATGATATTGTGTGTGAATGATCAAGTGAGTTTACGAAAAAAAAACTTACATTGAACGGATGTGCGATTTCAAAAACTTTGTATGTTGATGAAGTTCCAAGCTTTGTTGAATGTTTCCAACCCAATGGTGAGTTTTCCTATCACCTCACAGTACTCTTTTAAGTGCTAGCTTGCTTGATTTTTGAAGCAAAAATTAAAGGAGAGGGAGATGGTGTTCACAGCAAGGGTGAAGGAAAGAGAGAAGTGAAATTTTGATATTTTAGTTTCTAACACTAATATCAAAGTTGACTTTCCAAAAGGTGTATATGTTTTTCCAAAAAAGCTAAACAAAGTGTGTTGAGTAAGTTTCATTTGTGAGGTAGTGGGTCCCACCACTTAAATTCAAAATTCAAGTTGGCTTAGACAACACACTTCGGGCTTGGGTTCGTTTAATCCGATTAAACAAATTTTTTGTTGCAACACAATTAAATCCAAATTAATTAAATAATAATGCCTAGTAAAATTATTACGAAAGTCGCTTACGAATTAATTCCAAATTAATTTGTTCGCCTAAATTAAAATCTAATTTTAATTCCGTATTAAAATCCGATTTTAATTAATATATCCAATATATTATCTAATCGATTAATTCGAAATTAATCGCTTTCTCTCATCGATTTGAATTTTATTCCAGATAAATTCTTACCGTAATTAATCATAGATTAATTTTCTCTCTCATAATTAATCCCAGATTTATTTTGTTCGAGTCAAATGTCATCGGTGAATCTTTGGGAAGTGACCTAAGAGATCCTTGGATATGTTGGTAGTAAATCCGGTTGTTGGACTATCTAACACGTGCGCACCATATACCAAGTTCTCACGATTTACAAGACATGGTTGGCTTCTAGCAAAGCATCGTGCCTACCCAATTCTCTAGAAATATTCAACGAGGAATATATAATCTATATCAGACATAATATATAATGTATTGCATATTATGATCCAGTATCATATGTCACATGCTAGGTTTGGGGCTGAAATTGTGTCTACCCCATACGAAACATATATCGGATCACTAGAAACTAGTCTCTGTAATCGGATAATCATGACCTAGTAATTCTATCCAGATAGCTGTAGCATTTAAGAGTACTAGTTCTGTATCCCTGTGTGATCATCATCTCCATATGACTGAAGTGATACTTCCATCTTGACATCATACCCAACACACTACGATTCTCAGTAAACCCAGAAGAGGTGTACGCAGAACCTGTTAAAGCCCGGATGACCAAAACCAAAGCGTACTGATTGTCGCAAGTATTAGCGATGCAAGTCTCAGGTTAAGACCACATACACCTACCCTGATTCGGATTCCCATAGTCACATAGTCATACTACCAATGAGATTCTGAGGGGTCTATCCAGAGTGAAGTTGTTCTCGATCCAACGGCTAACAGAACCTCCTATCACACTTGCATAAGTATCCAATACTTAAATATATAAGAAAAATCAGAACCAAAACACAGCCATAGTCCACGCATTTCAGGAGCTGTGTGAATCGAGTCCAAAACAATCTAATTTTTTTCTGGCTGTTCGGGGACTGTTTCGGGGCTATTTTGGGGCTGGAATTTTATCTAAAACTGAAGTATAAATTCAGTGGTGGTGGCAGTAACATTCGGCAGTTCAAAGGGAAGGGTATAAAATTTTTTCAAGTCCGATCTGTGTGCCTAAACCATTTCCGCTGCACAAGTAAAGCGTTTCCTACACCACAATTATTTCTTATGTTCTTAGCACCAACTCACTAACTCGTTGATACCATGAACCAGATGACAGATGTTGATGGTGGTTTATAAATCCGAGAAAGTTCGAATACCGAGAAGGGACATAATGGGGTTCGTACTTTGCTAAAAAAGAATAACGAGGATCTAGTGGCCTAGAGAGACTTAAGTCAGACGGAGCGCCTGAACCCACTATGCGAAGAATTCTCCCAAAGGAAAAACATGTTGGTGATACAGTATTTGAATGTTTTTTGAAGCCGACCCGACCTGGTAGAAGAAGTTAGGAAGATCTGACCAAGCATCATTCATCTCGGTATACTGACTCGAAGAATCGAGCTGAGACCACAGGATATTTTATACTTCCATATAACGTATGTCATACTTGAAAGTTTGAACTTCTAGATGGCTGATGTAAGTATCAACGGCTCTCCTTGGACAGAGACTCCTTCAAACGGAGCAGTAATGGAGTGGTTGAATCGCAAGATGTCGTGTCAACAGAGAGCATCGCAGTGGCCAAAGGATATAATGATAAGTTTCTACTAATAAAGGTGGTTGAGTTAGGTGTCAAAGTGACTGTTTGTTGAGTGGTTAGGGAAAATGAACATGAGGCAATGATGACAGAGTGGCGTGAGCTGACACACAGGTTGGTGGAATAGCGGATTTGAAGTCATAGATTTAAGGAGTAGTAATTTCCGCATCTCACTACTTGTAAAAAAGCAAGTGCTTCAAAACTAGTGATAGAGAGAGAAAGTTGGTTGGTATCTGATCACTTGAGAGATTTGTAACGGGATAGTTTTGTTGGACAGTTATGACCCATAGCGTCACTATTTGTACAGATCATGGTGTTGTTGTACAAATTAACTATGTGACATAGGAGATTGCACTCTTATCATTTGTGATTAGATCACCTAGATATATAAATGATGAGAGGTTCTTATGATTTGTTCCTTGATTGAGAATGATATGAGACAGTATTAATCAACGAAGGATAAATCAATAAATATCCCTAGTCAGAGTATTATCGAGATTGGACATCGATAAATACGTAAAAGACTAGTATCGCACTTGTGTGCGTTATGAGGGCACAACGTCATAGTTCTCATATATTTAAGTATTGGATACTTATGCAAGTGCGGTGGGAGGTTGTGTTTCACCGATGGTACGGAAAACAGCTTCGCTCTGGATAGACCCCCTCGAAATCTCATTGGTAGTTTGACTTGTGCTATGGAGTCCGACATCAGGGTAGGTGTATTTGGTCTTAACCTGAGACTTGCACCGCTAATGCTTACGATAATCAATATACTTTGGTTGAGGTCGTCCAGGGCTTTAACCGGTTCTGTGTACGCCGATACTGGGTATATTGAGAATCGTAGAGTATTGGGTGTGATGTCAAGACGAAAGTATCACTCCAGTCATAGTGGAGATGATGTCACGCAGGATACGGTATTAGTACTCTTAAGTGCTGCGCGGCCATCGGGATATTATGACTAGGTCATGTATATCCGATTATAGAGACTAGTTACCAGACATCCGACATGTGCTTCGTACGGGGCAGACACAACTCCAGCCCCAGGCCTAGCATGTGACCATCCGATACTGGACCGATATGCATTATACGATGTATGCTACGCCTGATATAGATCACATATTCCTGTAAGGATATTTCCGGAGAATTTGGTAGACATGGCGCTTTGCTAGAAGCCAACCTTGTCTTGTGAATCAGTAAAACGTAGTACTTGGTACGTACGTGTTCGGATAGTCCGACGACCGTATTTACTGCCAATATATCTGGGGATCTCATGGGTCGCTTCCCAATGATTCACCAATGATGTATGACTCGCACTTAAATTAATCTAGGATTAATTAGAAGAGAGAGAAAATTAATCTAGGATTAATTTCGGAGATATTTTATCTAGGATAAAATATCAATAAAAGAGAGATAACGATTAATTTGGAATTAATCGGTAAATTAATATATTCGATATATTATACGAAATTGGATTTCGACGCGGAATTAAAATTATATTTTAATTCGGGCAAACGAATTAATTTAGAATTAATTCGTAAGCGACGTGAATAGTAATTATGCTAGGCATGATTATTTAATTAAATTAGATTTAATTGCGACGCAACGGATAAATCGTTAATTTGGAATTAACGAACCCGAGCCCGAGATTATTTGCGAGCGCATTCGTATTTCGAATTCGAGTGCGGCACGCAAATCACATCAAGCGTTAAATCATTCGTCACATCAAGCGTCAAATCAAACGTCACTTTGAGTGATGTGACATTTGATTGATTGATGTGATTGATTGATTGAAAGACAACTTGACAACATGTCACTTTGATAAAGTGACATGAATAGTTTATGTGTGTTGGTGGAATAGTGTTGGTGGTTGAAAAATATTTACCATTTATTTTTTAAATGATTTATTTGGAAAATCTTTAATATTTTTTGTTGGAAAATATATAAATGATTTTGGAAATTGTTTTATAAGCTTACCAACACATTTCTTCATCATCTTCTCTCTTTATCTCTCCATGGAGTTCACGCCCAAAGGGCAGTGAACTGCTTCTGTTTTGGTCGAAAATGGAAGCAATTTTTGGCAAGTTTTGTGGCAAAATTGCCAAGTGCTAGCACACCGAGAGTTATACGGGAAACTCACCCACGAGCCGGGAATCGTTTGACGCGAATTCGAGGCTCAAATCTCAGCTCAAAACTGAAATTCTTGGACAAAAATCTGCTGCAGTGGGCGCCTAAACCAGTGAGCATTTTTGATGTTTTTGTTCGTCGTTTCGTCTCAACCGATCAATGTAAGTATTCCGCAACTTCTTTGATTTGTTTTCACACAAATTTCATGCTTGTTTGATGATCTTGGGACCTAGATTTAAACCAACAAGTTTAAGACCCGAAGTAAATTACACTCTTTGTAAGCTCACCACATGCCATATTTCAGGTCGTTTTTTACCTCAATTTGTCATATAAACACCTCCTTTTCTCCCGTGGAGGTAGGTTGGAGCCACTTTACACCAAACCACATAAATCTATGTGATTTTCTTGTTTACTTGCCAAGTTTGTTTTGGGTTTCCTACTAACCAAACAAATTCACTGTTTTAAAGAGGTTTATTCGATGGCTCGATTTCTCAAACTACCCTTAGAACGAAAAATGACCTTCAATGAAAAAAATGATAAAAAAATAATATCTCCAGATGTGATGAAATTTGAATACGTTTACCGTATCTGAAAAAATCCTAACCATCCCAACAAAATGAAAATAAAGAGAGGAGAGGATAGGCAAATACAAAAAACGGAAAAAGAGCCTGCCTAGGACGGGAGGAGACCTTACGTCTACAGTCGGCTCCACTGGCTCATCTAGTGGGCCCCAAATGTGAAATGGAACTGATCCTCATTTAAGCACACATCGACCTGATATTAAAAGTATATGGGACCCACATCACTGTGTAAACTTCATCAACCATTTAATGGTCTTCCCCACGTGTCATGTAATTAAGAATTTTAAATGAGTTAGTTCTTTTTTATACTAAAATTTTCCCCTAAGAGTGAGGTCAAAAGAATTATTAAATTTGGCAAATTTCAATAGTAACTTTTTTTAATTATTTATGAGTTAGTTGATTTTTATACTAAATATTGTCCTAAGGACATGGTCAAATAACTTTATTTAACTTATCTTTCGAATTAAATATAAAGGAAGAAAAAAATGATAAAATAATAAATTTGGATCACTTTTAAAGGAAAAAAATCTAATTAGTTTGATCATTGAAATATAGTATTAAATAATAAAGGTAAAGAAGGATATTGTAAAAACAAAATATGAAACTCATCTTTTTCAATCATGAGAACTCATTCTCTCATTTCTTATTCATATATCAAGCGTACAAAATGTTGAGACAAATCCACATTTTATAGGCAGAAGTAAATAGGTTATAATGTAAGCAATAATAGTCCTTAATTTATGGAGATATAGGGAGTTATAGAAAAATATATGGTTGGTGGAAGATCAAAGGTCTAGAGTTGCATATACATGTTTATGATTGCATGTAGATTGTTATATATATGTGATGATTGATATACATCGATATAAATCAATTATCATATTCATAACACTTCCATTTAGATGTCCAATGTATAAAGAATATGTTTCATTAAAAATTTTGCTAGTAAAAATCCAATGGGAAAAAGACTAACGAAAGAAAAAGAGTACATCATTTATTAAATATTAAGTAGGTGCAACACTGTATCACTTAAACCTTACCAAGGAAAATCCAATGGTCTGGACAAAATCTTAGTGAAGGAAAATAATATAGTTTATGTTAATTCCTTCAAGTCATTAATTCATCTTTGATAAGTATGATTCCCCTTATTGTGACATTGATGATTCTCCTCAATTTGACATTGATGTTTCATTGATCAATCTAATGTCAAACTTGTTGCACATTGTATTAATAGAACCTTATGTGAAATAATCTTACAGATCACCGTCTTTATTTTAACATTTTCTTCTCTTTCATAAATCACGTAAATAAATATAATGTTAGCATATGATTTGACTATCTTAATTTTCGCCATATGCATATTTTGTTAATGTGTTAATCTTATTAAATAAGACATTGTCATTGTTTGCATAAAGATAATAATTACACACCATTTTCAAGTTTTCAATCTTACAGTTAACATATAATTTTATAATCTTTCACATTTTTATATTTGAGATCCTAGATATTATTTTCATAATATCAATAATAATAACAAGGCAAATATATTTTTCACAATAATCTTATGTCAATCTCTAAATTTCTTTATATATCAACATATAATTGATAGAAAAATCTTTCGTTTCTTATATATATGCCCAATGTGATCTCTAAATATTTATAAACTATTAGCCTCCGCAAAGGCGATTCAGATTTCTTCATGATTTGTATGCATGTCGTTTTAGGACAATTTGTATGTCTTTATTTTTGTTTATATACCTCTTCAAGTATATTTGAGATTCATTTACTTGTTGTTATACATACACCTCTATAAGTGCAATCTATATAATAATTTCATATAAATCAATATTTTTTTTTCTATATATGCAAATATGGTCTCTTCAAGGGCTCCTAATTATTTTACATATTTTTCTCTTACGAAGGTAGTTCTAGAAATCAATATATAGACCATGTCAAACCGGTTATTACTCTTCGTAGTGGTAGGGTTATCCACATACCTATTCTTTAACCTCGCGAAGCTGAAAATAAATCATATTCAGAGGGTAAGTAATGAGTTGATGAACCATTACCCATCGTTGATGATAACAATTTCTCTCATGCACCTCCATTTCCACAAGCATTAAAAATAAAGAAATTGAATCATTCCCCAGAGATTTATGAAATATTCAAATAGGTAAAGGTCAATATTCCTTTGTTAGATGTTATCCAACATATACTGTAGGACACAGATGTTGACGATGCTGCTCTAGGCTCGCGGCCTAGTTGGGAGTACGAAATAGCCCGTGGGGGAACTAAACCGGAGAAATAACATGGAGTCGCCACCCGGTGTGGACCGGGAAAATATGATTTAAGGCCGCACTCAACCCTCGCAAGAGAAGACCTCAAATCGTTGGGTTCGGAATGGTCTCTTATTTATGCCACTTGTAATGCAAAGATTTGTGCAATAATCTAACCAAGCCTAAGCAACATGTATGCTTAAAGGTAACTTAGATCTAATCCGCATTCATCAAAATAAGTCCTATGACTAAGTTCGCATGCTTTAAAAATAAGTCATCACAATGGCAAGCATATAATATCACACAACGAGCATGTTGAATCATCCAATGTAAAGAACAAATAAATAATTAGTTCGACATAAACGTAAACTAGATTACTAATGCGAAATTAAAGAACTAAATCATGCATAAAGAAATAACATAATCATGCTTAAAAATAAACAATATACTAAACTAAATCATGCTTTAATAATAAATAACGGACTAGCAACCTAATCATGCTCGAATACAAGTTTGGATGAAACGAAATACGTGTGTCTCTCAAGTGGTACATGGCATTGTATCCCGAGTGCAGACCGTACTACCGTCCATTCGAATTCGGCTACGGAATTTACGTCCGGGTTTCCATCCGATATACCACAAAAGAGAACACGCATTCCGTTCATCTGGAATTCACATCATGCATCAATCCATAATACTCATATGTAATAAAGTATTAAAATAAATAAATAAATAAAAACGAAAGATAATAATAAAGAATGTGCCCTCACGTCTAACCTCTTTCGTCATCTCTCGAAAGTGAGTTACACGGCCGTCGGAAGAGTTAGCATTTCCACTGTTTTTACTGGTTCACTATTTCCGCTCGTTGTTTTTTATGTTTTCACTCACATCTCCTTGCCTTTCCAAGTAGTCCAGACTGGCATCCAAAGCAACAGACTTCGGCCACCACTCTCGTCTTCCAACTGATATTGTTCTCTTCAACATCTCAACCGCTTTGGTCATTTGTTTATGTTCCATGTACCCAATAGCTAGAATGTTCCACGTGGTGGCGTAATCTGTTCTTCCTTCTGCAGCTTTGTTCACAGCCGACTCAGCCATTTTTAAAAGATCCTTTCTGTAGTAAGCAACGAGAAGCCTATCCAGTACTCGAAAGGCATATCTTGTGCAATGAGATTCCCACTCCTCAAAGACATTCCCAGCCCCCTCAAGATCATCCAGCTGCTTGAACGGTTTAATCCTGAACCCCGTGAAGACAAACCTCCTGAACAGGTCCACTTAATCTTTCAATCTAGTGAATTCTCTTTCACACATCTCTGGGCTATGCCCAGCCCATTGGCCCCACCAATGTTATTATCATGATGGTCTTTCAACTGAATATGATCCCATGTGTTTATAAAATCAGATTGAGGATGAGAGGGGCACCTTAGAATATCATCAACCGACCTCTGATCACAGTTCACATCGTCCATTCTCCCAGAAACAGTGGCATAACCACTGCTTATATGTCAAAGCCAAAGCCATGTAGCACACACAGACAAAATTCATAAAACCTAAAACACTGCATGTATTTACACATCCTAGCTCCCTTCATCATCCACCAAACACCTAGCAATAACCAAGGGTTGACACACAGAACCAACGCAGTAGCCCCTCCACATACACTCGGTAGAAACAACAACAAATAAATCGAGAACCACCAAACACTAAAAGCAGCCCATATACCCAGCACCCTACAAGGCATCTCACAGATCAAATACCCTAAACATCAGCCCCTCTACCGTGAACAAACCAAAATCAAACCAACCACTCCAAACCATCAGTTTGCTCAAAGTAGTTTCTCCAATACGATCTTATAGTCCTTTGGCCCCCAACATCCCATATATTTAGAATATACTTCTGGTAAGTGATGGTTTTGATGTTGAAGCCAAGTGTGGGACTAATAACGCTGGTGTCTTCTCCATTGATCTTCAAAATAATCGTAGTCTTGCCAGAATTATCAAAACCCACCATGAGTATACGCATTTCTTTCTCTTTTTCTTGATCTTCCTTATGATGCTGAGAAGTCCCATTTAACTTTGAACCAAATACCTCTGCGTTCAACCTCTGGGCAGACATAGCAGCATCAACTCTAGCATTTACGAACCGCCACTTCAACAACCGGTTATGAAATAACCTCAACAAATGAACATCAACAACCTTGAGATCGTGCGAAACAGAGAGGGCTGAGAGGTAGCTTGCGTTGCGTGTTGAAGGGGTTTGCTGTGAAGGGCTTTTTGCATGAATGTGTTGCTAGTTGGTGCTAAGGGCTTTGAAGATTTGGTGTTTATGGTTTGTCGGTGGAGAGCAGGAAGACAAAACCCTAACGAAAAGTCTCACAGTAACGAAAGAAAAAGAACAAAATATTTTTTTGGAGCACAAAAGTAAATCAACTTGCGACAACAGTGAGTTCGAAGGTACTGGTTCTGGCTTCTTGCATTTTCATCGTTGGTCAGGTTTTGTGGCCGCTAGGGAATTAGGGTTAGTTTAGGGGTCATTATATAGTGGTGTATTAGGATTATGGTTTTAGATGGGTGCATACGGGCTTTTGGTAGGTGCAGGGGTTTTGAGCCAAGGTTAAGGTTTAAACAGGAATCGACTAAGTGAACCCGCGGCCAACTAGCGAATTTAAATTTGACGAGCCATTAATTTTTTGAATTTTCCCTTTCGACGTCCGCTTCCCGCGACTCTCGCGGCTTATAGGGTAGTGCCTCCTTACGAGGCTCATCATCGGGTCTTATATGTAAAAATGCAGTGCCTACAGTCGCCCACACTTTGATGGGACTTGTGTAGTATGTGACAATGACAATCCTATCAAAGTTTATGCAATGCATTTTTACTTACCTGGCTCGCCAGCTGCCATCTGACTTACCTGCTGCTTCGAACTGAGTTGATGATGCAGTGGACCTCGATCCTGGGACGCATCCCAATAACTGCAACTGACAACGGGTGCCTCGACCCTGGGACGCATCCCCATACCGTTGACAAAAGACGGGCCTCAACCCTGGGACGCATCCCAAACTAATAATGCAGTAGACCTCGATCCTGGGACGCATCCCTATAACTACAACCGACAACAGGGGCACCTCGACCCTGGGAACCTCGACCCAACACCACTGACAATAGGGACCTCACCTTCAATATGATGATGTAGTGGGCACCTCGACCCTGGGACGTATCCCGGAACTACAACCGACAACGGGGGCACCTCGACCTTGGGCACGTCGACCCAACACCGTTCACAATAGGGACCTCGCCTTTAATATGATGATGTAGTGGCACCTCGACCCTGGGACGCATCCCGAAACTACAACCGACAACGGGGGCACCTCGACCCTAGGCACCTCGACCCAACACCACTGACAATAGGGACCTCGCCCTCAATATGATGATGTAGTGGGCACCTCGACCCTGGGACGCATTCCGGAACTACAACCGACAGCGGGGGCACCTCGACCCAACACTGTTGACAATAGGGACCTCGCCCTCAATATGATGATGTAGTGGGCACCTCGACCCTGGGACGCATCCCGGAACTACAACCGACAACGGGGGCACCTCGACCCTAGGCACATCGACCCAACACCGTTGACAATAGGGACCTCGCCCTCAATATGATGATGTAGTGGGCACCTCGACCCTGGGACGCATCCCGGAACTACAACCGACAATGGGGGTACCTCGACCCAACACCGCTGACAATAGGGACCTCTCCCTCAATATGATGAACAAGTAACCCGAAGCTAAACCAGAGAACTTAATCCGAATATGAGTCAATTCTTGACTCCTCCCTTCCGACGTCCGTTTCCCGTGGCTTTCGCGACTTAAAAGGTAGTGCCTCCAACTGAGACCCATCATCGGGTTTCACATGCAAAAATGCACTGCTCCATTCTCGGATTGTTCATTCTTGAACCTTGTTCCATTCTTGGATTGCCATTCTCGACCTGTTCATTCGAACTTTACTCCATTCTTGGAGTGCTATTCCCGGCTTGTTCATTCTCGAACTGTGTTTCCATTCTTGGAGTCTGCTCCATTCTCGGATTATTCATTCTTGAACCTTGTTCTATTCTTGGATTGTCATTCTCGACCTGTTCATTCGAACTCTTCTCCATTCTTGGAGTGCTATTCCCGGCTTATTCATTCCCGAACTCTGTTTCTATTCTTGGAGTCTGCTCCATTCTCGGATTGTTCATTCTTAAACCTTGTTCCATTCTTGGATTGCCATTCTTGGCCTGTTCATTCGAACTCTGCTCCATTCTCGAATTACCATTCTCGACTTGTTCATTCCCGAACTGCGTTCCATTCTTAGAGTGCCATTCTCGGCTTGTTCATTCCCGAACTGTACTTCCATTCTTGGAGTGCCATTCTCGGCTTGTTCATTCTCGAACCCTGTTCCATTATCGGATTACCATTCTCAACAAAACTGATGCTGATGTTGGCCTCGGTCTTGGGACTCATCCCCTTAACTGATACTGATGATGACGTGGGCCTCAACCCCTAGAGTGCCATACCCGGCAAGACTGGTTCTTATAACGATATGGGCCTCACCCCCGAGTTGTTACTGATATGGGCCTCACCCCCAAAACTGATACTAATATGATGTGGGCCTCGCCCCTAGAGTGCCATACCCGGCAAACCTAATGCTGATGATAATGTGGGCCGCACCCCAGAATGCCATACCCGGCAAGACTAATGCTGATGATAATGTGGGCCTCGCTCCCAGATTGCCATACCCGGTAAAACTGAAACTGATATCTGATGTGGGCCTCACCCCCAAACTGATACTGACGTGGGCCCCCAAATTGATATGACATGGGCCTCGACCTTAGGATTCATTCCCTGGATTCATTCCAAATTCTGATGATGTGGGCCTCGACCCTGGGATTCTTTCCCGATGCCGCTGATAATATGGGCCTTGCCCCCAAGTCAATACTGATGTGGGCCTCGCCCCAAACGGACACTGATGTGGGCCTCGCCCCCAGACTGATACTGATATGGGCCTCGCCCTCAGACTGAAACTGATGTGGGCCTCGCCCCAAAATAATGATGATGTGGGCCTCGCCCCCAGACTGAAACAGATTCATTTCTGAAACTGATGACATTGTACTGTTGCTGTTTCTGATTGGCTGGCCTTTTGCCGCTTTCTCTTTTTCCTTTTGAAACCTGTGAATACAAAACAAAACAAACACAAAAAAAAAAAAAGCAAAATATGTTACGTGTATGCATGCATGCATAAATGAATTTCCTATTCCGTTGGGTTAGCTCTTCTGCCAGTTTTCCAAGTGATTGAACAGTCTTCTCTCTGGTCTCATGGCTCAATTTCTTATTATGTCCCGGATTCACGAGGTGGTAGACTGGTCGTCCCCAATCTTGATTTAGCTTTCTGCTCCCTGCTGTTTGCACTTGGTCAAGATGAACCACATGGTGGGGCCTCTATATCATCATACTATATCACATGCTACGAAATAGTCCTAATAATTATACATATTATCGTCCTCAAGGAATGCCCGGTAATGAAATCAGAGAACATTCAAAACACTCAATGCAACTCAAATCTGAGTTTTTGAATAAATAATCTATGCCAGACTCAAAGTGTGTGTGTGCAAAGGTTCTTTCACAGCTTAATCCTTAAGTAAGCCAACTCAATGATTTCGTTTCAAAAATCGGGATCGATGGGTCAAACCAACCTAGATGTCTCAATTATGTTCTGCAGTTGCTTTTTCGTGCTCAATGTGGTATGGTTTTATCTTTCTTTTCCTTTGTCTCTCTTTTTTCTTTTTCTTTTTTTTTGAACTTCATCTTTTTTTTTCTTTCTTTCTCTTTTTCTTTTTCTCAACACACCTACCATTTAAGGTAGCATTTCTCCTCATGGTGGTCCTAATACTCGTCCATGGGTAGCTTCACGTTTATCGGTTATAGGTGGTTTAATTCTTTTTTTTTCAGAGACTTTTCTTTTATTTTCAACCATACCACACATCATAACACAAACAAGTCAGGATAGACATCTAAGCAAACGGTCATTCACCGACCTACAATTTCTTCGACTAGTCATCTTGTTAACTACTCAGGTTTTCACTGCTAAGAACCTATAAATAAGTGCTTACGAGTCAAACATAGATCAATTACTCAAAGCATCAGATAAAAGCACATCAAGGGTTTATCATTTCTAAAGTTTCACTCTAAAGCAATCAATTTCATCATCGGACTTATGCCTAACTATTAAGGACTAAACAACCTTTTTTTTCTTTTTCTTTTCTCTTTTTTTTTTTTCTTTTTCTTTTTTGTTGAAGGGCCCCCCCAATGGTTTTTCTATCATTGCCGTAATGTTGTCTGTTTCTAGATTTCCTTTTCCCCGCTATCCATGTTTACTAAACTCCTCCTGACAAGCCTTTTTTTTCTAACCCAACAGATATCTATGATGGCTTTTAAGACACGGGGTTAACATGATACATGTATGCATGAGATGCATGAGATACATGCAATGTATGTAATATATAAGCCCATTTAAAATTTTTTATACTAGTTGGCCCATTATAATTTTAAAGTATTCAATCATACTATTGCGCGATGCAAACTTGTCCCAGTTGAAAAGGCCCAACAAGTTTATACTTTGCAATAACATGGCTAAACAACTTCAAATGATAAGAGGCCCAAACATAATATGGTCCATCGACATTTTAGAAGCTTTTGGTCCAACAATCAAAGGACACGAACTCGTCCCAGTTTAAATGGCCTAACAAGTTCACATCTTTTGACAAAAGGTCCAACCGGATCCAAATGACGACGGTCCAAAACATCGACATAAAAAAATAATTTCTACTAGTTCTACGACTAAGGTTCACATGTGGGTTTACGGGAGTGCGGACAAAGGCTCTCGCTGACGAAGGCTCTCGCTGACAATGCCTTTAACTAAACCTTTTCAACCTACTATAGACACGGTTAACTAAAGCGCACAACTCATAAACATCACAAGACATGATTTCGGGGCCAATTCTCTATATCCCCAGTGGAGTCGCCAGATTGTAGGACACAGATGTTGACGACGCTGCTCTAGGCTCGCGGCCTATTTGGGAGTACGGAATAGCCCGTGGGGGAACTAAACCGGAGAAATAACATGGAGTCGCCACCCGGTGTGGACCGGGAAAATATGATTTAAGGTCGCACTCACCCCTCGCAAGAGAAGACCTCAAATCATTTGGTTCGGAATGGTCCCTTACTTATGCCACTTGTAATGCAAAGATTTGTGCAATAATCTAACCAAGCCTAAGCAACATGTATGCTCAAAGATAACTTAGATCTAATCCGCATTCATCAAAATAAGTCATATGACTAAGTTCGCATGCTTTAAAAATAAGTCATCACAATGGCAAGCATATAATATCACACAACGAGCATGTTGAATCATCCAATGTAAAGAACAAATAAATAATTAGTTCGACATAAACGTAAACTAGATTACTAATGCGAAATTAAAGAACTAAATCATGCATAAAGAAATAACATAATCATGCTTAAAAATAAATAATATACAAAACTAAATCATGCTTTAATAATAAATAATGGACTAGCAACCTAATCATGCTCGAATACAAGTTTGGATGAAACGAAATACGTGTGTCTCTCAAGTGGTACATGTCATTGTATCCCGACTGCAGACCGTACTACCGTCCATTCGGATTCAGCTACGGAATTTACGTCCGGGTTTCCATCCAATATACCACAAAAGAGAACACGCATTCCGTTCATCCAGAATTCACATCATGCATCAATCCATAATACTCATATGTAATAAAGTATTAAAATAAATAAATAAATAAAAACGAAAGATAATAATAAAGAAGGTGCCCTCAGGTCTAACCTTTTTCGTCATCTCTCGAAAGCGAGTTACACGGCCGTCGGAAGAGTTAGCATTTCCACTATTTTTACTGGTTCACTATTTCCGCTCGTTGTTTTCTCTGTTTTCACTCACATCTCCTTGCCTTTCCAAGTAGTCCAGACAGGCATCCAAAGCAACAGACTTCGGCCACCACTCTCGTCTTCCAACTGATATTGTTCTCTTCAACATCCAACCGCTTTGGTCATTTGTTTATGTTCCATGTGCCCAATAGCTAGAATGTTCCACGTGGTGGCGTAATCTGTTCTTCCTTCTGCAGCTTTGTTCACAGCCGACTCAGCCATTTTTAAAAGACCCTTTCTGTAGTAAGCAACGAGAAGCCTATCCAGTACTCGAAAGTCATATCTTGTGCATTGAGATTCCCACTCCTCAAAGACATTCCCAGCCCCCTCAAGATCATCCAGCTGCTTGAACGGTTTAATCCTGAACCCCGTGAAGACAAACCTCCTGAACAGGTCCACTTAATCTTTCAATCCAGTGAATTCTCTTTCACACATCTCTGGGCTGTGCCCAGCCCATTGGCCCCACCAATGTTATTATCATGATGGTCTTTCAACTGAAAATGATCCCATGTGTTTACAAAATCAGATTGAGGATGAGAGGGGCACCTTAGAATATCATCAACCGACCTCTGATCACAGTTCACATCGTCCATTCTCCCAGAAACAGTGGCATACCCACTGCTCATATGCCATGCATGGCCTTTCCAATCTCTCTGACCAAAAGAACAACTATTTTCCCTACTATTCCTGCCATATTTACCATCTCCTCTGGCTTCCTCTCTATTGGGGTACTCACGGTAAACCTACGAACCCTAACCTCTTCTATTCTCTTCCTCTCTCTCACACCTTCTACCCTCACTAACACGCACAAACCACACTCAAAGCCAAAGCCATGTAGCACACACAGACAAAATTCATAAAACCTAAAACACTGCATGTATTTACACGTCCTAGCTCCCTTCATCATCCACCAAACACCTAGCAATAACCAAGGGTTGACACACAGAACCAACGCAGTAGCCCCTCCACATACACTCGGTAGAAACAACAACAAATAAACCGAGAACCACCAAACACTAAAAGCAGCCCATATACCCAGCACCCTACACGGCATCTCACAGATCAAATACCCTAAACAGCAGCCCCTCTACCGATTAAACAACCCAAAAATCACGTTAAGCGAACCAAGAAGAAGCCATTAACGTGAACAAACCAAAATCAAACCAACCACTCCAAACCATCAGTTTGCTCAAAGTAGTTTCTCCAATACGATCTTATAGTTCTTTGGCCCCCAACATCCCATATATTTAGAGTATACTTCTGGTAAGTGATGGTTTTGATGTTGAAGCCAAGTGTGGGACTAATAACGCTGGTGTCTTCTCCATTGATCTTCAAAATAATCGTAGTCTTGCCAGAATTATCAAGACCCACCATGAGTATACACATTTCTTTCTCTTTTTCTTGATCTTCCTTATGATGCTGAGAAGTCCCATTTAACTTCGAACCAAATACCTCTGCGTTCAACCTCTGGGCAGACATAGCAGCATCAACTCTGGCATTTGCGAACCGCCACTTCAACAACCGGTTATGAAATAACCTCAACAAATGAACATCAACAACCTTGAGATCGTGCGAAGCAGATAGGGCTGAGAGGTAGCTTGCGTTACGTGTTGAATGGGTTTGCTGTGAAGGGGTTTTTGCATGAATGTGTTGCTAGTTGGTGCTAAGGGCTTTGAAGATTTGGTGTTTATTATTTTTCGGTGGAGAGTAGGAAGATAAAACCCTAACGAAAAGTCTCACAGTAACGAAAGAAAAAGAACAAACTATTTTTTTGGAGCACAAAAGTAAATCAACTTGCGACAACAGTGAGTTCGAATGTACTGGTTCTGGCTTCTTGCATTTTTATCGTTGGTCAGGTTTTGTGGCCGCTAGGGGATTAGGGTTAGTTTAGGGGTCATTATATAGTGGTGTATTAGGATTAGGGTTTTAGATGGGTGCATACAGGCTTTTGGTAGGTGCAGGGGTTTTGGGCCAAGGTTAAGGTTTAAATAGGAATCGACTAAGTGAACCCGCGGCTAACTAGCGAATTTAAATTTGACGACCGATTAATTTTTTGAATTTTCCCTTGCGACGTCCGCTTCCCCCGACTCTCGCGGCTTATAGGTAGTGCCTCCTTACGAGGCTCATCATCGGGTCTTATATGTAAAAATGCAGTGCCTACAATCATCTTATGCCAAAGACTTTTGCATTATTAAAAGGAAATATCATATACGAAAAAAGCTTATCTAATGAACAATTTCTATTCTCTCAACTAATAATACATTAAAATAAAAGGACTCTAGTTGTCCAACTATTTCTTGTATTATTGGAAATCAAAAAATTTAACTTTCTTTGCTTGGTCTTGGATTTAGTGTCAATTTGCTTCCATTTTCGGTTGATCAACAACTTAATATTGGCGAGTTAAAACCAACCTCAACTACTCTTTTACTTGCCAATAGATCAGTCAAGGTACTGAAAGGAATTGTTGAAAACGTGTTATTACAAGTCAAAAAATTCATATATCCTGTAGATTTTATTGTCTTGGAAACACAACATGTAGCAGACAATTATAAGCCAATTCTTATAATACTTGGTCATCCATTTTTTAGCATCAGTTAATGCTTTAATTAATTACATGAATGGAATCATTAATTTATCTTTTGGCAATATGATGCTGGAGCTTAAAGTTTTTAATATGTGCAAACAACCATACGATGAGGATAGTGAAAATGAGAGCGTGGAACTAATTGAACCTATTTTGGAGGAACATAATCAGGGGAGTTTACCTGATCCCATGAAAATTTATACTGCTAAATTTCTTGAATCAAGTATGCAATTAGATTCAGATACTCATAATGATTTTTTACTTGATTCTATATGGATACTAGAAGACGATAGATAGAAACAAAATTTGGAGGATCTATGAGCGCTGGAAGAAGAAAAACTTGAGGAAACACCCAAATTGGAGTTAAAGGCTGATGGATGCATTTCTTAAAGATGAATAAACTTAACCTGTGGTAATTTCTTCCTCTTTCACAAGCGATCAGGAAGGTAAATTGTTAAATATGTTGAAATAACATAAACTGGCAATTGGATGGACTTTAAAAGACATAAATGGCATTAATCCATTGATCTGGACACACATAATATATTTAGAAGCTAATGTTTGGATATATTGTCAACCACAATGAAGATTAAACCCTCACATTAAAGAAGTAGTAAAACCAGAAGTCCTTAAATTTCTTGATATAAGCATTATCTACTATATTTCTGATAGTAAGTGGGTAAGTCCTACATAAGTTGTACCTAAAAAGTCTGGATTAACTATTGTAAAAAATGATAAAGGAGAATTACTCCTAACTCGAATCCCTTCTAGTTGGCGTATGTGCATTGACTACAGAAAACTAAATGTAGCCACTAGAAAATATCATTTTTCTTTACCATTTCTCGATTAAATTTTGGAAAGAGTAGCAAGACGTCCATACTATTATTTTCTTGATGGTTACTCAGGTTATTATCAAATTCTCAATGCCTTAAAAGATCGGGAAAAAAAAAAACACACATTCAAATGTCCATTTGGAACATTTGCATTTAGGAAAATACCTTTTGGACTTTGTAATACTCTAGCAACATTCCAAAGATGTATGTTAAGAATATTTAGTGACATGGTTGAACACTGTTTAGAGGTCTTTATGGATGATATAATTATTTTTTGGAACTCATTTGATAATTGCTTGAATAATTTGGAAAATATTTTGAAAAGATTTGAAGAAAAAGAACTTGTGTTAAACTAGGAAAAATACCATTTCATGACTAATTCAGGAATTGTTTTGGGACACATTGTGTCATATAATGGTATTGAGGTTGACAAGGTAGAGGTAGTCTCTAAATTGCTACCACCAAAAATAGCCAGGGAAATCCATTCTTTTTTAGGACATGCAGGATTGTATAGGAGATTTATTAAAAACTTTAGTATCATATCCAGACTTTTGTGTAACCTCCTATTAAAGATGCAACATTTGAATTGACAGAAGAATGTCAAAAATCATTTGAAAGATTATCAGTCTCCTAACTTCTGCTCCTATCATGCAATCCCATGATTGGTCTTCGCCTTTTGAGCTAATGTGTGATGCCATTGATTATGCAATTGGCGCAGTATTAGAATGGAGAAAGGAAGGTAAGCTGTATGTAATTTATTACCCAAGTATAACTTTAAACAGTGCACAAATGAATTACACTACCACGAAAATAGAACTACTTGCTAAAATATTTACATTGGATAAATTTCGATCATATTAATTGGTTCCTCAACCATTATTTATTCTAACTATGTTGTTGTTAGTTATTTAATATCTGAACAAGATGCAAATCCAAGATTACTACGGTGAATTTTATTACTTCGTCTAAACAAGATGCAAAGCCAAGATTACTACGGTGAATTTTATTACTTCGTCTATTAAATATCTAACAATCAAGAATTCAATCTCACAATCAAGGACAAGAAATGAGCTGAGAATGTAGTTGCATATCATTTATCGAGACTCACTATTGAGTTATCAATTGACACAATTCCTATCAATGACTCTTTTCCTGATGTTTTTTTTTTTTTTTTTTTTTTTTTTTTTTTTTTTTTTTTTGTAAATACAATACCTTGATATGCTAATATTATCGATTTTCTTGCAAAAGGAAAAATAACTCTAGATTGGAGCAATCAAGATAAGAATAAATTTTTGACTGAAGTCAAAAGATTCTATTAAGTTGATCCATATCTATTTAAGTATTACCCTAATCAAATTTTTTGACGATGCATATTGGATAGTGAGATAAGTGGTGTTATTCCGTTTTGTCATTCAAAACGCATGTAGGTCATTTCTAATATAAGAAAACTGCTATAAAAATCTTGTAGTGTCGATTTTATTGGCCTATCATTTTTAAAGATACACATATTTTTTACAAAACTTGTGAAAATTGTCAAAAGTTGTGATCCATTTCAAAACGTAACATGATGCATTTAAATCACATCATGGTCATCGAAATATTTGATTGTTAGGGGATAGATTTCATTGGTCTATTTCCACAGTTATTTAGATTTTTATATATTTTAGTTGCAGTCGATTATGTCTCAAACTGGGTTGAGGTGATTCCTTGTCGAAATAATGATCACAAAACTGTGATTAAATTTTTAAAAGAAAATATTTTAAGTCGATTTGGAATCCCCAGGCCATTATAAGTTATGGAGATAAACATTTTTATAACAGGCCTTTTGAGTCCTTAATGAGAAAATATGAAGTTACACATAAAGTTACCACCTCCTATCACCCTTAGACAAATGGTCAAGTTGAACTACCAAATATGGAAATCAAATAAACTTTAGAAAAAATGGTCAACCCAAATCGAAAAAATTGGTCTCTTTGACTGACTGATGCACTTTAGGCATACCGAACAGTTTTCAAAACATCTTTGGGAATGTCTCCATATCATCTAGTTAATGGAAAACCTTGTCATTTGTGTGTAGAATATGAGCATAAGGCTTATTGGGAGATTAAAGCTTTCAATTCAAACTATGAAAATGACGGTCATGAACGTAAAGTGAAATTAAATGACTTAAAAAGTTAAGGAATGATTTATATAAAATTGTGAAAATTCTTATAGCTAAGACTAAGGTATTTCATGACAGTGGAATTTCACGAAAAATATTTGAAATTAGTCAAAAAAAATTTGCTTTATAATTCACATATTCATTTATTTCATAGAAAATTGAAATCCAAATAGAATGGCTCATTTATTGTGAAGCACGTTTACCCATATGAAGCCACTGACATTGAGAATCCTATGAATGGTGATGTATTTAAAATGAATAGACAACGTCCGAAATCATTTTTAGAGTGTTCAAATTTTCAAGAATCTTTTTTCCTTTCAAATCATGTAAACTATTATTGATCTATTTTCTTTTGTATTTTTCTAATTTCCATTTTTCTTGAGTTTTACAGCATTTTTTATCTTTTCACTTTTTTTCAGAATCTTAAACCTCGGTTAAACAGCGGATAACGGTACTCCATGACTCTAAGTCGGTTCTTTCAGTTTCATAAAATTACTGATATCCTACTATTAAAGCATGGAAGAAACTCTTGCAAAACTCTATAATCATTTTCCTTCTCTCCCCCAAAATGCTCTGATGAAAATTTACAAAGCACGCACTGAAAGAATATGGCTTATAATGATCCATGGTGTTCCTAGTGATATTCATTGGGTAATTGAAGCAAGGGTTTGTTTGGCAGGTGAGTCATCTGATTCTTTCATTTCTTACATGTTTGGTTTAGGGAAAAACACCCATCCTAAAAAACGAAGAGCTAAATAGTTAGATTTTTGTTATAAATGTGCTTGCTGGACGTGCCACACTCATTATCCTTCTTTAGGAATGATGTCTGACAATTGCGAAGATAAAATTCAATTTATTAGAGATGGCTTGAGTAAGAAGTCTTTAGATGATATATTAATGACTCTTGAAAAGCATCCTAGTGGACATATTCATCAAGTAATTCACAATTTACATACAAAATTTCAAAAAGAAAGACAACAATATAGTATTGTTGACGTTAAAAAACCTTGTTTGCCAATTTATAAGAAAAATGGATGGGAAGCATATCCCTGACCCATAGAGGGCATTCAAGCCATTACTGGACGTAATATCAAAGGAAGATGTGAGCCATAATCACAACTACCAGTACATATTTTTCAATTGATTGTTTTAATTTCCTTTACTTTAAATTACTGTTTTAATTTACTTTAATTACTATTTTGATTTCCTTTACTTTTTGCTGACTGTATCTAAACTTTTTGACTTTCACGATCTATTTTACTGTTCATCTAACAATTATCATTTTGCAGTAACTAGTTAATGAGTGGTAAATAGATCACTATTTCTCACTCCTTTAACTTAATATTTTGTACAGTTTCTTAAGTTTTGTGAATATTTTGATGTGTTTGGTGGTATTTTGTAGATAAATAAAATAACAGGACAATCTGAAGGTATTTCGGGGCCAAAATAGTGGAAAACAGACAAAAAGGGCAAAAATGTAAATTTCTTGCTAAAATGCGCCATTTTTCTAAAATACGCCGTCTGCTAATGTGCGCCGAGTATGCTAACATGCACCTACCACATGTCAACATCTGCTGACATGCACCGAGAATGCTAACGTGCTCCTACCTCGTGTCACATCATAGGAAACCTGCTAACATGTGTCGTGCCACTTATCACCATCATATGCTACCGATAAAACACGTCATTACTTATGTCATGATGACTTATGCGTCACGACAAAAGAAGTCTTATGCATCACGACGTAATGCTGACCTTGCCATGTGTCTTCATCTCCGAAAGTTCCGTGAAACGTGTCCTTTATCAACGACAAATTTTTTTCTATAAATTGAGGCTGAATTTTCATTTGTAATTCATACTTTCTTCTATGGGATTCCTTAAGAATACTCTGAAGATTGTATCTTGTTTGTTTATTTACAGCTTTCAACATTTAATTTTCGCATTTACACTTTCTTTTATTTACTTTTAAGCATTTAATTTTTTTTACTTTACACAATTACTTTCTGTTATTTACTTTTCAGTATTTACTTTTCAGCAATAAGGAGGTAATTCCCCCTTGCTGGGGTGAAAGGTTAAGCTTTTATTACTAATATTTAGATCAATCTCCCTTAATTATAAGATAATAACTATTTAAAACCTGACTAAATGAGGATACCGCCTTATGATCGATTGGACTTAATGAAATTGGTTTTAACCTGACTAAACTGGATAAGCCTGTATGGTCGGTTGGAATTAATTATTAATTTGACTTAATCAAAATACCACCTATATGGTCGGTTGGTAATATCACTCAAAGTTAATATATTATAATAAGGGGGATATCTAAAATAGAAGTAATAAAAATGGATGTCTAACCTAAGCATTTTCTTTCATTATACTTTTACATTTTTAATTTTACAGCATTTACTTTTCAGCATTTACTTTTCCGCATTTACTTTCCAGCATTTACTTTTCCTCTTTTATTTTATTTAAGCTTTCACTAAGCGTAAATATGTGTGGTAACTAAGCCTGTTATCTGGGGTTGTGATAAATTTCAATATCATCGGTTTATAAGGGGTTATTTTACAGTTTGGGTAATACAAAGTTTATTTATTGAGCCTTAGTCTTAATGCTTCTTGTTAACTGGCCATTAAAAATATTGATTTGGCAAACTTAAAATGAATTTGGAAAAAGGATTTTAGGTTTAAGACCTTAGACTCAATAGCCCACGATATTCCTTGAGGATAAATAACCCTTTAGTAGATTTCCTTATAGGATATGAATATACCTGTCGGGCGGGGTAGCCAAAATTAGAACTTAATCTTAATGAATTCAGGTAACTTGGTTGACATAGGAATATGATTAATTGGGTTACACTGGGTATTTGTATCTGACCATCGGAAGAAGTTTTTACATAATTTCATGTTCCATGTTAATAAACCGATATATTACATAAACATGAAATAACCACTTCATCTTTATAAAGATATTGGAAAGATTTATAACCCTGGATAGTTTAATAATATTGAATTTTCTTAATCTACTTTCGCACTTTTTTTACTTGTTTTAATTTTAAAGTCACCATCCAAACAAACAATCAATCCATTAAATACTTGTAAAAAATTGGCTTCATAAATTAATAGCTTAAGTATTAAGTCCTCGTGGGAGTGTTACTTTTTATACTACTTGAATGATAAGTGCGCTTGTGTTATACGCGTGTGATTACACACAGGGCAAGTTTTTGGCGTTGTTGCTGGGGACTTATTTATCTTTCACTATTAGTTTTGAGGTTAGATATCTTTACTTGTATCTAATTCTTTTTACTATTTATTTCAACTTTCTTGTCTTTCAGGTTCTCAAACACTACATGAGATGAACCAGAAGCTTTGAAATTCGACCACTTGACCCAAAGATTGAAAGAACCATCAGACAGTTGAGAAATGAAAGGCGAGAAGTCCAAGAAGCAATCATTAACATGGAACCTGAACCTTTGGAAGTTACACCACCAATTCTCATTCGAGATAGAACTGTTCCGGTGGTTGACGGCTTCATTTCCTGTGTTGTACTTCCTCCTTTACTAGAAAAAGCGTGTGACATCAAAACATGCATTCATATGATACAGTAGTCAGTTCGGTTTAGAGGAAATACAACTGAAGATCCTAATGCCCATATCAAGAACTTTCTAGAAGTTTACAGCACTTTTAATTACAACCGAGCGGCTGAAGAAGCGATGGGATTGCATGTTTTCCAATATTCCTTGAAAGACAGAGCTAAAACTTGGCTACATTCACTACCATTAGATTCCATCATAACTTGGAACACTCTAGCCACCAAATTCCTTGCAAAGTATTTTCCACCAGCCAGAACTACAAAGTTAAGGAATGACATTACATCATTTGTGCAACATGACTCAGAATCTCTCTGCGAAGCTTGGGAAAGGTACAAAGATTTGCTTAGAAAATGTCTTCACCATGAAATTACAAAGTGGCTACAAGTTTAAACATTCTATAATGGACTTTTTGGAATAATGAGAACCACAATTGATGCTGCTGGAGGAGCTTTAATGGAAAAATGAGAAGATCAGGCCTGGGACTTAATTGAAGAAATGGCCAACAACATTTCCATATGGCCAGCAGAAATGAGCAAGATCCAAAGAATCGCAGGATTTTATGAAGTTGGAGCCAACACAGCAGTGAATATCAAGCTGGATTTAATTTGCAAAAATCTAGAAAATCTTAACATAAAGGTTAATGCTGGATCCACAAATTCACCATATGGAGGAGCACCAGAATCAGAAGCAAACCAACATGAAGAAACGGTGAATTATGTCAATAATTTCAATAGACATGGGAGCAATCCATATTCCAACACCTACACCCCAGGGTGGAGGAATCATCCCAATTTCGCATGGAGCAACAATTCAGGGCAAAAGAACAATCCATCATCTGGATTCCAAAGGCCAGGGTATGAAAAGGAACCAGGAATAACAGAAGTGTTGGCCCAGTTGAAAAAGTAAGAAGCAAAATACGATGCCTTTGTAGCTATGGTTCAAAATCAAGTAGCATTGAATCAAAGCCATTCATCTTCTACTAAAGAACTGGAGAATCAGATGGGACAACTAGCCAATGCTCAAAGTTATAGACCACCAGGTAATCTTCCTAACAACATAAAACCAAATCCAAGGAACCGGGGGAATGAGCAATATTAAGCCATTACTTTAAAAAGTGGTACTAAAATAAATAAAGATGTTGGAATCAAGGCATCCATTGAAGAAGTTCCAAAAGATGCAGCTCCACAGATGGAGGAAAAAAAGCAAAGGAAATAGATCTAGAAAGAATCAATCTACCTCTACCTTTTCCACAACGTCTCTAGAAAAACAAACTAGACAAACAGTTTGCTCGATTCCTGGAGGCATTCAAAAAGCTGCATATCAACATTCCATTTACAGAAGCCTTGGAAGAAATGCCCAGTTATATCAAATTCATGAAAGGTATCCTTTCACGAAAATGAAGATTATGAGATTACGAGACAGTAGCATTGACAGAAGAATGCAGCGCCATCATCGAGAGGAAACTTCCCCCAAAGTTGAAAGATTCTGGCAATTTCACTGTCCCATGCACCATTAGAGAACATTACATCGGTAAGGCTTTTTGCGACTTAGGTGCAAGTGTTAATTTGATGCCTTTTTCGATTTACAGGAAACTACATATTGGAGAAGCAATGCCCACCTCAATCTTTTTACTACTTGCTGATAGAACGCTCGCATTCCCGAGAGGTTTAGTTGAAGATGTGCTGGTCGAATTTGACAAACTCATTCTCCCAACAAATTTCATTATCCTTAACATGGAAGAAGACAAAGATATACCTATCATCCTTGGAAGACCATTCTTGACTATAAGTCGAACTGTTATTGATGTACAAAAAGGAGAACTAACCCTAAAAGTGCAGGACCAAGAAGTTACCTTCAATATTTTTAAAGCCATGATACTGATGTAATGCCACTTCCCATACATAAACTTGAAGCTTATATCACCAACATGACTGACAGCGAGCTAGATACCGAAATTCTAGAATGTATCAACTATCTTGACAAGCCATTTCACTTGAAATCGACACTCGAGGTGGAAAGTTTTGAATTACCGAAGAAGAAATGAATCAAGCCTTCGATTGAATAACTACCGTAACTGGAGCTAAAGCTACTTCTAGGCCATCTCAGGTATGCATTCTTAGGAAACTCTTCTAAATTACCTATGATTATTTCTTCTTCGCTAACATTGGAGCAAGAAGAAGAGTTACTGAGAGTGTTACGAGAAAACAAGAAAGCCATTGGCTAGACTATAATAGATATTCAAGGCATTAGTCCATCATTTTGCATGAACAAAATTCTGATGAATGACGAGTATAAACCTATAGTGGAGCATCAACAGAGACTAAATCCAATTATGAAGGAGGTCGTGAAGAAAGAAATCATCAAATGGTTGGATGGTAGTATCATCTACCCCATCTTTGGCAGCACTTGGGTGAGTCCTAGGCAATATGTGCCAAAGAAATGAGGAATTATTGTAGTCATAAATGAAAAGAATGAGCTAATTCCAACAAGAATGGTGACTAGATGGAGAGTATGCATGGAATATAGAAAGTTGAACAAAGCAACAAAGAATGATCATTTCTCGTTACCATTCATTGACCAGATACTAGACAGATTGACGGGACATGAATTCTATTTTTTTCTGGACAGATACTCGGGGTTTAATCAGATTGCCATCGCCTAGAAGATCAAGAGAAAACCACTTTTACATGTCCGTATGGTACTTTTGCTTTTCGTAGGATGCCATTTGGACTATGTAATGCTCCTTCTACATTTCAACATTGCATGATAGCTATCTTCTCAAACATGCTGGAACAAAGTATGGAAGTTTTCATGGATGATTTCTCTGTGTTTGGAGACTCGTTCGACCACTGCTTGTAAAATCTAGAACAAGTGCTACAAAGGTGTGAAGATACCAATCTGGTACTCAACTGAGAGAAATGCCACTTTATGGTGTAGGAAGGTATTGTTCTTGGATATCGGATCTCACAAAAGAGAATCGAGGTAGACAATGCAAAGATTGAAATAATTGAAAAACTACCTCCACCAACAACTGTCAAAGGGATTCGGAGTTTTCTCGGATATGTTGGCTTTTACAGGAGAATTATAAAAGACATCTCAAAGATTGTTAAACCTATGTGCAATCTTCTGGAGAAAGATATTCCTTTCAACTTCACCAAAGAACGAAGCTTTTGAGATCTTGAAACAGAAGCTGGTCTCTGCCCCAATCATAGTAGCACCAGACTGGACCTTCCATTTGAGGTGATGTGTGATGCTAGTGATTTTATTGTAGGTGTAGTTTTGGGACAACGCAAAGCAAAAATTTTCCACACCATTTATTACTCCAGCAGAAGTCTGAATGAAGCTTAACTCAACTAAACAACCACTGAAAAAGAGTTGCTCACAGTTGTGTTCGCTTTTGATAAATTCCGCTCTTATTTGCTGGGTCCCAAAATGGTGGTCTACACAGATCATTCAATAATCAAATATCTGATTATGAAGAAAGATGCGAAACCAGATTGATCTATTGGATACTTCTACTGTAAGAATTTGACATAGAGATCCGAGACATGAAAGCGATAGAAAACCAAATGGCAGATCACTTATCGAGGCTCGAGAATGGAAAAACAGTTGGCAAAGAACTGACAATCGAAGAAACTTTTCCAGATGAATAGTTATTCGCTATGAAACAACATGATATCCCTTGGTATGCTGACTATGTCAACCACATAGTATCGGGAAAATGGCCGTTGGAATGGAATCATCAGCAATGAAAGAAGTTTTTCAAAGAAGTCAAGCACTATGTCTAGGATAAGTCGTACATGTTCAAACGATGTGTGGATCAATTACTGAGACGTTCCATAGGAGGAGGTCAATAGTGTCCTGTAGTATTTCATCACCATACGGTGGACACTTTAGCGGAAATAAAGCTACAGCCAAAGTCCTATAATCAGGTTTGTTCTGGCCCACTCTGTTTAAAGATGCTTACTTATTTGCTCATAAATGTGATAGGTGCCAGAGAATGGGAAATATTTCAAGAAGAAATAAGGGACCTCTATAAAATATTCTGAAAATTGAGATATTTGATGTATAGGGTATTAATTTTATGGGACCCTTTGTTCTATCATTCGAAAATATGTACATACTAGTTACAGTAGACTACGTTTCAAAATGGGTTGAAGCAATTGAACTGCTATCAAATGATTCAAAAGCGGTGATAAGATTCCTTAAAAAGAATATTTTCACTCGTTTCGGGACATCTCAGGCAATTATCAGTGACGATAGCACATATTTCTACTACAGATACTTCGAGGCACTTTTATCCAAATACGGAGTTACTCATAAAGTTGCCACTGCCTACCATCCACAGTCAAATGGACAAGTTGAAGTTTCAAATAGGGAGATCGAAAGAATCTTAGAGAGAACTGTGCTGGTCTGGAAAACTGGATGATGCATTATGGTCTTACCAAACAGCTTACAAAACACCCATTGGTATGTCCCTATATTGAATGGTGTTTGGGAAAGCATGTCATCTGCTATTGGAGCTTGAACACAAGGCGCACTGGGCACTAAAGAAGTTAAATCTTGATCTATAAGCAGCAAGAGAAAAACGACTCCACCAACTCAAAGAATTCGAGGAATTTCGCCTACAGGCTTATGAGAATGCCAAACTATATAAAGAAAAGATGAAGAAATGGCATGATAAAAAATAGTGCGTAGACAACTTGAGCCAGGGCAGCAGGTTTTGTTATACGATCCACGATTAAAATATTTCCCTGGAAAGCTGAAATCAAAGTGGTCAGGTCCATTTGTGATTACTCAGGTGTTACCCTACGGAGTTGTTGAGATATACAACCCTCAATCCAACAACACATTCAAAGTTAACAGTCAGCATGTCAAGCACTACTGGGGAGAATCAATTGAGTGACAAAAAGAAAGTGTCATACTTTCAAATCCAGCCTAACGTTTGGGTAGTCATGTCTAGCTGACGACATTAACTTAGCGCTAGTTGGGAGGAAACCCATGCAATTTATGTATATATTGTGATTTGGTGTATTTTATTTTGGTGTCTTTAATTTGTGTAGGTAAAGTTGTTGGACAATTATGACCCATAACATCACTATTTGTACAGATCATGGTGTTGTTGTACAAATTAACTATGTGACAAAGGAAATTGCTCTTTTATCATTTGTGATTAGATCACCTAGATGTATAAATGATAGAAGGTCCATATGATTAGTTTCGGATTGAGATGATATGAGACAGTATCAATCCATGAAGGTTTAATCATTAAATATCCTTAGTCGTACTATTATCGAGATTGGACATTGATAATACGGAATAAACTAGAATTAGACTTGTGCATGTTATGGGAGCATAACGGCATAGTTCTCATATATTTGGGTATTGGATACTCATGTAAGTGTAATAGGAGGTTGTGTTTTACAGATGGTACGGAAAAGAGCTTCGCTCTGGATAGACCCCTTTGGAATTCCATTGGTAGTATAACTATGTGTCTATGGAAGTCCGAATTCAGGGTAGGTGTATTTGGTCTTAACCTGAAACTTGCACCGTTAATACTTGCGACAATCAATATACTTTGGTTTTGGTCATCCAGGGCTTTAACCGGTTCTGTACACGTCTCTTCTGGGTATATTGAGAATCGTAGTGTATTAGGTGTGATGTCAAAATGGAAGTATCACTTCAGTTATAGTGGAGATGATAATCACGTAGGAAACATAACTTGTTCTCTTATATGCTGCAGCTATCAGGATATTATGACTAGGTCATGTATATCCGATTATAGAGACTAGTTACCAGAGATCCGATATGTGTTTCGTACGGGGTAGACACATTTCCAGCCCCAAGCCTTGCACGTGACCATCCGATACTGGATCGATATACACTATACTATGTATACTATGCCTGATATAGATCATATATTCCTGTAAGGATATTTCTGGAGAATTGGGTAGGCATGACGCTTTGCTAGAAGCCAACCTTGTCTTGTAAATCGGTAAAAATGTAGTACTAGGTACGTACGTGTTCAGATAGTCTGATAATCTTATTTACTGCCAACATATCCAGGTATCTCATGGGTCGCTTCTCGAAGATTCACCGATGACGTATGACTCGCACTTTATTATTCTAGGATTAATTAGAAGAGAGAAAATTAATCTGGGATTAATTACTGAAATATTTTATCTAGGATAAAATATCATTTAAAAGAGAGAGAATGATTAATTTGGAATTAATCGATAAAATAATATATTCGATATATTAAATGAAATTGGATTTCGTTGCAGAATTGAAATTAGATTTTAATTCGGGCGAACGAATTAATTTAGAATTAATTCGTTAGCGACGTGAATAGTAATTATGCTAGGCATGATTATTTAATTAAATTAGATTTAATTACGTCGCAACGGAAAATTTGTTAATTTGGAATTAGCGAACCCGAGCCCGGGAGTGTTTGCGAGCATATTCGCATTTCGAATGTGAGTACGACACGTAAGTCACATCAAGCATCAAATCACTAGTACATCAAGCGTCAAATCATTAGTCACTTTGAGTGATGTGACAACTTGTCACTTGATTGATTGAATGATGTGAATAGTTGATGGAAGTGGTTGGCATGGTTGCTTTGACTTTATGAAAAGCAAATTTAATATATCTTTATTTGATTTTTTGAAAATCAAAAAAGTAATTTGCATACACTTTTTGCCAACAACCTTACACATATTCTCTCTTCCTCTCTCTCTCTCACACGCCCATGAGACTGTTCTTCTTTTTCATTCACTGCCAAAGCTGAGACATAAAGGAGAAGTTAGATGATGCTTTTGTGGCAAAATCATCAAGTGCTAACACACATCCGTGGTCTTGCGAAGGTGATAGGGAACCGCACTTGTGAGCATGGAATCACAACACAAAAGCTTAGAGCTTGGAGGACCAAGATGGCCGAAAATTTGGAGGACAAAAACTGCCACTGCCGAGAGCTTCTTGGAGGGAGAAAAAGATTTTTGTTCTTCGATGCATCGCCTCAACCGATCGATGTAAGTATTCCGCAACTTCTTGATTGTATTCGCACTTGGTTTCTTTGCTTTATTCGATCCTCGGGACTTAGAGAAACCCAACAATGATATCAGAGCGAGTTAAAAGCATGAAACTTGATTTAGGGTTAAAATTGGGTAAAATGTATTTGAGCATGATTTGATGAAATTGGATGATTGAGTATGCTTAAATGTAGTTTAATTGAAGTTTGATTGGATCAATTTCATGAAAAATGGTTTGGAATAATTTTCCCCAAAAATGTGAGGCTTGGCCGAGAGGTACATATACCCTAAGTGTCTTGAAAATTTTTTTTCGTTGTTCATTGGATGACTTGGAATGATTGGGTAATATTGATTATGGATTCAATTAGATTGAAATCGAAATCGATTTGAAAAACCCCTATATTACCGAGACTTGAAGCATGGTTAATGGGTTTGATTTTTGATAAATTGTGTTGGACACTAATTGTTGATAAAGAGCATGATTAGATGTGTAAATTGATGATTTGGAAATGTTGATTTATGTAATTAATTATGCTATACAATTTGTTTAATTAAATAGGCTTAAATTGGATTTGGGCTTTTAAAGTTGTTATTGGGCTTAATGGGCTTGGTTGTACCAAGGTTGGTTTAGGCTAAATTGGTTGGATCCAATTGGGCCCAAAACCATTACCATAAAGTCCAAATGCGACGAATGGACCTTTAATATTTTAATTGGGCCTAATGGGCCTAAATTGATTTCTAGGAATATAAGGGTGATTCCTTTAAATGGGCTTTAGTCTTTGGGTTTGACCCAAGTTGACCAAAATTCCATACCTTAAGAAATTAATTGAAAGCCCATTGGACTTTAATTAAATTAACATTGCATGTTAATCGGGCTTTGAGACCCGTAACGATTAGATTTGGAAACTAAGTCGCAAAGGTTCATTAATAAAGTGTGATATTTATTTTGGAATTAAATATAAGGATTAGTATTAAATACATATTCAATTGGATTTAATGTTGTAGTTTAATTTAATTCAAGAATTCATGCTTTGAGTATTTATTCACAAAACGAGTTTGACTCGCGCAAAATCAAATCATTGTTTGAACATTGGATGGTCATTAATAGTTAGATTAATTAATTGGATTAGATTGATTGATAACATGCTTGTGTGAATACATGATTGCGATGCATGAATAATGTATATCGGATGGATATTAGATGGGTGTGGCAATTTTGGAAATTGTTGTAATAAATTTGGAATTTATTAATTGGACATGCATGTCCAGCCTATTACCTCCTTACTCTTTGTATTTCTCTTCTCACCTATTCTCCTCAATGTAAAAGAGGTTTCTTTAGAAGTGTTATGCAAATTGGGTAGAAGTAATACTTGTGCTAGGGGAGAGAGGAAATGGAGAGATTTATTCTAGGAACAATATGTTTAAGTATCCATTCGCATATCATTATTATATTTACTTACACGCCTTATTATGCGTTTAGAATGCATGTATAAGGGTGTATGATGATGAGACCTTAACAAAGATAATAAATTGGTTGCCAATTTACACGCGAAAAACCCTCACTAAATATTAAGGATTTTTCCTTCCATTGAGTGATTCTTACTCAAGATCCAAGACTGGCATTGATTTGTTGTCCAAAGTCAAGACCTTTGTCCGTCGCGGATGTGTTTGAATCATGAAGGCTTTGTTCCATATTGGTGTCTTGTCCAAGTTGTGATTTGTTGGCCAAAGTCAAGATCACTTCTTGTCCATCGACATTGATTACGAAGCTTTCCATAGTCAATGGGTTCTGCTTAACTTGGATCATTAAGTTTGTTGTGCCAAAGCCAAGGCTTAATTGATTAAGAGGAAAAAGGTTAGGGAATATATTGGATATATTGGTATATATAAGATATATATTTCGGACTTGGATGTCCACCTACTGGATTTAGGAATTGGATTGGATCCAATTGATCTTAGAGATCTACCTAGTTAAGTATCATAGAATTTGTTGGCCAAAGTCAAGATTGTGTGTTATTTAACGGGATCCTAGCCCACTAGGAAACAAGGTTTCCTGAGTACTCAACAAAGAGTTAGAGGCTCACCGAAAAATAGTGGGAGGCAAGTATTAGATTTGCAATTTCGTTTAGATACTTGTCATACGCGCAAATTTCATTTTTCGTCAAATAAATTAATATATTAGTTGGACTAATATTTAATGTTGTTTTAAAACATTTGGACTGTATTTAAACTAATTCAATAAATAGTTGATTTTATAATTGGATTATAGTAATCAATATAATTGAATTTAACCAGTAAAACTATAGTTGATTATATAGTTGGACTATAGTAATAATTATAATACAAATAGTACCTGAAATCGTTGATTGAATAGTTGGACTATTAGAATCGAGATAAATTGAAAGATTAGTGTTTAAAACATAATCTTAGGGAAAATGTGTTTAAACGACTTTAATTTTCAAATTGGGAATAAAACTTTAGGATAGTCCTGAAAACTAAGAAGTTACTTTATTTGATAAAATAACCTATTGGGCCTCAGCCGAGAGTTAAGCAAATAGTAGAGCATGATCTTTGTAAGATACATGTGATGATAACTTAAGTGCTTAATCCGTTATGCTTGCCATAATGACTCCATAATTTCTTAGTCAGAACTAAGGATTAGATCCTTATAGTATGATATTGAAATTAAAGGATCTTCATAGATCTATCCTTAGATCTTAGAAGTATTAATTGCAATAGTAAACTTTTGGAGAGTTAAGGCTATGCTTAAGGAGCCAAAGCCAAAATTTTCAAAACGGGCAAGAAGCGCAAGGCGCAATCTTACTTCGATATTCTAGTAGGCCAAGGCTTGGACAAAGGCTTCTGGGATGTGAAAAGGGGCAAAGGATAAATCATTATAATCTTCTAGGAAGATAAAGGACATATCCCAAAATGTCTGCCCAAACTGTGGCAAACGGGGTCACTGAAGCGTGATTGTGTATGGACAAGGTAGACATGAAGGAATTGAAGACGAGCAAGTCTATGACTGCAATATGTTTGTCATAAACATGTTCACTACTAGTATTAAAATTGGATTTTAGATACTAAAAGTGGTACATAAATATGTATTGATGTGCAGAATCTGCTATAAACAGGATACTGACTTCAGATGAGATTGATCTGCGAGTCAGAAACGGGACGACAGTCGCTGTTTCAACCGTAGATACCTAAGTTTAGGAACTACCATTTGGGTGTGTACTTAAATTAGGAAACTGTATAATGTAACTAGTTTGACTAGAAACATATCTCTATATCGAGTATAACTCGTTGCGAGTATACTTTATATTCTAGAACACTAAAGTGTTTTATTTAATAAAGTTGATATTGAGATAAACACATTAGATGTGAATAACAGTATTTATATTTTGAATATAAATGAATCTCAAACGTATGACATGACAAAAAATAGCTCAAACTGATTTAATCAGATTAGACTTATTTATAATAATGTTGTTTGGGACACATTAAACAAGACTCGTATATCCACACTTTTGAAGAGTGGGTATTAGGACAAATTTTGATTCCATTCAAATGATGTCTACGAATCTAGTTTATTAGGTAAAATGCCTATAACACCTTTACTTGGTAAAAGTGTAAATGCCATCGATCTGTTAACCCTTGTTCATAGTTACGTGAGTGGGCCCATATCTAGCTAGGCTAGAGGTGGATATGAATGTTTCGTGACCTTTACGGATGTGGCATTACGTTATGGTTATGTGTTTCTTTTGAAACATAAATTGGAAACTTTTAGAGTTTCTACACGAAATAGACGAACAAATCGGCTAAAGTATTAAAACATCACGGTTTGACCATCATGAAAATACTTAAGCAGTAAGTTTCTCAAATACTTGAAAGAGTATAGTATTCTTTCAATGAGGACTCCTCCTGGAACAGTCAATTTAACGGTGTGTCCGAACGGAGAAACCGAATTTTGTTGGACATGATAAGGTAAATCATGAGTCGCTTTGAGCTACCATTTTCCTTCAAGGGATAAGCATTTAAACAGTGCAATACTTATTTTGAATAAGGTTCCATAAAAATCTGTTAAACAGAATTCATATTAGATATGAACAGGAAAGAAACTGGGTTTTCTCACTCCTGAAGATTTGGGAATGTTGGGCATACGTTTGGATGATACCAAACTAGAACCCAAATCGGATAAGTGCCTAACTGTAGGTTATCCTAGGGAAACCAAAGTATAGTACTTATACATCTCACAAGAGAACAATTTAATTGTTGCTCGCCATGCGATTTTCCTAAGAGGAATACCGATATGCAGTGGTAAATGGGAGGATAGTAAAACTCGATGAAAATCAGAGTGATACTGTTCGAGGCACCGAGTCCTTAATGGAACACAATAAGTTCATCAAGGATGAAACTGTACCATTAATCTTCGAATACACAAGAACCGCGTAGGTCAGAGAGAGTCAGAAAACAACCTGGGAGGTATGGGTTTCTGATCTCACCTCATAAAGATGTCAATCTTATTGAGGAATACGAACTGACTACGTATGGGGAAGTGATACAAGTTATCGACTCCCTATTATGGAAAAGTGCTATGATATCCGAAATGGATTCCATGTATACCAACTATGTTTGGACACTAGTTGATTTACCAGAAGGCATTGTGCCTATTGGTACTATATAGGTCTTCAAGGAAGACATACATGGATGGCAACATACCAACGTACTAAGCTAGGCTTGTAGCGAACAGGTATCGTTATCAATATCGTGTCGATTACGATGAAACCTTTTACCTGTTGCCATGGTAAATCCATTTGGATAATGCTTCCTAAAGCTGCACGTTTCATTTATGAAATATGGCAGCTGAACGTCAAGATCGCTTTCCTTAAACTGAAACCTTTTGGAGCATGTTTACAACATCCTGACAGTTTTATCGTACCAAAACTAGCAAACAAGGTTTGCAGGTTATTCGATCCATGTATGAATTGAAGTAAGCATTATGTTCTTGGAACAATCGTTTTGATATAATCATAATGGTACATGATTTAATTCAAAACAAATATAATTCTTGTGTATATATATGGAGGTTAGTGAGAGCGCACTGACAATAAATGTCCTAATAATGATGATATGTCATTTCTTGGAAATGATATTCCCATATTACAATCGGTGAAAGCTTGGCTTTCATGGAAATTCTCCGTAGAATTCTTGGCAGTAACAACCTTTATTTTAGGAATAAAGATCTACTGGGTTACATATAAAAGTTGTTGACACTCTCCGAGAACTCGTACATTGAAAAATGTACGTGACCTGGTGTCTCATATGCTTTGAGCATATGGAGTGACAATCAGGCCAATCCAAGTGATTGTCACTGGATTGATGTTAAGAATATCCTTCAGTATCTTAGACGAACTGAGGATGCTGTCTTAAGTTATGGAGAAGGAGAACTTGAAGTGACTGGGTTCACTGCTGCAAGTTTCCAAACCGATAATAACGACTGTATGTCGTAATAAAGGTACTATAAAATTTGAATAACAGAACAGGGAGCTGGAAATCTTCCAAGCAAGATACTGTTACCATATAAACAATAAAAGCGGAACTTTGCTGTGATTGTCGCAGCAATAGTAGCATCTTGGATCTAAATAATTCTAATTAGATTAGATATAATTCTGTTAGTAGCTGAGCTAGGCTACAGCACAGGCTAAAGAATTAACGGTCTCATCAACGATTCAGATATATACTTTAAACTATTTTCATCTGATTCGTTTGGATCATACATCATGGCGATGTGATGATCGAAAAAATCGCATCAGATGATAACCTTTTAAATCCGTAGACGAAAGCTGTTTTCTCAGTAGAAATTTGAGCCCCCCGTATATAGTTCAGATGTAAAGCACCTGAGTGACTGGCTATAGGCCAAGTGGGAGATTGTTGGACAATTATGACCCATAGCGTCACTATTTGTACAGATCATGGTGTTGTTGTACAAATTAACTATGTGACAAAGGAAATTGCTCTTTTATCATTTGTGATTAGATCACCTAGATGTATAAATGATAGAAGGTCCATATGATTAGTTCCGGATTGAGATGATATGAGACATTATCAATCCACGAAGGTTTAATCATTAAATATCCCTAGTCGTAGTATTATCGAGATTGGACATCGATAATGCGGAATAGACTAATATTACACTTGTGTGTGTTATGGGAGCATAACGACATTGTTCTCATATATTTGGGTATTGGATACTCATGCAAATGTATTAGAAGGTTGTGTTTTACCGATGGTACGGAAAACAGCTTCGCTCTAGATAGTCCCCTTCAGAATTTCATTGGTAGTATAACTATGTGTCTATAGAAGTCCGAATTCAGGGTAGATGTATTTGGTCTTAACCTGAGACTTGCACCGCTAATACTTGTGACAATCAATATAATTTGGTTTTGGTCGTCCAGGGCTTTAACCGGTTCTGTACACGCCTCTTTTGGGTATATTGAGAATCGTAGTGTATTGGGTGTGATGTCAAGATGGAAGTATCACTTCAGTTATATTGGAGATGATGATCACGTATGACACATAACGTTTTCTCTTATATGCTGCAGCCATCGGGATATTATGACTAGGTCATGTATATCCGATTATAGAGACTAGTTACCAGAGATCCGATATTTTCTTCGTACGGGGCAGACATATTTCCAGCCCTAGGACTTGCACGTGACCATCCGATACTGGATCGAAATACACGATACTACGTATATTACGCCTGATATAGATCATATATTCCTATAAGGATATTTCTGGAGAATTGGGTAGGCATGACGCTTTGCTAGAAGCCAACCTTGTCTTGTAAATCAGTAAAAACGTAGTACTAGGTACGTACGTGTTCGGATAGTCCAATAACCGTATTTACTACCAATATATCCGGGGATCGCTTGGGTCGCTTCCCGAAGATTCACCGATGACATATGACTCGCACTTTATTAATCTGGGATTAATTAGAAGAGAGAGAAAATTAATCTAGGATTAATTATGGAGATATTTTATCTAGGATAAAATACCATCTAAAAGAGAGAGAATGATTAATTTGGAATTAATGGATAAAATAATATATTCGATATATTAAACGAAATTGAATTTCGACGCGGAATTGAAATTAGATTTTAATTCTGGCGAACGAATTAATTTAGAATTAATTTGTTAGCAACGTGAATAGTAATTATGCTAGGCATGATTATTTAATTAAATTAGATTTAATTACGTCACAACGGAAAATTTATTAATTTGGAATTAGTGAACCCGAGCCCGGGAGTGTTTGTGAGCACATTCGCATTTCGAATGCGAGTACGGCATGCAAGTCACATCAAGCGTCAAATCGCTAGTTACATCAAGCGTCAAATCATTAGTCAATTTGAGTGATGTGATAACTTGTCACTTGATTGATTGAATGATGTGAATAGTTGATGGAAGTGGTTGACATAGTTGCTTAGACTTTATGAGAAGCAAATTTAATATATCTTTATTTTATTTTTTGAAAATCAATAAGTAATTTGCATACACTTTTTGCCAACAACGTTACACACATTCTCTCTTCCTCTCTCTCTCTCCTCATGCCCATGGGGCTGTTCTTCTTCTTCATTCACTGCCAAAGCCGAGACATGAAGAAGAAGTTAGATGATGATTTTATGGCAAAATCATCAAGTGCTAGCACACATTCGGGGTCTTGCGAAGGTGATAGGGAACCGCACTTGTGAGCTTGGAATCACAACACAAAAGCTTGGAGCTTGGAGGACCAAGATGGCCGAAAATTTGGAGGATAAAAACTGCCACTACCGAAAGCTTCTTGGAGGGAGAAAAATATTTTTGTTCTTCGATGCATCGCCTCAACCGATCGATGTTAGTATTCCGTAACTTCTTGATTGTATTCGCACTTGGTTTCATTGCTTTATTCGATCCTCGGGACTTAGAGAAACCCAACAAAAGTCACATTTCAGGAAGAAAGACGCTCTCGTAAATCTTTACAAGTAATTTCCTTCTCTCCCTCAAAACTCCCGGATGAAAGTCTACAAAGCTAGCTTGGAAATGATGAGACTACTGATGATCAAAGGTATTCCTAATTAAATTTGTTGGATTATTGAAGCATGAGTCCGATTGGCAGGTGAGTCCTCTGACTCTTTTACTTCATATCTGTCTGGTTTAGGAAGAATCACCTATGCTATAAAGAGACGAGTTAAAAGAATGAGTGTTTAATATTAATTTGCTCGCATGACATGTAATACTCGTTTTCGTTCTTTAGGAATGGTGTCAGATAATCATAAAGAAAAAATTAAATTCCTTAAGGATGGCTTGAGTAAGAAGTCTTTGGATGACATTTCTAAAACCCTTGAGACGTATTCCAATGGATATGTGCATCATACAATTCACATGTTATATACACAATTCCGAAAGGAAAGACCATAGTTCAGTTTCGGGAATCTTACTTTAAAATACCCTATTTGTCAATTTATAAGAAAATTGGATGGAAAGCTTGTCCTTGACACATAGACGTCATTCAAGCCGTTACTTCTTGTAAATATTATTTTCTATTTGTATATATGTAATAATTGTGATTAGTTTTGTTATTATCTTTCATTATCTCCGACAAGATCTAGACTTTTTGACTTTCACGAAATATTTTACTATTTAACTAATAATTATCAGTTCGCAGATACTAGTGCTATTATTACTCACCCTTTTTCATGTGTTATAAATTCAACTCATCATTGCACTCTTGAAGGCATCCAGAGTTAAAAATAGAAGCCAATTCAAGAAGAAGAGTTGTAAACATTTGTGTGTTTTACGGTACTAGTGTTGGTTCTAAACCGGAGTTCGTTACGGCAGCATAGGAATTGGGTAGAGTCATAGTTGAAAGGAATATGCACTTATTATATGGTTGTGGAAATCTTGGACTAATGGGGATCGTTTCAAAGGTTGTACAGGAATGAGGTAGTCAAGTCTTGGGAATCATCCAAAACCCTTGGCAGATGCGAATCTTATAGGACCATCAATCGGAGAAAAACTGATCGTGCTAGGTATGTCTGAAGGACTGGTAGAAATGATTAACCATGTTGATGGTTTAATTGCTTTGCTAGCTGGCTTGGGTACGATGGAGGAAATATTTACAGTGTCATCTTGGGTAAACTTGAACATACATCATAAACCTATTGGACTGTTTAATGCTGATGGATTTTATGATTTTCTTTGTGTGTTTCTTGATGATGCCCGGAGAAATGGGTTTGTGTCAAAACCTGTAAAAGAACCCCTCTTCACTGATAGAACTGCCCCTGATTTAATTGATCAAATATTAGTCTTTGAACCACAAATTGACTATATCCTTTCCAAGATAAACTAGTCTGATAATGATCGTGGTAAGAAGTGTCGGATAAATCTAGATCTTAACCTTTAATTCTTCATTTAGATGTAGAATTTCAGCTAACCAGGTATTATTTCTAAACTTTTCTTCTTCTTTTTAAGACATTGGGGACAATGTCTCATTTAGGTTTGGGGGAGGGGAATAGTTGATTAGTATATTGTTTTTGTTTGATTTTTAGTCTAAAAGTTTCGAAAAAATTCAAAAAAATTTAAAAATTTGACAAAAATTAAAAAATATTTTGTGTTTTTATTTTTAACTTGATTAATCAAGTGAAATTGGTATGACATAGATGTGTAAGGAATTTTCACTCTTGAGACGTATCTCAACCTATTTCGTACAAGTTAATTTTTGTTTATTTCCTTTTGAATTACTTAATTTGTGAATTCTCTATAATACTGATTAAAATGAATCTTCATATGCGCAGTTGACTGATATTGTCAACATACATGGTAATATACACTCATGAGATATATGTGAAAAGTTTGTAATATTCAGTGCTCTAGTTTAATCGGAGGAAGCATCTAAAAAAATGGTGGGAAAAAAAATTGAAAAATGATGAAAAAAATACATCTGAGATTCGAGTAATTAAGTCCGTAGGGGTGTTTTAACACCTAGTGCTCTAAAGCCAACTGGTTTGGGAGTCACTGACCCAAAGCTCGCTACATGGATTGAAGATGTTATATATATATATATATTTATATATATATATATATATCTGAAAGCCGAGTAATTAAGTCTGTAAAGGTATATTAACACCTAGTTCCCTAAAGCAAACTGGTTTGGGAGTCACTGGCCCAAAGCTCATTACATGGATGGATGATATTGTATATAAATAAAAAAATCAGAAAAATATTCCATTGTAAAAAAAGATGTGAATTCTGATATAACTTTAGGACAAAAATATTGCTCTCTTTTCATCTACACTTATGAATATTGTGGGCACAATGACTTGATTGATACCTTGTTAGCTGCGTGTATGGAGAATGGCAGAAATAATTGGAGAATTTACTTATTTGGTAATTTTGAAAGAAAGAAAACAGTTATTAACTTGGATAAAAAGTTTCACATGTTTAGTCACCAACTTTTTTATTCTCTTTTCTCTTGTCTTTTTGTTTTTGTGTGCATTAGATTTACATTGACTTTTGTGGGTATCGTCGCTGTAAGCCCTCATGATACTACAACTCATCCACTAGGGACACCTAGGGGTTTAAAGGCTTGTTACATAGGCTAAATGCAACTCTGATCTCTACTAAAGTGGCTTAGTTTAATTTTATTTTAAAGATATTTATGTTATTTTATCTTATTATTTTACTCGAGGATTAGCAAAATGTTAGGTTTGAGGGAGTGATGAGTGGTAAATAGATCACTATTTTTCACTTCTTTAACATAATATTTTGTATAGTTTCTTGAGTTTTGTGAATATTGTGATGTGTTTGGTGGTATTTTGTAGATAAATAAAATAACAAGACTCTCTAAAGGCATTTCGGGGCCAAAACAGTGGAAAAAGGATAAAAATGGTAAGAATATAAATTTCTTACTAAAATGTTTCGTTTTGCTAAAATACCGTCTGTCACATGTCAATATATGCTAACGTGTACTGAATATGCTAACGTGCACCGGTCACGTGTCAACATCATAGGAAATCAACTAACATATGTCATGCCACGTGTCACCATCATATGCTGCCAACAGAATACGTCATTGCTTACGTCATGATGACGTAAGCATCGCGACGTAAGATGCCTTACGCGTCGTGATGCCAAGCAATTATTGAGATAATAATGCTGACCCTGCCACGTGTCCTCATCTCCGGAAGTTCCGTGCAATGTGTCCTTTATCAACGGTGTATCGCGACGCGTATGGGTTTGCGTTATGCTACGAATGGAGAAAAAAGTTCTCTATAAATTGAGGCCGAATTTTCATTTGTTATTCATACTTTGTTCTAAGGGATTCCTTAAGAATACTCTGAATATTGTATCTTGTTTGTTTATTACAGTTTTCAATATTTAATTTTCGCATTTGCACTTTCTTTATTTACTTTTCAGTCTTTACTTTTCAATATTTAATTTTATTTACTTTACGCAATTTACTTTATGTTATTTACTTTTCAGTATTTACTTTTCAGCAATGAAGAGGTAATTCCCCCTTGCTAGAGGTGAAAGGTTAAGCTCTTATTACTAATATTTATATCAATCTCCCTTAATTATAATATAATAACTATTTAAAACCTGACTAAATGAGGATACCGCCTGTATGGTCGGTTGGAATTAATTATTAATTTGACTTAATCATAATATCACCTATATGGTCGGTTGGTAATATCACTCAAAGTTAATATATTATAATAAGGGAGATATCTAAAATAGAAGTAATAAAAGTGGATCCTCTAACCCAAGCATTTTCTTTTCTTTTATTGTACTTTTACATTTACTTTTCAGCATTTACTTTTCCGCATTTACTTTTCCGCATTTACTTTCCAGTATTTACTTTATGTCTTTTATTTTATTTAAGCTTTTACTAGCTGTAAATATGTGTGGTAACTAAACCCGTTATCTGGGGTTGTGATGAATTCCAATATAACCTGGTTTATAAAGGGTTATTTTACAGTTTGGGTAATACAAAGGTTTATTTATTGAGCCTTTGTCTTAATGCTTCTTGTTAACTGGCCATTAATAAGATTGATTTGGTAAACTTAAAATAAACTTGGAAAAAGGATTTTACGTTTAAGACCTTATACTAAATAGCCCACGATCTTCCTTGAGGATGGATAACCCTTTAATAGATTTCCTTATATGATAAGAAGATACTTGTCGGGTGGGGGTAGTCATAATTGGAACTTAACCTTAAAGAATTTAGGTAACTTGGTTGACATAAGAATATGATTAATTGGGTTACACTGGGTATTTGTACTTGACCATCAGAAGAAGCTTTTACATAATTTCGTGTTATAGATTAATAAATCGATATATTATATAAACTTAAATAACCACTTCATATTTGAAAAGATATTGGAAAGATTCACAACCTTGAATAGTTTAATAATATTGAATTTTCTTTAATCTACTTTCGTACTATTTTTACTTGTTTTAAATTTAAAGTCACCATCCAAACAAACAACCAATCCATTAGATACTTGTAAGAATTTGGCTTCATAAATTAATAGCTTAAGTATTAAGTCATCGTGAGATCGATACTTTTTATACTACTTGAACGATACGTGCGCTTGCATTATACGCGTGTGATTACGCACCGGTCACTAGTGCTTTTATTAATCACCCTTTTTCAGGATCCATAAATACAGCTCGTCATTTCTCTCTTCAACATATCCAGATTAGAGAGAATAAAAATGGAGACAACTTCAAGAAGACGAGTCACTAATATATGTGGGTTTTATGGAACTAGTTTTGGAACTAAACGTGAATTTATTGAGACTGCCAAAGAATTCAAAGGTCGTGGAAGAAGGTGATGTTGGGTTTCTAAAGTGTCCAAAGATCATTTAAGAAATGAAACATGTGAATACTCAAAGAAGAATTTGCGGAATAATACTCACTTTGATTGGATTTTGGAGGTGTTGATCACAAAAATTTTTTCCTTTGAGAAGTCTCCAAGCTTCCTCATTTGAATTGAAATCCAAGCTCCAAGCTTTGATATTGACTCCAAGCTCAAGGATAGGTTTCCCTATCACCTTAGATCATTCCTTGAATGTGCTAGCAATGGAGAAAATTGCAACAAAATCCCTTTGATCTTCCTAGTGACTCTCGGCCAAAGGATAAATATTGAGAGAAAAAATGGCTCAAAGCCGTGAGTGAGAAAGAAGTTTTGATGAAGTGTATTGATTGTTATGATTTCAAAAATCAAAAATAAAATATATACCAAAGTTGGTATATATCCATCACCTTTTCACTTTGTGTGAATAACAATCAACCTTCATTTCATTCACTAACTTCTATCACCAAAAAGGTGAATGAATGATTAGTGATGTGACATGTGATGTGACATATGGGCCCCACTTGAAATCAAAATCCGAGTGGGCTCGTAACACATCCCGGGCTCGGGTTTGCTAATTTCGAATGAACGAATTTTTCATTACGACGTAATTAAATCAAATTTAATTAAATAATTATGCCAGGTAAAATTACTATTCAAGTCGCTCGCGAATTAATTCTAAATTAATTCGTTTGCCCGAATGGAAATCTAAATTCGTTTAATATATCGAATATATTATTTTATCGATTAATTCCAAATTAATCGTTCTCTCTCTTTAAATAGTATTTTATCCTAGATAAAATCTCTCCGCAATTAATCCTAGATTAATTATGTTCGAATCATACGTCATCGGTGAATCTTAGGGAAGCGACCAATGAGATCCCTGGATATGTTGGCATTAAATCTGGTCGTCGGACTATCCGAACACCTATGTACCTAGTACCATATTTTTACCGATTTACGAGACATGGTTGGCTTCTAGCAAAGCGCCGTGTCTACCCAATTCTCTAGAAATATTCTTAAATGAATATATAATCTTTGTCAGACATAGTATACGTAGTATTGCGTATTGCGATCCAGTATCGGATGTCACATGCAAGGCCTGGGGCTGGAATAGTGTATGCCCCGTACGAAGTATATATCGGATTACTAGCAACTAGTCTATTTTAATCGGATAATCATGACCTTGTCATATTATCCCAATGGTTGCAACACATTAGAGCACCAGTTCCGTATCCTTGTGTGATCATCATCTTCATATGACTGAAGTGATACTTCCATCTTGACATCACATCCAATACAATATGGTTCTCAATAAACCCAGAAGAGTCGTACACAGAACCTGTTAAAGTCCCGGATGACCAAAACCAAAACGTATTATTTGTCGCAAGTACTAGCGATGTAAGTCTCAAGTTGAGACCAAATATACCTATCCTGATTCGGATTCCCATAGACACATAGTCATACTACCAATGGGATTCCGAGGGGTCTATCCAGAGCGAAGCTGTTTCCGTACCATCAGTAAACACAACCTCCTATCACACTTGCATAAGTATCCAATACTTAAATATATGAGAACTATGCTTTACACTTCCATAACACGCCAAGTGAAATACTAGTCTATTCCGCATTATTGATGTCCAGTCTCGATAATATTACGACTAGGGATATTTAATGATTAAACCATTACGGATTGATACTGTCTCATATATTGTAATCCGGAACTAATCATAAGGACTTTTACCATTTATATATTAAAGTAATCAAATTAAAAAATGATAAAATGCAAATTCCATTGTCACATAGTTAATTTGTACAAAAACCACATTGTCTTTTACAAATAGTGATGCTATGGGTCATAGTTGTCCAACAATCTCCCACTTGGCCTATAGCCAGTCACTCAAGCATCTAACACCTGAACTCCGTACATGTCGCTCAAACTTTTGCTAAGGAATAGCTTTCGTCAGCGGATCTGCCATGTTGTCCTCTGATACGACCTTCTCGATCTTCACATCGCCACGATGTATGATCTCACGAATCAGATGGAAACGTCAAAAAACATACTTGGATCGTTGATGAGACCGCGGTTCCTTAGCCTGCGCTATAGCCTCGTTATTGTCACAATACAATGGAACGGGCTCAGCTGTTAACGGAACTACTCCTAATCCAATTAGGAATTTTCAGATCCAAACTGTCTCTTTCGCTACTTCAGCTGCAACAATATACTCCACTTCTGTTGTTGAATCGGCAACAGTCTCTTGCTTAGAAGATTTCCAGCTTACTGCTCTGTTTTTCAAACAAAATATATACCCGGATTGCGACTTGCAGTCATTTTTTTTTGGTTTGGAAACTTGCATCGGTATACCCAGTTACCTCAAGTTCTCCATCTCCATAGATTAAAACCGTAATGTCTTAATACTTTTACCGGTCTGTTTTTCTACTTCATGTCGAAACTCTTTGAATTTCTCAAGGGTTTCCGACTTGTGTCTCATAAGAGACATATAACCATAAAGTGATGTATCATCTGTAAAGGTTACGAAGTATTCATATCCACCTCTAGCCTTGCTAGACATGGGCCCACATACGTCACTATGAACGAGGGCTAACAGTTCGGTGGCACGTACACCATTTTCGCTAAAAGGTGTTTTAGGCATTTTGCCTAATTAACAAGATTCGCAGGCATCATATGAATTTGGATCAAATCCGTCCAAGTACCCACTCTTCGAAAGTGTGGATATACGTGTCTTGTTTATGTGTCCCAGACGATAATGCCACATGTAAGTTTCATCTTAGTTACTTACTTTAAGCCTTTTATTTGTTATATTATATGTTTGAGATTGATTAATATTCAAAATATAAAGACCATTATTATCATCAACAGTGCAAATTTCCATATCATTTATATACATAAAACACCCAGTATTTCTAAATACAAAAGTATACCCGCATTGGGCTAACATAGATACAGAAATAATATTCATATTCAAACTAGGTACAAAATAACAGTCTGTAAGTTCAAGTACATGCCCCGGGGCAGTTCCAAAACATAAGTGCCCACGGCCAAAACGACAACTCATGTCCCATTTCCAACGCGGAGGTCAATCTCTTCTGAGGCCAATCTCCGGCTAATCTACAGATCCTGCATATCAGTACATATGTGAGTACCACAACCAGAATCAAAAATCCAATTTTTAAAACTAGTAGTAGACATGTTTATTTCTACAACAAACATACCTGAAGCTGGTGCCTTGCCCGCTTTGATTTCCTTCATGTGTGCCTTATACTCGTGGCAGTCACGCTTCCAGTGACCCCACTTCCCGCACTGCAGACATACATCTTGGGATTTTTCCTTAGGCTTCCCAGAACCCTTTGACGATTTAGCCTTGCCCTTCTTCTTATGCTCCTTCTTCTTTACACCTCCAGTCGCACTGGGCCAAGCCCTCAGAGTTTGAGATGTTGAAGCGAAGTGCGCCTCGCGCTTCTTACCCTTTAGAAGCTCATTTTCAGCTTCTTTCAGTATGGACATTAACTCTCCAAGAGTATCATCTTGGTTCATCATATTATAGTTCATGATGAACCCACTCTAAGTGTCGGAGAGAGACTGTAAGATCAAATCTATGGAAGTCTCAGCCTCGAAGACGATGCCCATTTGACCCAGGTGCTCAATGTCAGCAATCATATGTGACATATGGTGTTCAAAAGACGTACCCTCTGACATGCGAGCACGAAAGAGCTTCTTCTGCAACTCATATCTTTGCGATCTAAGATAAGATCGGTGAAGATCATGCAACTTCACCAACATGTTATAGGGATCCAATCCCTTGTTCTGTTGTCGGAATTGTTGAGCATAACAGCAAGCATAATGGACTGAGCGGTAGAGTTGTCATCGCTATGAGTCTTCCAAAGCTCAAGCTCAACTATTTCCTCTGGTCCGGACTTAGGCCCAAGAGGTCTCTCTATAGTATAGAGTAACTTCTCGGATCCCAGGACAATCCTGAGATTCATTTCCCAGTCAGAAAAATTTGTGCCATTGAAGACATTCTCGCCCATGATAATGTCTCTAACACTGTTCTTTCCCGTCATTTTAATTGCGATAGTCAAACTATCCAATTAATAATGTATGGGTACAGTCTAACTGATACAAGAAAAATAATATAATATTAGTCTAACTAATAAATATAATTGACGAAATAATTTGAAAGCGCGTAAAGCTAAGTATTTGAACGAAATTGCAAATTCAATACTAGCCTCCCACTATTTTTCGGTGAGCCTCTAACCCTCTGTCGAGTACTCGGGAAACCCAGTTTCCTAGTGGCCTTGGATTCCGTTAAATAACACACAATTTTGACTTTGGCCAACAAGCTGTATGATATTTAAGTAGGTAGATCTCTAAGATCAATTGGATCTCATCCAATTCCTAGATCCGGTAGGTGGACCTTCAAGTCCGAAACATATATACAATATATATGCCAATATATCCAATATATTTTCCTAACCTTTTTCCTCTGAATCAACTAAGCCTTGGCTTTGGCACAACAAGCTTAAGGATTCCAGTTAAACGGAACCCATTGACTTTGAAAAGCTTCGTAATCGAAGTCAATGAACAAGAAGTGATCTTGACTTTGGCCAACAAATCACAACTTGGACAAGACATATGATGTAGAACAAAGCCTTCATGATTCAAACACATCCGCGATGGAGAAAGGTCTTGACTTTGGCCAACAAACCAGTGTCAATCTTGGATCTTGAGTAAAAATCACTCAATGGAAGGAAAACACTTAATATTTGTTGAGGGTTTTTCACGTAAATTGGCAACTAGTTTATTATCTTTGATTAGGTCTCATCATACCCTTAAGCATGCGAATACTCAAAAATACCCAAATTGTTGGGTTTCTAAAGTGTCCCAAGATCATTTAAGCAATGAAACATGTGAATACTCAAAGAAGAATTTGTGGAATAATACTCACTTTGATTGGATTTTGGAGGTGTTGATCACAAAAAACTTTTGCCTTTGAGAAGTCTCCAAGCTTCCTCCTTTGAATTGAAATCCAAGATCCAAGCTTTGATGTTGATTCCAAGCTCAAGGATAGGTTTCCCTATCGCCTTAGATGATTCCTTGAATGTGACAGCAATGGAGAAAATTACAACAAAATCCCATTGATCTTCCTAGTGACTCATGGCCAAAGGAAAAATATTGAGAGAAAAAATGGCTCAAAGCCGTAAGTGAGAGAGAAGTTTTGAGATATACCAAAGGTTGTATATGTCCATCAACTTTTCACTTTGTGTAAATAACAATCAACCTTCATTTCATTCACTAACTTCTATCACCAAAAAGGTGAATGAATAACTAGTGATGTGACATGTGGGCCCCACTTGAATTCAAAATCCGAGTGGGCCCGTAACACATCCCGGGCTCGGGTTCGCTAATTCCGAATTAACGAATTTTCCATTGCGACGTAATTAAATCAAATTTAATTAAATAATTATGCCAGGTAAAATTACAATTCACGTCGCTCATGAATTAATTCTAAATTAATTCGTTTACTCGAATTAAAATCCAATTTTAATTCCGCGTCGAAATCTAATTTCATTTAATATATCGAATATATTATTTTATCGATTAATTCCAAATTAATCATTCTCTCTCTTCAAATAGTATTTTATCCTAGATAAAATCTCTCCGTAATTAATCCTAGATTAATTATGTTCGAATCATATGTCATCGGTGAATCTTCGGGAAGCGACCCATGAGATCCCTGGATATGTTGGCAGTAAATCCGGTCGTCGGACTATCCGAACACGTACGTACCTAGTACTACGTTTTTACCGATTTACGAGACATGGTTGGCTTCTAGCAAAGCACCGTGTCTACCCAATTCTCCAGAAATATTCTTAAAGGAATATATAATCTTTGTCAGGCGTAGTATACGTAGTATTACGTATTACGATCCAGTATCATATGTCACATGCAAGGCTTGGGACTGGAATAATGTCTGCCCCGTATGAAGCATATATCAGATTACTAGCAACTAGTCTCTTCTAATCGGATAATCATGACCTTGTCATATTATCCCAATGGTTGCAACACATTAGAGCACCAGTTCTGTATCCCTGTGTGATCATCATCTTCATATGAATGAAGTGATACTTCCATCTTGACATCACATCCAATACACTACGATTCTAAATAAACCCAGAAGAGACGTACACGAAACCTGTTAATGTCCCGGACGACCAAAACCAAAGCGTATTGATTGTCGTAAGTACTAGCGATGTAAGTCTCAGGTTGAGATTTGGATTCCTTAGACACATAGTCATACTACCAATGGGATTCTGAAGGGTCTATCCAGAGCGAAGCTGTTTCCGTACGATCGGTAAACACAACCTCCTATCACACTTGCATAAGTATCCAATACTTAAATATATGAGAACTATGATACTACGCTTCCATAACACGCACAAGTGCAATACTAGTCTATTCCGCATTATCGATACCCAGTCTCGATAATACTACGACTAGGGATATTTAATGATTAAACCGTTATGGATTGATACTGTCTCATATCTTGTAATCCGGAACTAATCATAAGGACTTTTACCATTTATATATTAAAATAATCAAATTACAAAATGATAAAATGTAAATTCTATTGTCACATAGTTAATTTGTACAAAAAACATAATGTCTTTTACAAATAGTGACGCTATGGGTCATATCTGCCCAATAGGTGACAGTCAAGTTTTTGGGATCATTACAAAACATTTGACAAAGGAAAACCGAATCCGAAAATCAAATGGAGAAGAATACATTGTCTCGGGTATGTCTGAAAGACTTACTGAAATGATCAATCATGCTAACTTTTTTATTACTTAACAAGGTGGGCTGGGCACGTTAGAAGAAATATTCACAGTTGTGTCATTGGCGAACTTGAACATTCACCAAAAACCCTATTAGACTACTTAATTTTGATGGCTTTTTTCGATTTTCTTTTTGTATTTATTGGGGATGCCAAAAGATATGGGTTTATTTCAAAACCGGTAAAAGATATCTTCCTAACTGAAAAAATTTGATGATTTAATTGACCAACTCCTAGCTTATGAACCAAAAATCGACCCCATTCTTTCCAAGTGGAATTGGTCTGGTAATGATCATGGCAAGGAGCGTAGATGTGGGACACAGAAATTGGGCGACGCATGCTATTCCGGGCTCGCGGCCCGGTTGGGAGTACGGAGTAGCCACGGGGGACTAAATCAGAGAATGATAGGGTCGCCACCCGGTGTGAACAGGGAAAATGAGATTTAAGGCCGCACTCACCCCTCGCAAGGGAAGACCTCAAACCGTTGGGTTCGGAATGGTCCCTTACTTATGTTACTTGTAATGAAATGATTTGTGTAATAATTTAATCAAGCATAAGTAACACTTATTTTCAAGAATATCATGCTTCGAAGTTCACATACGCAAAAAGATAAAACTAACACCTAGATTTGCATATATCCTACTTCTAAGTTTACATGCTCGAAAGTAAGTCAAAGTAGCGGTAAATATACAACTTCGTAGGCATATTGTATTCATGAAAACGCAAGCACGTCATAATCACATAAGCACGCATAAAAGGGAATCAAATAATGATGAACATGTAATTTCATAAACATTTCATACGTATACACGCAGAAATATAAACAAATAACCATTACATATTCATGCATAATAAAAAAGAGTCAACTAAGTGCATAATGCAAAAAAGAAAATTAAGGATACAATTATGCATTAAAGTAAGCATGCTATGATGTGATGCCAAAGAAGATAACTAATATGGACTCAAACACACATGTGGGCATTTTTCCAAATGGTACGTGGAATTGTATCCCAAGTACAGACCGCACTACCTTCCATTCGAAATCGGCTACGGAATTTACGTCTGGGTTTCCATCCGATATACCACGAGAAATAGTACTCAAATGTTATCGTAACATGGATACATGAATAATAAGATATCAAGCCAAGGCAGATGTAAATAATGTAACCAAACAGAATGAGGGCGCGACAGATATCGTGGTAAAGGTAGCCTTTTAGGCTTTTCTTCCCCAAATGGGAAACCTTTCATCCAATACAATAAGCCCATGTGCTTTTCATTACAATGCGTACAAAGATAAAGATGACTTTATGGAATTTCATAATGCATGCATAAATAAAGCAATGATGTGCAAAAGGAGATACAAGACATAATAAGGGGCGCGGCAAAGCATCGAGGTAAAGGATTTTAACCTCTTCAATTAGAGGACCTTTCATCGCACCTACTAAGCCCATACGCAATTAACATAATGCATATATGTGAAACAAAAGTAAATACAGAGATATCGGATTTCGTATACCCGATTGAACATATCTTACATCCAATCGAATATACATCGTCCGGTGCGGTGAAGCATCGTGGTAAAGGATTTTAACCTCTTCAATTAGAGGACCTTTCATCGCACTTACTAAGCACATGCGCTTATCTCAATGCATATATATATATATAAAACAAAAGTAAATACAAAGAAATCAGATTTCACATACCCGATTGAACATATCTTAAATCCAATCGAATATACATCATTCGGCGAGTGTGAAGCATCGTGGTGGTAAAGGATTTTAACCTCTTCAATTAAAGGACCTTTCATCGCACTTACTAAGCCCATGCGCTTATCTCAATGCATATATATGAAACAAAAGTAAATACAAAGATATCGGATTTCGTATACCTGATTGAACATATCTCACATCCAATCGAATATACATCAACCGGCGTGGTGAAGCATCGTGGTAAAGGACTTTAACCCCTTCAATTAGAAGACCTTTCATTGCACTTACTAAGCCTATGCGCTCGATCACATCATTACACGACAAATAATATGCAGAAATTAAAAAATGAATAATAAACACATCAAAACAACATAAAACAAAATATACGCCGTTTGCTCAAGTGGTACGTGGAGTTGTATCCCGAGTGCAGATCATACTACCGTCCATTCGGAATCGGCTATGAAATTTACGTCCGGGTTTCCATCATAGATACCACAAGAGGCGACATATTTTTCATTTTAATCAAGGGCCACAACACACATCATATTCATAATACATGCACATTTACCTACTCAAGGGCCACAACATGCATTTTTATCAAAATAATCATGCGAACAAAACTAAATAAATAAAAAAATTAAAATAGAAAATGAATGTGGAAAATACCCTCAAGTCTAACCTTTTTGCCGACTTTCGGATTCGCGTTTCGCGATGATCGGAAGGGCTAAAGCTCCGTAACTCTTTCGGTTCACTGGTTCAATGTTTTAGCTCGTTGTTTCGCTGTTTTGGTCACTATTTTCACTCCATTTTACTGTTGTTTTCTCTGTATTTTCTGGTCACTGTTTCAGGTATTTAAAGCTACTGTTTTGGGTAATTAGGGTCACGATTTCCGGGCTGTATTGGTTACTGGTTTGGTAGTTTTAGCAGTGTAGCTTGGGGGCTGTATGATCGTGAATATGTGGGTTTATTGTGAGCGTGAATGGGTTACTGGAAGGGCAACATCGTGAAGGATAAGGGCTGTTGCGGAGGGGAGGGAAAAAAGGCGTGAGGCAGTGGACTATTTTGGTTGTTGTTTGAAGGTGGTTTATTTAGTGTGAGGGCTGATTAAGGGACTGTTAGAGGTGGTCAGTGGCGTGAGTGTGGTGTTAGGGTTTGTTTGCTCATGAAGGGGCTGTGATACTTGAGGGTGTTAGGGTTTGTTTGCTCATGGAAAGGCTGATGAACGTGAATGACTAAGGGGTATGCGTGAGGCAGAGGCTGGTTGGAGGGGGCAGTTATGCGTGTTTCAGAGGCTGGTTTCAGGGGTAGTTGGGCGTGTTTCAGAGGCTGGTTTCAGGGGGGAGTTGGGCGTGTGGCTAGGATTGAAACAACGTGTTTTTATGGGGGCTAGTAACGCATATGTAGGGGTGTTTGTAGAGAAATTGTGCATAGATGGTGTGTAGGATCTTGAGTGCAGGGCAGTGTACTTTCTTGTTAGGTTCGTGAGTCAGTCTTGTGAGAGGGCTGGTCTGTGTTTAAGGTTGCGAGATGGACCGTGGCTGCAGGTTATGGAAGATTGCTGTGTATGGTTTTTTGGTTTGTTCAGTTCACGTGGAGATGGCTTGAAGTGTGGTCGAAAGGGGCGTGGTAGTAAGTGGTTTGACGTGATGGTTTGAGCAGTGAAGGTTTATTGAGCGAATGGGCTGTGATGCATGGTTCGTGTGAATTGCTTGAGTGCCGTGAATGGTTAGAGATATTGGGGTTTATTTTGTTGTCTTCTTTTTGGCCGTGAGAGAGAGTGTGAATGAGAGAGACCTTAGGGTTAGTTTATATAGTTGCATGGGGTAGGGGGATTAGGGTTTCTGCATGGGTTTGTTAATAATGGAACAAATCAAAAAAAGATGGATTTAATTTAATTATTTAGGGAAAGAATAATGTATTTTAGGAGGGGATTATATTAGATTAGGTGATTGATTTATTTATTTTAGGAAGTGATTTATTTTAATTTTGGTATTAGATTAGATTAGATTTTAATTTAAATTTAAATTGTTTTAATTTAAATTTGATTAATTTAATTTAATTTTAATTCAATTTAATTGGTTTTGAATTTAATTGGTATTGATTTATTTTAATTAGGAATTTAACTTAATTAGATATTAATTTAATTCAATTGTATTTTAGTTCAATTTTAATTCAGTTTAATTTAGTTAGCTTTAATTAAATTTAATTTCACTTTAATTCGTTTTAATTAAATTTGGTTAATTTTAATTTAATTAGTTATTAAATTTTCAATTTTAATTTAATTTCAATCGGCTTTGTTTTAACTTTAATTTAATTAAGATTTGAATTTAATTTAATTTGTGACTTAATTTAATTAAGATTTAATTAATTTAATTGGTTTCAATTTTAATTTGTGACATGTGTTTTAAAACGGAGGTCCAACGAGCGAGCCCGAAGCTAATCCAGCGAAAAAGATCTAACAAAATACGATTCCCTTCCGACGACCGTTTCTCGCGGCTTCCGCGACTTAAAAGGTAGTGCCTCCAAATGAGACTCATCATCGGGTTTTACATGTAAAAATGCAATGCCTACAGTCGCCCTCACTTGGATGGGACTTGTGCAGTGTGTGACTTTGAACAATCCTATCAAAGTTATGCAATGTATTTTCACTTACCTGGCTCGCCAGCTGCCACCTGACTTACCTGCTGCTCCGCCGAGCTGATGATACAATGGACCTCGATCCTGGGACGCATCCCAATAACTGCAGCCGACAACGGGGGCCTCGATCCTAGGACGCATCCCAAAACCACTGACAAAATGGGCCTCGGCCCGGGGATGCATCCCCAAAAATGATGTAGTGGGTCCACGACCCTGGGACGGATCCCAATAACTGCAACTGACAACGGGGGCCTCGACCCTGGGACGTATCCCAATACCGCTGACAAAATGGGCCTCAGCCTGGGGACGCATCCCCAAAAATGATGCAGTGGCCCACGACCCTGGGATGCATCCCAATAACTGCAACCGACAACGGGGGCCTTGACCCTGGGACGCATCCCAATGCCGCTGACAAAATGGGTCTCGGCCTAGGGACACATCCCCAAACTGATGCAGTGGGTCCACGACCTTGGAACGCATTCCAATAACTGCAACTGACAACGGGGGCCTCGACCCTGGGACACGTCCCGATAACGCTGCCAATATGGGCCTCGACCCTAGGACGCATCCCTAAAACTGCTGATGATATGGGTTTACAACCCTGGGACATATCCCCAAAACTGCTAATACTGAAGAAGTGGGTCTCAACCCTGGGATGCATCCCCAAAACTGCTGATACTGATGAAGTGGGTCTCCCCAGACTGATACTGATGTGATGCGGGCCTCGCCCCCAGAGTGCCATACCAAGCAGGACTGATTCTAATAGAGATGTGGGCCTCACCTCCGAACTGTTACTGATATGGGCCTCGTCCCCAAAAATTGATACTGATATGGGCCTCACCCCCATGCTGATACTAATATGGGCCTCGCCCCCATGCTGATACTAATATGGACCTCGCCCCCATACTGATACTGATGTGGGCCTCGTCCCAAACTGATACTGTTGCGGGCCTCGACCCTAGGATTCATCCCTAAACTGATGTCGATCTGATGTGGGTCTCGACCCTGGGGCTCATCCTCAAAATTGATACTGATGCTAATGTGTCATTTCAACATATTAAATTGCCTCTCATGAGATAATCCTGATAGCTAGACATATTCTTGTCCTCAACGGATGCTTTCGCATCGAAACCTGAGAACCTTCAAAGTACTTGATACACTCAACTCTGATCCTCTGAATAGGTGATCTGAACTAGACTCCTAGTGTGTGTGTGTTAGTGCTCTTTCGCAGTTTATTCCTTAAGTGAACTAACTCGATGATTTCATTTCGGAGAATCGAATAGGTGGGTCTAACCAAACTGGATGGCTTGATCACACTCTGTGATTACTTCGCCATACTCAACATGATATGGTCTTCCTCTCTTTTCTGTCTCTTTCTTTTCATTCTTTCATTTTTTTGACACACCTACCCTTTAAGGTAGTATTTCTCCTAATGTTGGTCCTAATACTCGCTCATGGGTAGCTTCACGCTTATCGGTTATAGACGGTCTATTTTTCTTTTCTTTTTAGAGACTTTCTTTATTCCCAACCATATCATGTATCGTAGCAAAATAAAAAAATCGGTGTGGACATCAAGGAAAACAATCATTCATCGATCCATCATCCCTTCGGCTAGTCATCTTGCCAACCACTTAGGTTTCCACTGTTGAGATCCCGTAATCAAGTGCTCGCGAGTCCAGTTGAGATCAATCCATTCAGAATACCAGACGAGAGCACGTCTCGCACTTATCGTTTCTAAAGCTTCTCCCTACAGCAAACAATGTCATCACCGGACATATGTCTAGCCATCAAAGACTTCTCTCTCACTCATTTTTTCTTTTTTTTTTTTTTTCTTTTTTTTTTCTTTTTTTTCACTCATTCCATAGAATTCTTCCATCATCTTCTGATAATGTGGGCTTTGCCCCCTTGAGATCCATTCCCGAAATTCAAACTCATATAGGCCTCAGCCCTGGGACTCCTCCCCAAAACTAGCACCAACGTGGGCCTCACCCATCAGATTATTACCCGAATCTAACACCAATATAGGCCTCAGCCTTATGATTATTACCCGAATCTGATAATGTCCTGTTGCTGTTACTGATTGGCCTGTCTTTGCCGCTTTCTCTTTTCTTCTTCAAAACCTGTGAATACAAAACAAAACAAACATAAAAAGGAATGCAAGATACGTTACGTGTATGCATGCACGAATGAGTTTCTTATCCCATTGGGTTAGGTCTTCTGCCAATTCCCTCGGTGACTGCTCGGTCTTTTCCTCCTCAAGCAAAGTACTGTTTCAATCTGTCCACGTCAATCAGCTCAGTGAACTCATTCTCTTCTAAATCTGATAGTCTCACTGCCCCGCTTCCCATTACTGAATGGCTATCCTGTCTTTTCTACTTGCTTCTTCTAAAAATTCCCCGGGTTCTAAACATCACTAAGTATCATAGTACTAGGGTTAAATGCTTTTGTCAAATATACTCATGTTGCAAGTTGAGAGACTCAGGCAAGTAAGCGAAATGAACTTTTTTATTATCGTTGAGAAAAAGGTTCGAACAAATAGACAGAATCAATGTCTTTATTAATAAATGCTAGATCACAACTGAATAAGATCTGGGAGACAAACATCTCCATAAATTGCAACTTTTATTTCCCCTGCTTTCTTATTTCCTTCGACCATCGATTCCTCCAGGTACAGTAGTTCCTCTTCCCATCACTTCTCCCTTTTGCAACCTCCGTCTCATCACTGTCTGAGAAGTTTTCCCAAAGATCCTCCCTCTGTTTTATTTCATTTTTACCACTGTTGCCTCGTATCCCCATGCGAGAAGTTTGGTAGTTGTGGGTTTGAAGGACACGGCTGTCGGGTAGGCCGGAGTCATTAATGTGGGTAGGTGGAGGTTTTCTGTGTATGTTGGCTTGTTTTTTTCCGGGTTGGGTATTTTATGGGCATCAATGAGGTTTTGGATTTCATGTCTAAGGCGGATGCAGTTATTAGTTTCATGGCCTCTTTGCTGGTGGTAGTGACAGTAAAGGTTTAGCTTAAGGTAGCGTGGTACAAGGTTTGGAAGTGGTCTGGGCTCTAAGGGAATCATGAGTACTTGCTTTTCCAGCTCTTTAAACAACTCTAATAAAGGTCTACCAAGTTTGGAGAATCATCTGTTTCTAACAGGGGCAACCTCAGGGGAAGTGGGCTTGGTCTCCGAAGGTTTCCCGATGATCTTTCCATTCTGATTGTTCATCTCTCTGTTATCGGCTATACAACGTACGGTCAAACTGGCCACAACATTAGTCAGAACTTGCAATATCTCAATAATTCATGTTACTTTCGTCTCCAATTTATCCAGGCGGGATCCCTCATTGGCTGACTCGTTCATGTTGGTTGATGGTCTTATGACAAGTCTCTCTGTTTTCCTAACCCAACGGGAATCTATGATGTCTCTTTGAGACATAGAGGGTGTTAATCATGATGTATGTATGTATGAGGTGTATGAGATGCATGTAACATATAGAACATATAAATCAATTAAAATTTTCAAACAAATCGGCCCATTACCATTTTAGAAGCTTTTTGCCTAAATGTCATAGGAGTGAACTCGTCCCAGTTTAAATGGCCCAACGAGTTCGCATCTCATGGCAAGGAGCCCAACTACATCCAAATGGTAATGTTCCGAACACAAGTACAAAATGGCCCATCAACATTTAGAGGCCTTTGGCCCAATCGTCATAAGATACGTTCTTGTCCCAATTTAAATGGCCCAACAAGCCCATATCCTATGACAAATGGTCCAAATGGATCCAAACGACGATGTTCCCAAACACAAGCATAACGATAATTCAAGCATAAAACAGTAAACTCTACAAGGTGGCCCATCAATATTTCAGAAGCTTTGGGCCTAATGGTCATAGGATACGAACTCGCCCCAGTTTAAATGGCCGAGCAAGTTCGCATTTCTGATAAAAAGTCCAACTGCATCCAAATAAGGATGGTCCACAAGCACATGCTCAAGGAAATAATTGTTACTTTAGCCATACAACCCTGGTCTATGGGTGGGTCCGTGAGAGTATAGACAAAGACTCTTGCTGGCGAAGGATTGCCCACAACTAGGTCTCCCCACTTAAGGGTTCGAGCAACCAAGTGAACGCACCTTTTTTATACCCTAAAAGTACGTGCCAACAAGTCATGGCATGTGACTAACTGTCGAATGGATTTCCCGTTGTAGATTCCCCAGAGGGAGGGTGGAGCGAGGCTCTCTAAAGTACCCAAACCTCTTAGGCTATTATCGCTTGGTGTCAGGAATAAACAACGAGTCCTCCAAACTAGTCTGTCACAATAAGCTACAAGTAATGATTATCTCGGTGTCTTCACAGCTTTCCTTATAAAAAGGTAGTGAGTGAAGGAAGATATCGAACCATCACCTAGCCTTAACAAAATGTCTTTGATCGAACCCTCATTTTACCCACTATAGTCATGGTCAATTAAAACATAAATCCAATCATTACAAGATAATATTTCGGGACCGATTCTCTATCCCCAGTGGAGTTGCCAGACTGTGGGACACAGAAACTGGGCGACGCATGTTGTTCCGGGCTCGCGGCCCGGTTGGGAGTACGGAGTAGCCACGGGGGACTAAACCGGAGAATGATGGAGTCACCACCCGGTGTGAATCGGGAAAATGAGATTTAAGGCCGCACTCACCCCTCGCAAGGGAAGACCTCAAACCGTTGGGTTCGGAATGGTCCCTTACTTATGTTACTTGTAATGAAATGATATGTGTAATAATTTAATCAAGCCTAAGTAACACTTATTTCCAAGAATATCATGCTTCTAAGTTCACATGCGCAAAAAGATAAAACTAACACCTAGATTTGCATATATCCTACTTCTAAGTTTACATGCTCGAAAGTAAGTCAAAGTAGCGGCAAATATACAACTTCGTAGGCATATTGTATTCATGAAAATGCAGCACGTCATAATCACATAAGCACGCATAAAAGGGAATCAAATAATGATGAACATGTAATTTCATAAACATTTCATACTTATACACGCGGAAACATAAACAAATAACCATTACATATTCATGCATAATAAAAAAGAGTCAACTAAGTGCATAATGCAAAAAAGAAAATTAAGGATACAATTATGCATTAAAGTAAGCATGCTATGACGGGATGCCAAAGAAGATAACTAATATGGACTCAAACACACATGTGGGCATTTTTCCAAATGGTACGTGGAATTGTATCCCAAGTACAGAACGCACTACCGTCCATTGGAAATCGGCTACGGAATTTACGTCTGGGTTTCCATCCGATATACCATGAGAAACAGTACTCAAATGTTATCGTAACATGGATACATGAATAATAAGATATCAAGCCAAGGCAGATGTAAATAATGCAACCAAACGGAATGAGGGCGCGACAGATATCGTGGTAAAGGTAGCCTTTTAGGCTTTTCTTCCCCAAATGGGAAACTTTTCATCCAATACAATAAGCCCATGCACTTTTCATTACAATACGTACAAAGATAAAGATGACTTTATGCAATTTCATAATGCATGCATAAATAAAGCAATGATGTGCATAAGGAGATACAAGATATAATAATGGGCGCGGCAAAGCATCGTGGTAAAGGATTTTAACCTCTTCAATTAAAGGACCTTTCATCGCACTTACTAAGCCCATGCGCAATTAACACAATGCATATATGTGAAACAAAAGTAAATATAGAGATATCGGATTTCGTATACCCGATTGAACATATCTTACATCCAATCGAATATACACCGTCCGTCGCGGCGAAGCATCATGGTAAAGGATTTTAACCTCTTCAATTAGAGGACCTTTCATCGCACTTACTAAGCCCATGCGCTTATCTCAATGCAAATATATATGAAACAAAAGTAAACACAAAGATATCAGATTTCGCATACCCGATTGAACATATCTTACATCCAATCGAATATACATCGTCCGACGCGGTGAAGCATCGTGGTAAAGGATTTTAACCTCTTCAATTAGAGGACCTTTCATCACACTTACTAAGCCCATGCGCTTATCTCAATGCATATATATGAAACAAAAGTAAATACAAAGATATCGGATTTCGTATACCCGATTGAACATATCTCACATCAATCGAATATACATCGACCGACGCGACAAAGCATCGTGGTAAAGGATTTTAACCCCTTCAATTAGATGACCTTTCATTGCACTTACTAAGCCATGCACTCGATCACATCATTACACAACAAATAATATGTAGAAATTAAATAACGAATAATAAACACATCAAAACAACATAAAACAAAATATGCGCCGTTTGCTCAAGTGGTACGTGGAGTTGTATCCCGAGTGCAGATCATACTACCGTCCATTCAGAATCGGCTATGAAATTTACGTCCGGGTTTCCATCCTATATACCACAAGAGGCGACACATTTTTCATTTTAATCAAGGGCCACAAAACACATCATATTCATAATACATGCACATTTACCTACTCAAGGGCCACAACATGCATTTTTATCATAATAATCATGCGAGCAAAACTCAACAAATAATAAAAATAAAACAGAAAACGAATGTGGAAAATACCCTCAGGTCTAACCTTTTTGCTGACTTTCGGATTCGCGTTTCGCGGTGATCGGAAGGGCTAAAGCTCCGTAACTCTTTCGGTTCACTGGTTCAATGTTTTAGCTCGCTGTTTCGCTATTTTGGTCGCTGCTTTAACTCCATTTTACTGCTGTTTTCTCTGTATTTTTTGGTCACTGTTTTAGGTCTTTAAAGCTACTATTTTGGGTAATTAGGGTCACGATTTCGGGGTTGTATTGGTTACTGGTTTGGCAGTTTTGGCAGTACAGTTTGGGGCTGTATGATCGTGAATATGTGGGTTTATTGTGAGCGTGAATGGGCTGCTGGAATGGCAACGTCGTGAAGGATAAGGGCTATTGCGGAGGGGAAAAAAGGCGTGAGGCAGTGGACTATTTTGGTTGTTGTTTGAAGGTGGTTTATTTAGTGTGAGGGCTGATTAAGGGACTGTTAGAGGTGGTCAGTGGCGTGAGTGTGGTGTTAGGGTTTGTTTGCTCATGAAGAGGCTGTGATACGTGAGGGTGTTAGGGTTTGTTTGATCATGGAAGGGCTGATGAACATGAATGAGTAAGGGGTATGCGTGAGGCAGAGGCTGGTTGGAGGGGTCAGTTATGTGTGTTTCAAAGGCTGGTTTCAGGGGTAGTTGGGCGTGTTTCAGAGGCTGGTTTCAGGGGGAGTTCAGCGTGTGGCTAGGCTTGAAACAACGTGTTTTTTGTGGGGATAGTAATGCAGATGTAGGGGGTGTTTGTGGAGATATTGTGCGCAGATGGTGTGTAGGATCTTGAGTGCAGGACAGTGTGCTTTTTTGTTAGGTTCGTGAGTCACTCTTGTGAGAGGGCTGGTCTGTGTTTAAGGTTGTGAGATGGACCGTGGCTGCAGGTTATGGAAGGCTGCTGTGTATGGTTTTTTGGTTTGTTCAGTTCACGTGGAGATGGCTTGAAGTGTGGTCGAAAGGGGCGTGGCAGTAAGTGGTTTGGCATGATGGTTTGAACAGTGAAGGTTTATTGAGCGAAGGGGCTGTGATGCATGGTTCGTGTGAATTGCTTGAGTGCCGTGAATGGTTAGAGATATTAGGGTTTATTTTGTTGTCTTCTTTTTGGCCGTGAGAGAGAGTGTGAATGAGAGAGACCTTAGGGTTAGTTTATATAGTTGCATGGGGTAGGGGGATTAGGGTTTCTGCATGGGTTTGTTAATAAGGGAACAAATCAAAAAAAGATGGATTTAATTTAATTATTTAGGGAAAGAATAATGTATTTTAGGAGGGGATTATATTAGATTAGGTGATTGATTGTAGGGGTGGGCATTATCGGATTCGGATCGGATCGGACCGAATCCGAATCCGATCCGATCCGAAATGTCCACGGTTGTTTGATTCGATCGGATCGAATCATGTTATCGAACTCGATCCGATCCGATAATTATCGGATCGGATCGGATTGGTTCGATCCGAATTCGAATCGGATGGAATCGGACCAATTCGATCCGAAATCATCCTATTTCGGATCGGATTGGTCCGATCCGATCCGAATTCGGTGGGTTTGAGTCACAAAAATCGATCGGATCGGATTGGATTGGATAAAATCCGATCGAAATTTTTTTATTTTATTTAATATGTAACGACGTCGTTTTGCATATGAAAAAAAATAAAAAAAAAATTCGATCGGATCGGATAAAATCCGATCCTATCCGAAATCCGTCGAACCGGACCAACAGGATTCGATCGGATTTGCTAATCGGATCGGATCCGATTCGATCCGATTTGATCGTATCGAATCGGATCAGATCGGATCCGATCCGATCCGATGCCCACCCCTAATTGATTGATTTATTTTAGGAAGTGATTTATTTTAATTTTGGTATTAGATTAGATTAGATTTTAATTTAAATTTAAATTGTTTTAATTTAATTTAATTTTAATTTCAATTTAATTGGTTTTGAATTTAATTTGGTATTGATTTATTTTAATTAGGAATTTAAACTTAATTAGATATTAATTTAATTCAATTGTATTTTAGTTCAATTTTAATTCAGTTTAATTTAATTAGCTTTAATTAAATTTAATTTCACTTTAATTCGTTTTAATTAAATTTGGTTTAATTTCAATTTAATTAGTTATTAAATTTTCAATTTTAATTTAATTTCAATCGGCTTTGTTTTAACTTTAATTTAATTAAGATTTCAATTTAATTTAATTTGTGAATTTAATTTAATTAAGATTTAATTAATTTAATTGGTTTCAATTTAATTTGTGACATGTGTTTTAAAACGGAGGTCCAACGAGCGAGCCCGAAGCTAATCCAGCGAAAAAGATCTAACAAAATACCGATTCCCTTCCGATGACCGTTTCCCGCGGCTTCCATGACTTAAAAAGTAGTGCCTCCAAATGAGACTCATCATCGGGTTTCACATGCAAAAATGTAATGCCTACAGTAGAGAGACTTGAATCTCAATCTGTAATGTTTTTTTCTTTTTTCTTTCAAATAGTCATAGATTCAATTGTCAATTTCACATTAACTAGGTGATGTCTTCTAAACTCTACTTCTTTTTTCAGATATTGGGGACAATGTCTCAAATTGGTTGGGGTGAGGGGATAGTTGACTTGTTAGTTTTTATTTTCATGTTGAATTTTTCTTTAAAAAAAAAGTATGTATTATGTTATTTTTGGTTTGTTGTTATTTTGTGTGTAAAAACGAAATTAATTTTATTTTGATTTTTTTTTTTTTTTTTGTGTTTTAAAAAAACTACACACAAACTAACCGTAAATGTTTGACTAACCAAGTGAAATTGTTATTCGGAGATGGCAGTGTAAGCAATTTTCACTCCTGGGATGTATCTCAATTTAATTTGTAACAAGTTATTTGTGTTTCTTTCCTTTTGAATTATTTAAATTTGTGAATTCTCACGATGGGATGACTTTTTCATCAAAGTTGAGAATTCATAAAATATTTATAACAAATGGATTAACTATAAAAGGTTTAGTCAAAAAAAATAATAATTTGTAAGTCATACAAAATAAAAATTTCAAGTCATTACTTGAATTCCATCTTAATTGATTTATACAAAAATTAACAATACCAAATATACTACAAAAAGCAATAATAATAATAATAATAATAAAATCTTTAATTCGATGATGGAAATCCTTTTGAATATATATTCGACAATATATGAAAGAATATTTTTAATAATTATTTAATTATTCATAAATTCTTATTTCTCTTTCATAATATTTTTGATATCTAAATATCACTTGAAACTGGCTTGATTTGTTTGTTACTTCTGAAACTTATTTGAGTCCTATAATACTTTTTATAGTCTCTTAATCATATGAGCTTTCGAAACTCTTGATAATATTATTTTTCCTTCAAACTATCTCAAGGAAAAAGTTGAACAATTTTCTCATAAAATATATAATTTTATTTTCTTCCTTCAGGACAAATATGATGGAGGAAATTTACAATCTTTTAATTTCTTAGTCCTTCAAGGACAAAGATGGTTAATAATATCGTAATTTTTATATAGTTCTTCAGGAACACATAATAAAAGAAATTCACATCATTCTGAGATGCATGATTAATTTTCTCTCATTCATATTTTTATGTAATCAAACTTCCAGGTGAATTTCAAAAATATAAAATAATAGTAATTCAATAATATAATAAGAAATGACATGCAATAATAATATCAACAAATGAAAGTTAGATCAATAATGTAATTCAATTATAATTAGGACATAAGTAATGATTAATAAATCTACCAAATCATAGACACATTATTATTAATTATCAAAATTTGAAAACATCACATGATTTCCTTGTAACTAGAATCTCATGCTAATAATGTGTTAAATAATAAAGACAATTGAGAATATTGTAAAGATAAAATATAAAACTCATCTTCTTCCGTCATGAGAATTCGTTGTCTCATTTCTTATTCATATATCAAGTGTACAAGTGTTGAGACAAACCCTTATTTTTTTATGCATAATGAGGCAAGTAAATAGATCATGATATAAGAATAATGTTCTTTATTTAGGGAGATAGTGGATGATGAATACTAAAATGTACATATTTATTAAAAGAAAAATCAATCATTTTACATTTGTAGTTTCATTAATCCCCTTAATTTAGCATATTATTTAAATTTATGTTTTATATATTTTTATTGTGATTTTTATCTTTTATATAGATGAAATAATACTTTAGATGCATATCTAGAAAAATGAGACTTGACATTTGGATTTTGGAGGCCAGAAATTTAATAGGGCATTCTAACACTGTACAACTTCGGAAATTTCACTCATGTGCAATGTTCGTATTTTGACCATAACTGTTTACTCTGATAACAGATGGAAGTGATTCCAGTTCCAGATGAAATAAGACTCAAAGAACTGCAACTTTACTATTCAAGATTTTCTAATTCTGAAATGTTCAAGACCGAAATTGATAAAGAAGCCAAAATATATTATATGAAAAAAAACACACACACACACAACAAAATCCATCGAACCACCAAACATGGCATGTTTCATGTTTGGTGGGAAAATGACATTTGCTTTACAAATTAGAAAGCTTGCAATTTGTGCGATCACCTCTATAAATAGAGATGCTCGATATTTTTGTTTCTTCAACTTCCTTCACATGAATTCGTTCTGAAAATTTGTGAAGGGATTCAACTCTTGTGTGTTTTATTTTTGTAAGTAGTAATAAAAATTATGTGTGTTTTTATTCAAATTATGAGTAGCTAATTTCTTTCTGCAATGGTAAATGTGAAGCTTTTAAAATGAAAATATAGATTAATCATATATATATAATATATAATTTATAATTTAATGATTAATACTTAATTTAATCTGGATTAATTATTGACAACTTTGTTACCGCCTACATTGCTGGTTTTATTTATTTAGCATAATTGAGTACCTAACTGGACTTTTTATCGACAAAAGTTATCAAGGCCTTTATGGCTGATTTTTTATGTTTTGGCATAATTAATTCCTAAAATAAATTAATTGGGTAATAATGACAATTTATATATTATAAAAAGTGAGATTTCCAAATTTGAAATATTAAAAGTGGATCCGCTAACCCCCAATATTTTATTTTATTGTTGCAAGCCAATTTAAAATTTTTCAATCGTTCAAACAAATCAAACCTTTTTTATTTTTACTCAAATTATTATTTTATTTTACTAAATTTATTCACTGTTGATCGAACCCGGATTTAGGGTTTTTTTACTACTTCGACATTTTATACTTGGAAGTAAAGAATCACTTTTTAAGCGTATCAGTGGAAATTATAGAAAAATCAAAGGGTGATATAAGATCAAAAGTCTAGAGTTGCATATACATGCTTATGATTTCATATAGATTGTTACATAAATATGATGGTTCATGGACGACTCATCCTATTCATATTACATATAATTTTATTTATTTATTTATTTTTGGGATTATTGGGTCCAACATCCCACCGGGACTTGGGCTAGTAGCCCCCAATAAGATTTATTTTATTGGAATCTGGTGTAAAATGGCTCAACCAATGAATTCCCAAAACGTATAAATTTTTTATAATTGATTAGTTGCATAATAATAATTATATATAAAATTGAAATATGCTCCGATTATTCAGAGGAGGGCGAATTTTTTATAAAGGGGAGAATAATATTTTTTAGTTGTTATATCAACTTATTATAAATTAAACTAATTTAATTTCCAGCAATATTATATGAAACTGGTCATAATTGAACTTTGTTTTAAGATGGAGGGGGGAGGATACCTACTCTATGTCGTTATAATTTTGTAAAATAAATAAGTTATAGATTAGGGTTCCATTGTCCCAACCCAAACGTGAATTAATTTCATAGAAATTGTATAAAAACAATTAATTCCATGTAATTATAAATCTCGTTTGTCGATTATCTTAACCTACCTTGGTTTCTATATTAAACATGATTAACATAAATTAAGATCATCTTCTATTACTTTGAGATGTCGTAAATTTTGAGGATCCCTAGGTGAATTACTAGAATAGGGTCCCTACCAGTCAAATGCTAAAATTAAAAAAATAAAAGTCATATCATATACTTCAAATTTTAAAGGGAAATTGGCAAAACTAGCAAAAAAAAAAAAAAAAAAAACTATGTCATTTGCCAAAATTAATTATAACGTTTGCGTTTTATCAAAATAAATAACTTCTCCGAAATCTACCCGATATTTCATTTTTTTAATTTTTTCTATTAATACTCCAGAGATCCAAATTTAGCACTTCGGATCCCCAAAGCTTAATATTTTTTTATCTTTGAAATAAAACTTTAGGAGATTCTAAGTTCATATTTAATGTCTCTTAAGTTTTAATATTTTTGTATTCTTTTGAATTAAAACTTAATAGATACGAAGTTAATACTTCGAATCTCATAAGTTTTAATTTTTTTTGTTCTTTTGAATTAAAACTTAAGAGATCCTAAGTTAATACTTCGGATCTCCTAAATTTTTTAATTTTTTCTTCTTTAAAACTTATGAGATCCTAAGTCAAAATTTTATATCTCCTAAGTTTTTAATTTTTTTTTAATTTTTTATTTAATACTTAGGAAATCCTAAGTCAAAACTTAAGATCTCCTAAGTTTTTAATTTTTTTAAATTTTTTATTTAATACTTAGGAAATCCTAAGTCAAAACTTAAGATCTCCTAAGTTTTTAATTTTTTATTAAAAATTAAGAGATCCTATGTCAAAACTTAGATCTCCTAAGTTTTGACAATTTTTTTTTTTTTTTTTTTGTGTGTGTTTAATACTTAGGACATCCTAAGTCAATACTTAGTACTCCATATT
>SKCR01022767.1:0-157858 GCA_019454045.1 Zanthoxylum bungeanum
CTGCACTGCCTCCACTTGTTCATAATTGCTCAGCTGTTTAACTTTGTTATTTTCAGTATTGTTGTTTAATTATTACCAATACTTTATTGTACCATCTGTGTTCTGTTTTACTGTTGTTCATTGTCATTTGTAAGAACACAGTAACAAATTATTTGTAACATTTTCTTTCCCATACCTTCTATTAGACCAAGTAAAAGGGTTTTCCCTCTAACCCAAGTCCTCCAGGGCACAATCATCTATTGAGTTTTTGAAATTTGCCATCAACTCCGGACATCTTTCAACTCCCCCTAGCTTTTCAGTAGGATCTAAAACTTCGCTAAAATCACCCCCACAAATCCAAGGCAAGTCTCCCATCCCAGCTAACCTTCTCAACAACTGCCAGTGTGTATTTTTTGGCTATTTTCTGGATGCCCATAGACTCCAGTAAACCTCCAAATCTGCCCCTCAAAATTTTGAACAGTTGAATCCACATGGTGCATGCTATAAGACAAAATACTAACATTTAGTTCCCGATTCCACAGCAAAGCCAATCTCCCTTGAATCCCCTCCGCGGAACTGTAAAACAGTTACAAAAACCAATTCTATTTTTTATATTTTCCATTTGAACAGCTGACATTTTTGTTTCACAAATAAACAAAAGGTCAGGTTTATTATTTTGGAGTACTTATCAAAGTTAAAGTCAAATATAAAATTCATTTATCAAAGTTAAACTCCAAAGTCGAATAAAAAAATTTACTTATCAAAGTTAAACTCCAGCCCAAAATTTTGAAACCAATGAAAATAACAAATAAAATAAACTCTAATGACATTAGAGAAAGATTTGAACCCATAAATATTAAAATGAAATGAGGAGGTGTCTGGTCAACTCAACGAAGGAGTGGTTAGAAATAAGATATTATGAAATCACTAAAAAAATTCGATTTTTTTTTTTTTGCGTGGAGGAAGCTTCAGTGGTGTTAAATATTCGAATTTGTGTCATCGATTATCGTCGTTGAAATTGATATATTGTGATGCAGATAGTGTATAATTCCACGTCGACGAGTAAAGGCAACACTAAAGATCTTTGACATTTAGCGTCGTCAAATTAAGGTCGCTAAATATGAATAACAATTCTAAAGTTATTAAAAAAATATTATTAAAATATTTATGTAATTATTAGTAATTACATATATATTTTAATAATATATATTTTTAATGAAAAATTAAAATAAAAGTTATTATTATTATATAAAAATAAATATTTTATTATATAAATTTTTTTATTACATTAAATAAAAAAACATGCAGGACTATCGGTCGGATCGGTCGTGGTCGGTGCTGTGTTTGTCGAGCTTGGAGGAACTATGGAGGTAGATCATGTAGCACTGGCCTAAGCAAGATCTCTCCATAAGCTCCCGCAAGCTCGCCATTTCCTGATCGTGCTCCTCCATCTGCCTCCTTATCATATTTTGAGTCACCTTCAACTACTCCCTCAAGACAATGACCTATTCTGAGGAGCCGGGCAATCAAGAAGTAGCAACCGCCTTTCAACGAGTGCCAAGCCCGATGTTGTAAGTGGTGGAGTTTTAGAACACCTGATGTGAAAGCTCCTCATTAATCAAAGGCTGTAAGCCCTGAGTGAGGTTCCGTCTCTAGATCTCCGCCATGCGTTCCTACATTTTTAAGATTATGTGTTAGATAAAAAATAGTGAAAAATATTGAAATTTTACATAATTTATGCAAGTAAAAACTTATTAGCACTCTCGGACAGCATCATTCACCCGACTGTTATTTTGAGTGCCGTGGATGAGCTGGAAAAAATCTGGCATTGGAAGAGGCTGTAGCACCTCTCCGAGTTGCTTTGTTGTAGAAGAAAAATATTAACTAGTAATTAAATATTATTAAAATGCAGTTAAGTAAAAGTATATCCACTTATCTCGGAGTGTTTCTCGCGATGCGTGAAAAACGACTTCGAGTCTCCAACTGTAACGACCCAAAATCTTAGAACAAATCGATTAAGTAATTGGACGACTTAGAAAAGAATTTCTCGAGTGTTAGTCGAAATGGTGGTGGCATGATTAATTAATTAAAGAAAATAAATGCTTGGGCTATAAAAACTAATTTAGCAAATCAAGCCCAAATTTGAGCCCAAAATAAAATAGAATTGAAAGCCCATTTTCACATCTTTTAATCTAGAAAATGCTAGAATTATATAGAAAATGAAACAAAGAAATTCTCATTTCCTTTTCCCTCATTCACGTGTAGCCTAGATTAAGAAGAGAGAAAATTTTGTTTCTTTCCTTGTTTTCAAACCACAAGTTTGGTTCATTCCTTTGCTCTAATTGAAGTCCAAGTGGAAGAAGAAAGCTTTGAGACTTTTTTGGTGAGGAAAACATTGAAATAAGGTAGGATTACTTGACCCAAATCTTGATGTTTTGAGTTGAAATGGCTTGATGATGGTAGTGTGTTGTTGATTAGTAGTTATGTATTTATTGTTGGTTATTTGATTGGGAAACCATGTTTAGATGAATTTTAATTATCATATTCTAGTGGGAATATTTAGTAAGAATGATGGGATTTTTGGTGGAGATGAGACATTAGAAGTCTGACAAAGTGATATTTAGATGAGAGTAGTTGTTTGTGATTGTATGAAATGAGATTTGAGGGTTAGGCATGGAGAAACAAATTTATGTTCCTGAATTCAGCGTCGCGACGCGATCAAGGTAGAGACGTGCATATAATTTGCACGTGCGCGTCGCGACGCGAGCCTAAAAGTTTAGATTTTTTTAGAAGTTGCGACGTGTAGCTAAGGGCCTGAATTTTATTTTACATCTCTTTAAAGGGATAGAAATATTTTAAGAGAGTAATCCAACTAGGTTAAGAAACTTAAATTATTTTCGAACCGTAATTTTATAATTTGTGATTCTTACCCCCTGTATCTCATATAGATACTTATCGGGAGCCGCGTTCGCCCCCAGCGACGTGAAGGGAACTTGACCAGATTTCAAATTTGTGAGTGGATATTTTTTCTTTCAAAGTTGATTTATATTCACTTGATATTATTCGAGATTTACCTTTAAAGTTTTAGGGCGTTAGCCTTATTAAACAATCAGTTACTTATTATGTGCGATGTGATTTGAAAGTTTTAAAGTTTTAAAGTAATACTTTTATGTTTTCGAGGCATGAGGAATAACCCACCTCAGCTCTTACTTATGGAATTGACGGACAGAGACCGTGTGCACACATAGTTTAGGACTAGGGGGACGGCGATACGTAACGACCCTAGACCCTAGTTTCAGGGTCAGATAGTAGCATGGATCATCATTACCAGCTCTAGTACAGTGGCTTGGGGGACGACGATACGTAACGCCCCAAGTCCACTAGTTTTAGGGATATGAGTTGTATGCTTTAGGGGACGGTGATACGTAACGGCCTTAAGTCATGGATTTGCACTTCTGGCTCCAGTTGGGCGTATGAGGGGACGGCGATACGTAACGCCCCCCCATGCGTCAAGTTTTTCCACAATACTAGAGATATTTTTCATAGAAGTTTTCAAAAAGGTTTCTCTCAGATTTAAAAAAAAACTGAGATTTCAAACAAAGTTTTCAAAAGCATTTTAAGATTGAGTGATTTTACTCAGATGTTCTAATTTAGTTTCTTATTTTGTAGCTCCACTCACTGAGATCCTCAGGACTCACCCTCACCACTTCCCAGTTCTTTTGCAGCATTCTTCTTTTGGTGAGCCATGTGCTGTTTTTGGAGACCCAGTTCAAGGACAAGTGTTACACTGCAGTCACTAGTCATCGGGTCCATCATTCCAGATCTATGTTCATATAGAATTTAGATCTATAGAATGTCATTTTGTCTTATCACAATATGTATTTGATGATGTACATATACTATATATCTAATTTGTATACTCTTGGGCATGTATATATACACATATACTCGTTCTCATAAACCATCATTTAAGTTTATTTAAGTTATTCAGGTGCATGTGTGATTGAATAAGCATGGCATAACATTAAGATACGAGTAAGAGTTTTAATACATGAGTTAGAGGCTTAGGCGACAGTGGGATCTGTTGCTTGCCGGTAACATTCTCGTATTAGGGATGTTATAAGGGTTGTCTCAGAGCATGGTCTAGGGAGTCAGTGACTGCATTAAGGGAGTAACAGTGGCTTGTATATGTGGTATACCCGGGGTACCACTATATATAAGTGACTGTATACTCTGGTAACATTGTCTCGAGGGTTGTCATATTATAACCATTTACAATTCCTTTATATGTAATTGACCATTTCTTTTTCTCTCTTAATTTCTTAGATTTCCATGCCACCCAAAGGAAGAACCGGAGTAAGGGGTAGGCCTAGGCGTGGTAGGGCGCCTCAAGGTATAAATATGGATCATAGATTAGTAGTACCTCCCCCTGAGCCAGATATGGGGCAGTGAGTGAAGTCATTTCATGAGAGTATTATGAGTGAATGTAGAGCTGCGCCAGTGGTCCAGCCCAATGATCCAGTAGTTGCGGGCTTACAGCAGATTCAGAAATCAGTAGCAGCTCTAGCCTAGTTGATTACCCGACAGCCGCAGCCACCAGGCCTAGAGCCGAGAGTTACAGAACCCACCGTTCCTGTACCACCACCACCAGTAGGAGTATCCATGGCTCACCAAACAGTAGATTCTCCAAATATACCAGACCCTACTAGATACCGAGCCAGACCTTCTATTGTACCACCTGAGCCACCTCCAGTAACGGTTCAGGTTATGCAGCGACAAGAGTTACTGGTATATTTACATGATTTCCGGAAGCTTCACCCTCCCATATTTTTGGGAGTGGAGACCTCCCCTGACCCTTGTGGATTCATTGAGGAATCATATTTGATATGTACGACTTTGGGGTGCTATGCGGAGAGGGCCGTGGAGTTAGTCAGTTTTCAGTTGAGAGATATCGCCAACACAATGTTCATGTCCTTTCGCTATGGTCGGCGATGAGATGTTCCTCCTCTGACATGAGCTGAGTTCAATACAGCCTTTTTGTCTAGATCTTTTCCACAAAGTATCAGGGATGCCAAAGCCCGTGAGTTTGAACAGTTGGTATAGGGCGAGCAGATGAAGATATCTGAGTATGACTTACAGTTCTCACGATTGTCTCGCTATACCCCACATCTGATCAGTATAGAGGAAATAAAGGTGAATAGGTTTGTGAATGGGCTTCGAGATTATTTATTCTGCTCTATCCATTTCACGGAAACCACTACCTACACCCAAGTTCTAGATGCTGCCTTGCGGTTTGAAGCACGAGTTAGAGAGAGACAAGCAGAGAGAGAGTCCCGAAATAAATCTAGGTCAGAAGAGAGGACTAGGCCGCAGTAGAGTGGCCCTAGTAGATAGCAGCAGATGTCAGCTCCGTCTACGACACATAGAGACATGGGTTCAGTTCCAGGGGTCAGGACCGTAGGCCGGCTCAGAGTGTTATTTCTCGTGCAGTTTCCTCTCCCTCGATAGCCTAGCCTGGGCGAACCCTACCACAATGTCGGATTTATGGACGAGCTCATATCGGGACTTGTAGATCTGGGAGTGGAGGTTGTTATCGGTGTGGGCAGATGTGTCATTTGAAGAGAGATGTTCGATACCGGTAGAGTAGTTGCAATCTTTCAGTGCTGCCCCACCTACACCCTAGCCGCAGCCTAATAAAAGTATATGAGGAGGAGAGTAGAGGCCAGTGAGTACAGGAAAACCGACAGGAGAAAGAGGGCAATCAGTGGGTGATCGAGGAAATGCCTCCTCCAGTTGATTCTTTTCCGATTGAGATGTATGGATCCACGGATCTATGTGTCTATAAAGACCCTATTATGGATTAACGGAAATGTGCAAAAGCTCTATTTTCCTCTGTAGAGTTCAGGGCAGGGTGTATACCCTCACTCCCTAGGAGGCTCAGACATCCAATGGCGGTGGTCACATGTACATTGCTGGTTGATTCTGTACAAGCAAATGTGTTATTTGATTCTGGTGCTACACATTCTTTTATGGCACCGTTTTTTGTGACTCGGATGGGTAGGGACATCGAGCCTTTAGACTTCCTTATCATTATAGCTACACCAGTAGGAGACCCCTTAGAAGCTACGCAGGGTGTGAGGCAGTGCTCTATAGACATTGACAGATACATTTCCTATGCCTATTTAGTACTGTTGGGTATCTTGAGCTTCGATGTCATTCTGAGGATGTATTGGCTAGCTAAGCACCATGCGGTACTTGATTGTCTGGAGAAGGCCGTTGCACTACATATTCCCGATAGACCAGTAAAAGTCTATCAAGGGGATAGAATTGTAGCGCCTTACAATTTGATATCAGTTATGCAGGCATTTAAGCTACTTCAGAAGAGAAATATGAGTTACTTGGCATATGCAACAGATAATAGAATGAGAAATTTAGATCTTGAGTAGATCCCGGTGGTGCGGGAGTACCATGATGTGTTTCCAGACGAGTTTCCAAGATTACCTCGAGATAAGGAGATTGAGTTTTGTATAGACGTTGTACCAGGAACCCAGCCTATATCGATTCCTCCATACAGAATGGCCTCTGCAGAACTTAGGGAGTTGAAAGCGCAACTACAAGACTTTCTGGATAAGGGCTTTATTCGACCCAGTGTGTCCCCGTGGGGTGCTCCGGTGTTGTTTGTAAGGAATAAGGATGGAACACTACGACTATGCATAGATTATCGGCAGTTGAATAAGGTGACCATCAGGAACAAGTACCCACTGCCAATGATTGATGATCTATTTGATCAGTTACAGGGGGCGCAGTGCTTCTCAAAAATAACCTGTGCTCGGGCTATCATCAATTGAAGATTAGACAGAGTGATGTCTTGAAGACAGCTTTTCAAACCCGATACAGGCATTAAAAATGCTTAGTAATGTCATTTGGTCTGACCAATGCCTCTGCAGCATTTATGGACTTGATGAACATGGTGTTTAGACCTTTTCTAGACCGGTTCATGATAGTCTTTATTGATGATATTATAGTGTATTCACGTAATGAGCTTGGGCACGTAAAACATTTGCACCAAGTGTTACAGACACTGAGAGAACATAAGTTATACGCTAAGTTCTCGAAGTGTGAGTTTTGGTTGACTAGTGTGGTATTCTTGGGACATGTGGTGTCAAAGGAAGGAATTGGAGTAGATTCCCAGAAGATCGAAGCTATTCAGAACTGGTATCGGCCTAAAAGCTTAACGGATACTCGTAGCTTCTTGGGATTTACGGGGTATTATAGGAGGTTCGTAGAGAATTTCTCCAGAATAACTGCTCCATTAACGCGACTAACTCAGAAAAATGTGAAGTTTGAATGATCTGATACTTGTGAGAAGATTCTTAAGGAACTCAAGTGCCGATTGACTATTGCTCATATTCTTGCACTGCCAGCGGGATCATGAGGATTTACAGTGTACTATGATGCTTCTAGAGTGGGTTTAGGCTGTGTATTGATGCAAATAGGGAAAATGATTGCATATGCCTCCAAATAATTGAAGCCTTATGAGCAGAATTACCCCACTCATGATTTGGAGATGGCTGCAATAATATTTGCTCTAAAGATATGGCGGCACTATTTGTACGGTGAAAGGTTTGAAATTTTCACCGATAAAAAAAGCCTTAAGTATATCTAGAGCCAAAAGAAGTTTATTTTAAGGCAGATGAGATGGGTGGAGTTGTTGAAAGATTAGATGACTGCTCCATTCAGTTTCATCCGGGCAAAGCTAATGTTGTCACAGATGCTTTAAGTTGGAAGTCTATGGGAAGTTTGGCTCATTTTCCAATTGAGCGATAGCGCCCAATCAGAAAAATACAGAGTTGTATGCGGGATGGAGTGAATTTCCAAGTGACGACGCAAGGAGGGTTGTTGGCATATTCAAGTTAAATCCACCCTCGTCGACGAAATCAGAGTTAGACATGAAGCAGATCCTGAGGTGCAACAGATTAGATATCGAATACAGCAAGGTATGGAGGATGAGTGTCATTTAGACGATGAAAACCTCATAAGAAAGCAGAATATAATGCTTGTTCCTCCAGTTCCAGAGTTGAATCACTCGATATTAGAGAAGACCAATACTTCATCTTACACCATGCATCATGGAATCACCAAGATGTATCACGACCTTAAGGATCTTTATTGCTGGGATGGTATAAAATGGATGTGGTTGAATTTGTCACAAAGCGTCTCACTTGTCAGAAGGTTAAAGCTGAACATCAGAGACCAGCAGGAAAACTGCAGAGTTTAGATGTTCCAGAGTAGAAATGAGAGAAAATCATTATAGATTTTATCGTCGGGCTACTTCAAAGGGTTGTGATTCTATTTGGGTGATCATAGATAGATTAACTAAATCAGCACATTTTGTTCTAGTGAAGACTAGCTTTACAGCAGCCCAGTATACCAAACTGTACCTAGATGAGATAGTGTCGTTACATGGAGTACCTATCTCAATTATTCCGATCGAGGTTCTCAATTTACCTCTAAATTTTGGTAGTCATTTCAGGAGGCTTTGGGTTCACATTTACACTTTAGCACCACATTTCATCCTCAAACTGATGGTCAGTCAGAACATACCATACAGACTTTAGAAGACATACTACAAGCTTGTGTAATGATTTGATGGGAGGGTAGTTGGGACCAGTATTTACCACTTATAGAATTTTCCTATAATAATCGCCATCAAACAAGTATTCAAATGGCACCATTCGAGGCCTTGTATGGATGAAAGTGCAGATCACCAGTGGGATGGTTTGAAGTCGGGGAACAAAGTTGTTAGGACCAGATTTAGTACAAGATGCCGTGGAAAAAGTAAAGTTGGTCAGGGAAAGATTAAATACAGCTCAGAGTCGTCAAAAGAGTTATGCTGATAATCGGATGAAGGATTTAGAGTTTCAGGTGAGGGATTTTGTATTTCTGAAGGTATCTCCTTTCAAGGTAGTCATGAGATTCGGCAAAAAGGGTAAACTTAGCCCTAGATTTATCAGGCCATTCCAGATACTTCAGAGAGTTGGAGGAAGAGCATATGAACTGGCGCTTCCACCCAACTTAGACAAAATACATCCGATTTTTCATGTATCTGTGTTACATAAGTATTTGCATGACGAATCTCACGTGTTGGAGCCTCAGAAAATTGATATCCATCAAGACTTATCTTATTCAGAACAACATGTAGCTATTGTGGGAAGAGAGACAAAGAAGTTACGATCTCGATGGGTTCCTTCAGTCAAAGTGATTTGGAAACATCACAAAGAACAAGAGGCTACCTGGGAACCAGAAGAAACCATAAAAGAGCAATACCCCAAACTCTTCACAGATAAAGGTACACACCATATTCCTTAAATATTTTGACTCGAGGACGAATCATTTTAAGGGGGGAGAATTTATAACAACCTGAAATCTTAGAACAAATCGAATTATATAATTGGATGACTTAGAAAAGAATTTCTCGAGTGTTAGTCGAAATGGTGGTGGCGTGATTAATTAATAAAGAAAATAAATGCTTGGGCTATAAAAACTAATTTAGCAAATCACGCCCAAATTTGGGCCCAAAATAAAATAGAATTAAAAGCCCATTTTCACATCTTTTATTCTAGAAAATGCTAAAATTATATAGAAAATGAAACAAAGAAATTCACATTTCCTTTTCCCTCATTCACGTGTAGCCTAGATAAGAAGGGAGAAAATTTTGTTCCTTTCCTTGTTTTCAAACCACAAGTTTGGTTCATTATTTGCCCTAATTGAAGTCCAAGTGGAAGAAAAAAGCTTTGAGACTTCTTTGGTGAGGAAGACATTGAAATAAGGTAGGATTGCTTGACCCAAATCTTGATGTTTTGAGTTGAAATGGCTTGATGATGGTAGTGTGTTGTTGATTAGTAGTTATGTGTTTATTGTTGGTTATTTGATTGGGAAACCCATGTTTAGATGAATTTTAATTATCACATTCTAGTGGAATATTTAGTAAGAATGATGAGATTTTTGGTGGAGATGAGACATTAGAAGTCTGACAAAGTGATATTTAGATGAGAGTAGTTGTTTATGATTGTATGAAATGGGATTTGGGGGTTTGGCATGGAGAAACAAAATTCTGTTCCTGAATTCGGCGTTACGTCACTACACAGACGAGGTAGAGGTATGCATCAGATTAGCACGGGCGCATCGCGATGCGGTCAAGGCAGAGTCGTGCATATAATTTTCATGTGCGCTTTGTGACGCGGATGGGACCGGCGTCGCGATGCGAGCCAAAAATTTCAGAATTTTTTTTAGAAGTTGTGACGCGTAGCTAAGGGCCTAAATTTTATTTTACATCTCTTTAAAGGGATAAAAATATTTTAAGAGAGTAATCCAACTAGGTTAAAGAACTTAAATTATTTTTGAACTGTAATTTTATAATTTATGATTTTAACCTCGTGTATCCCATATAGATACTTATCGGGAGCCCCGTTCGCCCCCAGTGATGTGAAGGGAACTTGACCGGACTTCAAATATGTGAATGGATATTTTTTCTTTCAAAGTTTATTTATATTCACTTGATATTGTTTGAGATTTATCTTTAAAGTTTTAGGGCGTTAGCCTTATTAAACCATCAGTTACTTATTATGTGAGATGTGATTTGAAAGTTTTAAAGTTTTAAAGCAACACTTTTATGTTTTCGAGACATGGGGGAAAAACCTACCTCAGCTCTTACTTATAGAATTGACGGACAGAGACTGTGTGCACACGTAGTTCAGGGCTAGGGGGACGGCGATACATAGCGCCCCTAGACCCTAGTTTCAGGGTCAGGTAGTAACATGGATCAATACTACCAGCTCTAGTACAGTGGCTTGGGGGACAGCGATACGTAATGCCCCAAGTCCACTAGTTTCAGGGACATGAGTGGCATGTTTTGGGGGACGACGATACGTAACTCCCCAAAGTCATGGATTTTCATTTCTGGCTCTAGTTGGGCATATGGGGGGACGGCGATACGTAACGCTCCCATACCTCATGTTTTTCCACAATACCAGAGATCTTTTTCACAGAAGTTTTCAGAAAGGTTTCTCTCAGATTTTAAGAAAAGACCCAGATTTCAAACAAATTTTTCAAAAGCATTTTCAAATTGAGTATTTTACTTAGATATTCTGATTCAGTTTCTTATTTTGTAGCTCCACTCACTGAGATCCTCAGGACTCACCCCCACCACTTCCCAGTTCTTTTGCCGGAATCTTCTTTTGGTGAGCCATGTGCTATTTTTGGAGACCTATTTCGAGGACAAGTGTTACACTGTAGTCACTAGTCATCGGGTCCATCATTCCAGATCTATGTTCATATAGAATGTAGATCTCTAGGATGTCATTTTGTCTTATCAAAATATGTATTTGATGATGTACATATACTATATATCTATTTTGTATACTCTTGGGCATGTATATATACGCATATACTCATTCTTATGAACCAGCATTTAAGTTTATTTAAGTTATTCAGATGCATGTGTGATTGAATAAGCATGGCATAACATTAAGATAAAAGTAAGAGTTCTGGTACGTGATTTAAAGGCTTAGGCGGCAGTGGGATCTGTTGCTAGCCGGTAATATTCCCATATAGGGGATGTTACACCAACATAGTTGAACCGCAGATTTTGCTGGTTTATCTTGTTTCGCCCATAAATTTTCTATAAAAAAAATTTAGTGGCTATTTTGTTTCAAAAAGACTGCAAAATAAAATATTATGAAAATTTAAAACTTACAGTGTATTACTCCGCACAAAAACTACCAATCCTCTTCACTGATGTTATGTTGTCAATGAGTAATAGCATCAGTCGTGACATGCTCATCGAAAATAGGCTTGAGTTTCTTCGTGCAGTAGTTCGAGTATAACTTGCCGATGCAGTGGTCGACCTACTTGACCACATTTGGAGTGGTCAAGTCAACGTCGAACCATTCCTATATAAAAAATACACAATAATAAGAAGTACCACTTAAAAAAATTAAAAAGTAAAATTATAGCTTGAATTGATACTATTGATATGACCACGAACAAGTCGTGGGACGTCCACTTTGATATGTTCATCCAACACGTGTATTACTTGGGAGTATCACACCACGCAATAGTCCCAATTATGTTATTGAACTGTACGTTATGACGACCTAAATATCTCTCTACATTGTCAGATATGCGAATCGATATCCATCTGTGGGTCTTCATATGACGCGCCAAGTCCAAATCCTTCATTTGACCCGAGAATGTCTGTCAGTAGCCTGAGCAGATGGCTCAGAGGTGGAACCTACCATACTGTTGGTGGATGAAGCGGGTCTCTTGCATTGTCCTTGAGCCATTTGTAAAAAAATAAACTATTAGCTATTCTGACTGTAAGTTAAAGGCCAAGCATTTTGAGTGCCTCAAATGAGACACTTTGTTGCCTCATTTATGGCACTAAAAGTGTTTGGGATTATATGGGGATTTCAAAATTGGACAATTCTCGGAATTCATATTCTGTTCGAAATAATACACAATCATAATTACATGCGTGTATCGATTTATACCCCAATCCCAAATCACACAATATTTTCTTTACCTTGTAATATGATTTTGGAAATTTTGTGCCGAATGGTAACATCTGTCCAAATAACTCTAACATCATATCAATGTTTTTATCGGTAATTCAATTACTTACTTTAATGTGGAATAGTTTGACAACAAAGTTCAAAGTCGACATGCCAGCACCATCAAACAATATCTTTTTAGTTTTTTCAAGTAATTAACTAAACACTTTATGTCTGCCGTTCTCATCCGAATGTGATGTTTCTCCACCAAAGTTGTCCAATGTCGATCTCTACAAGTCATACAAAGCAGCAAGCATATCATCATCATCATCATCATTTTCTTGATGATGCTCATGATAACTGGTACTAGTTTATGAATGGATATATTGAAAGTTAGAGTTATATTTATCTCCATGGTAAACCCACGTTTGATAGGTCCCTGAAATTTCCAGCATGTATAAGTGATTCATAACTTCTCTTAAATGCTTATTTCTCATATTCAAATAGTTATTACATAGATAACAAACACGACATTCCGAACCAATAACTCGTTTCACTATTTCCATAAATTCTTTCACCATTTCCGGTATTCGATACTCAATCTATTAGGCACACTTATCCAACTTCTATCCATATCAACATAAATATAACAAAACGATCAATTAATTAAAATTAATGTATGTACAATATTTACTTAACAATTAAATAGTTATCCAAAATTAAACCATATACATACTTATCCAAAATCAAATTACCCATATTAATTATGTGCACTATCAATTAAATACATAAACTAAATATTTAACTAATTAATTCTAAACCCTCATTGTAGGGGATTTATTCAAAATACATAATGAGTAAAGTAAACAAATTATTAGAGTAATTGAGATTATATGCACCACCAATTCAATTCACAAATTAAATATTTACCTAATCAAATTATAAACCCTTATTTTAGGAGATTTGCTAAAAAATACATAATAGGTAAATAAATTATTATAATAATAGTGATACATTAGAGAAAATACTTATCTTAATTAGCTTAGTGTTGGATTGTGGTTGAAAATGGTGAAAATGAGTGATTTATTGACGTGGGTAAAATAAGGATAGGAAGGAGAAGGAAGAAGAAGAAGATGAGGGTTGTGGGTAGGTATAAATTTTTAAAGGATTTTTAGCGTCGTCAACTTCATAGGCAACGCTAAAATATGAACATACGATGTTGGTACCTAAGGGTGACCCTAAATGTTGACGAAATTCTTCATATTTAGCATCGACAATTAGGTAGCGACGCTAAATGACTTAATTCTTTTGGGTCGAAAGTGCACTGGCGACGCTAAATGTTGTAATTTTAGCATCGCCTTTAATGCCAATGCAAGATGTTGTTACTTTTAGCGTCGCTTGGTTTTGGCGATGCTAAATCATAAATTTACTGATGATCTACTTGACGACGTTAAATTAACTAATTTATGTATTTATTTTTAATTTTACCCAGTAAATTATGATATTTTTTATTTTCCCTTGCCAAGATTGAAAACGCCAATAATCCCCACTCCGTTAGTTTTTTCCTTTAAATTTTTACAATTAAAGGGTAAAATAGACTTTTAACCAACTTTATCAATTCTCAAAAAATAAAAATAAAAGAATTGAAATTAAAATTAAAATTTAAAAAGCAAATAAAAATATAAATACAAAATAGTAGCTAATTACACAAAAACATCCCCAAATTGGGACTTGAATTCAACGTTGAGCTGATATTTGTATTATTATTATTATTATAAATTATTATTAAATAAAAATTTATAAGTGACTAAATTTTAACTGTCTATTATTATACATACATTGGATCCAAATTCCTCAAATAAAACGAGCTTGTATTACATTTTGCCATTTCAATTAGCATTACCTGTTGGGCTCAAACAAGCCATGAAAAATAGAAATTAATCTCAATAGATTCAAAAGTTTCAATAATTTAAGTTATCGCAGTTGTTTATTCATTTCAAAAGGCTTGATAAAAATATGAAATTTTTTAATCTTAAAATTACATTTTTACCTCTATAAGGATGAGAGAATGTGAATATAAATAACAAATCTCAAGGGTAAAATGATCTCCTCTCAGCCTTGGGAACAAAAGCTTGTGGATGATTACAACGTCGAAGTTTCTTCTGGATTTTCGAAACACGTAACACAGATGATGCAGCCAATGAAGCGGCATCCGGAAGAAACCTGTCAATGATGTAACTTGGTGATATGCTTTGATCATGCCCAAATGACTCTAAATTGAACCCATCTAACCCATGTCCCTTTTCAGCTTTTTCAACAATGTCTATAGCTTCTGTTAGTGACAATACTTCAGCAGTATCCGAAAAAATATCATCATTGTTGGCAACACAATCATCATGAACATCAGCATCACAGCTATGATCTTGATGAAGATCCTGATCCTCAAAAAATTGTGAATCATCGTAGCTTCTTGTGAATTCCTGATACCATAATCTGCCTGGGGGGATTCTTAGCCGAGGGGTGACATCTTCATCTTGTATCATGATGTCACTTTTTTCTGAGTCCTTGCGCTTGCCTGCAGCTTGCTCCTTAGAAAATGAAACCCCGTCACTTGTATCCTGGAACTTCCGGATGCCTCTAGAATTTGTGCAACAAATTTCTTCACCAATGGAGCTACCATGGCGCTTTATTGATAAGAGTGGTGCATTGAAGTCTAGTTGCTTTCCAGGGCATGTAAAATACATAGCCCTTTTCTTTTCTGATTAGATCTTTCCAGGATTCTGCAGAAGGTTACTAAAAAGTGAAATGGGAACATGAGATTCAGATGAATGATTGAGGCAATGAGAGCAAAATTTTAATGGGTGAGTGAAACTATTAATAGAACAGTTGAAACTACAGGTTTCTCGTGCAGTCCATTAAACCAATCTGTTTACTTTTATAACGACTACACGTGAGGAGGAAAGAAACTTTTCATATGATATTGAAAGAGGACCAAGAACTTAGCTTACGTTCGCTGGAATTGTTACTAACAACCATGGAATTTGAAACCGATTTAGATTAAGTGTTGAGTCAGGACTTTATAGTAAACCTCACAACTCACATAAGGGATTTCAGCACAAGTTTTTTAGAAAATAAGATTTTGTGTTTACAACACTATTTGAGGAGTCACTAAGAAAATACAAAGATTTGGGTTGCTCAAATATATCTAAGCTCGCTAAGATATAAATGAAGATTTTTATAATGAGCTTATAAAATGATGAGAATGAAATGTTCAAAAAGATTTGTGTTTCTTACTGTTTTTTATTTCAAGAAAATGTTTGAAGGTGTTGTTCTCGTGTGCAAAAATGAATTTGGGGCAAATATATAGTGAAATGGAAATCTGCCCCAACAACTCTGTTTAAGACCGGTATATCGGTCTACAGACAGGAGATATATCTGACACACAATGGCTATATTACTATTTGAAAAATATGATTGTTAAACTTATATGGACACCGGTATGATGACCGGTCGTGACATGCTTCTTCTCCTCCATCTCGCACTCTTGTGAGGTTATAGGGAAACTCACCCTTGGGTTGGATTCATTTAACAAAGCTTTGAGCTTCATCAACATACAAAGAAAGTTTTGAATCATATCCGTTCAATGTAAGTTTTTTCCGCAAACTCATTTGATCATTCACACACAATATCATGACTTAGAGACTTTGGGCATGTCTATGACACTAACATATTAATAGTAATGAACCGTTGTATAATTTCGTGTTCCAGGTTAATAAACCAATATATTGCACAAACATGAGATAACCACTTCACCTTTAAAAGATATTGGAAGGATTAACAACCCTAGATAGTTTAATAATATTGAATTTTCCTTTAATTTACATTCGAACTATTTTATTTACTTGTTTTGGTATAAAATCACCATCCAATCAACAACCAATCTATTAGATACTCGTAAATATTTGACTTCATAAATTAATAGCTTTGGTATTAAGTCCTTGTGGGATCAAAACTTTTTATACTCCTTGAGCGATACATGTGCTTGCATTATACGTGTGTGATCACACTGATCAGTTAGAGTTTTACTTTTATACGGCACAACAGCAGTTATCATTTTAGCTTCCTCTGCCTACGTGTTACTAGTTTCCGCTAGGTAGGTTTTACGTCTGAGGCCGACACTAGTGAGCTTTTCATCAGTAGGTTTTACACGTATATGTTTTACATCTAGTTTTCACTTTATCACGTTTTCTAGATTCAATTTTTTTTTTAATTACTTAATTACATTCTTGTTTTCTCGCAATAGCTAAATGTTTTATATTGTTTTCACTTAGCATTCACTCACCATGTCTTTTATAAGATCTGCCCCCCTCCCCATAGTTTTTTATGATTGCAGGTTCAGTCCCAACGTAGGTACTTTAGATTCCAGATCTCAAATACGCAGATTGGAGAAGCTAGGGTATGATAGACAAGTATGATTCATGCTGGCTCCAGAAAGTTTACAAAACATAGCATAGACCTGTATGGTGACCGGCATGGGACCGATATGCTTCATGCCAGTTCTAGAGAGCTTGCAAAACATAGTATCTTTACTGGTATAGTGACCGCTATGAGATTAGTATGCCGGTCTCAGTGCCAAAATGGAGGATTAGAAGGTCTAAAATATTTTTCACATGACCCTAATGCATCTCTATGAATGTGCATGTGTCCTCTGAGCTTAGATACTTAAGTAAACAGTTCACTTTATAAAGAGAGACCTAAGTTAAGACTATATAAGATTTTCTTCGTTTGAAGCTCGTCTTTCACATCTGTTGCTCTTTACCACCAATGTGCTTCAACATCTTTTTGTAATGTCTCGCTAATGCACGTCGAAGACTTCAAGTGTTGCGTCATCAAAATCCATCTTGAAAATATGTCGCTAACAATCTCTCATTTTTTGATGATGGCAACCTTTAAAACTTCTGAGGCTTTGAGAGTGTAAATTATTGACGATTTTGCTCCCCTTCAATGTGTGTCTTCAATATAACTTTATAACATTTAGGCAAATACATTAATACAAATTGCTCCCCCTTAATACAACGGTGAGGGTAACATAAGTCTTAATCTCATTTCGATGATTTCTCTCCCTTTGACATTATCAAAAATAGTGGAGAAGCAATAATTACGCTTTATGAGATACCAATTTAGATGTGCAATAAACATATGAAAAATCCTCAAAATACACACTTTGCCACAAAAAAAATGTATATAACCTAAAATATATATAGATTAAGGCAATATTCATTTTATTCAAAAAATAGCTATAAGCATAATATTCATGAACATTCACCAAAATACATCCAAAATATGTAAAAATATGTAGGCCATGAAGATAATCTAGAGATCTCCAGTAAGGGAATCGATCTTCTTCTCCATGGAATCTTGGCGCAGTCTCAACTCATCAAGGGCCTGCTGCTGAGCATTGAATTTCTGCTCCACAAGAGTGTTTAAGGCAATCAATTTTGTGGTAATATTTTCTGCGAAAGAGTCAAGCCTAGCCATGATAAGGTTATGTTGCTCGTCCGAAGATTCCCTAAAACTCAATGGTCCTGCTGCTTCAGCTGCAGTAATTTCGGCTTCCTTATTATAATCAGCACCCCTAATCGTCTTTGGTCGTTTAGAAGTGGAGGCTTTTTGAGCTTTGTTCTCGTCTTCATATGCCAACTGTCGTCAAATTTGTCCCACTATTTAGCATGAAATGTGGCTAAAGTAATAATTTGTTTGTGTGGAGTAACAATGAATGCAGACACATCAGGACTGATTTAACATGATATTTCTGGAAAATTTATGAGATTGGAGAACCATAAGGAAGACTCTGCCGAGGATGAGATCGGGCGATTTGCATGTACTGACAAAACAAAAACCCTATGACTATGAGAACATCTAGTCCTAGGGAACCCATGACCCAGATATTTAACAAGTTAATGGTATCAATGTAGCATTTCCTAAGTAAAAGAATGCATTAGGTGATTTTAGTGAAGACCTGCATGTCAAAGCTTAAGTTAACCTTTTTAAGAACAGGAACATCCAGATGTGGATGACGGACGAGAGCGTCTCTCTGCACAAATTCCATAATGCAGGATCTAGATATGCACTCAAGTTAACGAAAAGCTCTATGGGAGGAAGACAAATAGGTCTGGAGTTTGGAGTACGGATAAGAAGGTTAACAGAATTGAGAGTGACTATGAAGTGAGTTCCGTTGACCTTAGTCCTAAAAGCGCCAGTAATACTAATAGGAAACTCCATATTTGTGAAAAATATTTTGACAAGGTTGGGATAGATAGGATCCGACATTTGACAAAAGTAAGTTCATGATGCTGAAGAATGGAGTGACAGGGAAAATCGACCAAATCTACATGAAAGCAAAAATATGATTTGGAAAGCACTTTCTATTTAATAAATTCGGTATAAATTCTCTTTTAATGATCATTTTGAAAGTACTGTTCAGGAACAAGCTCAGGGTTCATTTGCAAAAGTGCAAAATTTTGGGGTTTTTGTGCAAAATGAGTAAAGTTTTAGGGTTTTTCAAAAAAGACGTGATTGAGGCAAAAAAATGATGGATATAGATTCTAAACACGTCCTAGAGTGATTTTGAAAAATAATTTTACTAAAAACAACCTAAAAATATCGAATCTAACAAATCTATTTCAAGGGTTTTCAAAAACTTAAAAAATGGAGAATATAAGAGATTAATGAGTAATAGAGCAAAATGATAACCAAATATTAGTGGGAGAGGGACGAGATTACCTTAGGAGGAGTTTTGAGGTCGATGGAGATGATTTTGAGAGAGTATTGAGTGATTTTGAGAGATAGACATGAAACTGATGAAGAAAAAATGTGTCTAGCGTTTCAACCAGGAGGAGACCATTATATTGACCGGTATGTCGATCTCCCAGACCGGTAAGCCTTAGCCTGACCAGTAAGTGATGCCTGAGACCGGTATACCGATCCCAGAAGGATCGCGAAGGTGAATCTCATAGTTTTATCAACAACATGCCTTGAAAGTAATTTTCAAGCATTTTTTAATCATTCACACAAGTTATTTATTAACTTAATGAGATTCATTAACACTCAAAAAAATAAGTCATATCAAGAAAAATACATTATGCATAATAACACTTAAAACTTATGAATAGGCAATAACAAATGTTTCATTCATTTAATGCAATAATGCCTAATTCCCTTCTAATTCTTGTGAAACTTTCTTTGGGTAGGGGTTTTATAAAGATATTCGCCAATTGTTGATCGGTCGGGACAAATTCAAGAGAATTACACCCCTTTGCCAACGTGATCTCTAAGGAAATGATGCCTTCTATCAATATGTATGGCTCTAGAGTGGAGAATAGAATTTTTGGACAAGTTGATGTCATTAGTGTTGTCATATTGAATGTGATTTTCTCAAGAATGACCCCATAGTCTCTAAGTATATGTTGCATCCAAAGTATTTGAGCGTAAGAACTACCTGTCGTAATGTATATGTCTTCGGTAGTGGAAAGGGCAACATTATTTTATTTCTTGCTAAACCATGATATCAGGAAATTACGCAATATATGACAAGTACCACTTATACTCTTTCTATCCAATCTACAACCGCCAAAGTCGGCACCAGAATAACTAATCAAGTTGAAAGTTACTTCTACTGAGTACCAAAATCCGAAATTGATTGTTCCCGAGAAATATCTAAAAATTCATTTTACTACACAAAGATGAGTTTCACGAGGATTAGATTGAAATCTTGCACATATACAAACACTAAAGATTATATCGGGTCTATTTGTGGTTAAATAAAGTAAAGATCCGATCATACCTCGATATCATTTAATATCTACGGCTTTACCCTCTTCATTTTTATCAAGCTTTAGGTTGAACTCATGGATGTTGAATGACGTTTGCTCGATTCCATCCCAAATTATTTTAGAAGCTCTTTGATATATTTTGCTTGATTTATAAGCACTATATCTTTTCTTTGATCGATTTATAATCCTATGAAGAACTTGAGCTCTCCCATCATGTTCATTTCTAATTCACTAATCATACAATTGGAAAATTCCTCACACAATGATGGTTAGTAGCATCGAAAATAATATAATCAACATAAATTTGAACTACTAACATTTCATCATGCTTATGCTTAATAAATAGTGTGGTATCAACTTTTCCCATGACAAAGCCATTTTCTAAAAGAAAAGAGCTAAGCCTATCATACCATGCTCTAGGAGCTTGCTTAGGTCCATTAGTACTTTGGTTAATTTGTACACATGATTGGGTAAATCATCATTTTCAAAACCGGGAGGTTGTTCAACTAAACTTCCTCCATAATGCACTCATTAAGAAAAATATTTTTCACATCCATTTGATAAAGTATAAAAATTTTATGACCAGTAAAAGCTAGAAGGATGTGTATGGCTTCAAATCTAGCTAAGGGAACAAAGATTTCATCATAATTTATTCCTTCTTCTTGGTTGTAGCCTTGGCCACTAATCTAGCTTTATTTCTCACAATCAATCCCGATTCATCAAGTTTGTTTCTAAAAACCCATTTTGTTCCAATAACACTTTGATGAGTAGGTCTAGGAACTAGATGCCAAATTTTATTTCTCTCAAATTGATTTAATTCCTCTTGCTTAACTATAATCCAATTATCATCTTTTTCAGGTTCAATAAAGCTCTTAGGCTCAATGTTGTGATATTTTTATATCGTACCGCAAGTGTACGGTGTCAAGTTTTAGTATAAATCAGTGAAAGAGTGTCGAACCCACAGGGATTGCGTTAACTCGCACTAAGTACTACAATTGATAATCCTAACTTTATTTAGACGATAATTATCAAGATGTTTTTTTTTATATTAAATAAAATATAAAAATATTTAGATAGGAGGAACTAATACGATAGAGATTCTGGATCCTGATTTCACCTAGTTGTCGCCTATGTATTTGTCATGCCAATTAATCCTTGTTCAGTTATATTATTTATAAGTCAAGATCCTAAAATATTCACTCCCTCTCTCGAGTGCCGAGTGAAAATATTATCAACTATAGACTTCGATATCTCTATAAAAATCCAATAGTTAATAACTCATTACGATTTGTGATTCTATGTTAACGACTTCAAAGGACTACAGATTCTCTCGAACTCTATAAAATCCTAGGTTATATTCTCTAGATCTATTCAAAATCCCCTCTCTCGAGTGATAGATTCTAAACATTCATCATCTTCAATTGTGGCCAGCAATCAAGAAGCATTAAACTCAAAAGAATATAAATAATTAATAAAACTTCATTACAAAATTGATAAACAAAATACAAGGTTCAAGCATCATTACAATCGTTCTCCAAAATTAAGGAGTAAATTCATGACAAAAGATAAAACAATAAATAATCAAGCCACGAATTTAATGGAAATCATTAGAGTTTTAAGAAAGAAATAAGAAGATAAAACCCGAATTGAATCTCTTCCTCTCCGGATATTAAAGCCTTTGTCTCCTCTTGTCGCTCTTCAATCCTCTCCTTGGATCTCTAAAAATATGTATTTCGTGTTTTGCGCAGTGTATTAGCCTCCCTTGAGTGTTGGATGTAATGTTATATTTATACTGGGGGTTGGGAGTCTTTGGGTGTCATTAGGATTATTAAAAACCCTAAAAAGTGAATCCTGGAATGCGCGTCAACTCTTTTCAAATTGGCGCCGTGGCGCCAATTTCTCTGGAAATTGTATGGAAATTGTGATTGGGAGGCGCCGCGGCGCCAGGATTTTTCATTGGCGCCTTGGCGCCATTGTCCTTTCCTTTCTTTGGGCGCCATGTGTATCATGAAAGTGGGCGCCATGGCACCTTCAATTACAATGTTAGGCGCTGTGGCGCCTATTAATGTGCCTGGTGCCAATGCTCCCGGTGATGTCCTGTGTTCCCTGAAGTTCCCAAAACACGTGCAATTATTCCCAGATCCATATATTAATGCTCCTACAAATAAACATAAAATAAATTATAAATGATATTAAATATCTCGAATTATAACAAAAATAAGCTAATGATATTGGAATAAGTGGGTATAAACCACACTTATCAAAACACCCCAAACTTAAGGTTTTGCTAGTCCCGAGCAAAAGATAAAAATAAAAACTAAATTCAATTAACAAATAAAAATTACTAAATTAACTAAGCCACTTTCGTAGGGATCACGATTGCATTTAGCATATGCAACAAGCCTTTAACCCCTAGGCGGCCCTAGTGGACGAGTTATAGTCTCGTGAGGGCTTACAGTGACGATACCCACAAACGTCATTCACACACAATCATGCAAAAATAAAAAATAACAAAACATAGTCTCGATAGTTACGTATAAATATATCCTCAAAGAAAGCTTATAAATGAAATCAAGAATCTTCAAAGTACGCAATTGCAACTCGAATCCAAATTCTCGAATAAATTATCTAAGCTAGACTCACGGTGTGTGTGTGTAAAGGTTCATTCACAGCTTTGATCTTAAGTAAGCTAACTCAATGATTTCGTTTAAAAATTAGAATCGATGGGTCAAACCAACCTAGATATCTCAATTATGCTCTGTAATTGCCTTATTGTGTTCGTATGGTATGATTTTTCTTTTATTTTCTTGTCTCTTTTTCTTTTTTCATTTTGCACTCAATTTTTTTTTTCAACTCACCTACCCTTTAAGGTAGCATTTCTCCTCATGGTGGTCCTAATACTCGCCCATGGGTAGCTTCACGCTTATCGGTTATAGGTGGTTTATTTTCTTTCTTTAGAGACATTTTTCTTTTTAGCTATACCATACTTCATAACACTAGCAAATCAAGATAGATATCTAAGCAAACGGTCATTCATCGACATGCAATTTCTTCAACTGACCACCTTGTCAACTACTTAAGTTTTACTGCTAAAAACCTATTTTTAAGTGCTTACGAGTCTAACATAGATCAATTATTCAAGGCATCAGATAAAAGTAAATTAGGCACTTATCGTTTCTAAAATTTCACCCATAAACAAACAATATTATCACAAGATTTATGCTTTACTATCAAAGACTAAAACAATTTTTTTTTTTCAATAAATTTAAACAACTTAATAGCAAGTAAACAACATGCACACACCCTCAAACCTAAAATTTGCATTGTCCTCAATGTAAGATAAATATCAAGAGCAAGAGTGAGGAACAACACTACCGTGCATGGAGTTGATCAGACTCTTGCTGGTTAGAATTTGGTTGCACGGGCGTTGTGTGTCTCGTGCTACCTGCATAAATAACATGCAAATAAATAAATAGCACACAATAAAATAAAATAAAATAAAATAAAATAAAATAAAATAAAAAGTAAAAAAATAATAATAAAAGAAATGCAAGGGTTGCCTCTCCGCTAGCGCTAAGTTTAACGTCTTCAGCCAGACGCAACCACCCAAATGGTGGTCATGGTGGCTTAAACGTAGTGAACCGGTTAATCTCATCTTCTTCTTCTTTGGTATCCACCGGTTCTTATGACATGAAAAATACAGCTTGGCAGGCTGTGGTGATTTATCTATAGATGGTCCCCCAAGATATGTAGATTTCCCTTCAATTGGAAATTCTGGACTGCACATTCGGCAAAATTGGCTCGGTTTTCTTTTTAATCTTCCAGGAATTATCTCTAAGTGAGAACTGGCCTTTCTTTTCCTCTTTTTACGACCCTTTGGGAGTGGTTTCGAGTTTAGCTGCAGAGAATTTTCCTTTATGTATGGCTGCATTATGCTCATAGGCTGTTGAAATACTGATTCACCCTGTCTGGTTTCAACTCCCTTTTCTACTGTATCTATCATGTGACAGTCTGCATCACTTTGAGAACTCGGCATGGCTCTGAAAACACTGAAGGTGATTTCTTCATATTGACCTCTCATTATCAATTCACCTTTGTTCTCTTCTTCTGTTACTGTTTCCTCATGAAATACCATTTCATTTTCTTTACTGCCTAAGTCCTGAGAGGTGTCTTTAAACTCTTTTCCGCTCCTACAGGTTCTAATTTGACATTGCTCATTGGGGTTGACTTCAGTATCACTCGAAAAATCCCATGTCTGTTGATTGGCCATGGAAGAAACAAGCAACCCAATTTGTGCTTCTAAAGATTTCATATTTGCCTCTATATTGCCCATTCGTGTTTCGATGTTATCCAGCATTGACTCATTCTTCTCAAACCTCTCTGAAGCTGTAGCTACAAACGTGATCATGAGGTCTTCTAAGGAAGGTTTCTGCTCAGCTTTTGGATAATTGAAGCCATGAGGAGGTTGCAAAATGTTCTCCATATCAGCATATGAAAATTTGGATGATAATAAATAGGCATAAGACTGCCTCTATAGTTGTTGAAGTTCCGATTGTTCACATACTGTACTTGTTCAAATCCTGCTCCTCTGTTGGGTAAAAACATTTTATTAGCAGAAACAGCTTCAATAGACGGTTGACCCATTTGATTTGTCAATACTGTTAGATGAGTCGTGATGGAACGATACTTGAGCTATCAGTGCACTAACAGGATCTGCCATTGCTTCTTTTCAAACTCACCTCGTAAGAAAAAAAAAACAAAAAAAAAGTAAAATAAAATAAAATAAAATAAAATAAAAGAAATAAAAAATTAAAACTAAGACAAAATAACGAAATAAAAAAAATAAAAAAAAAAATTCTAAATTAAAGCTAAGATTACTTGGTAATAGTATTAATGTGAAGTAAACAAACAATCCCCGGCAACGGCGCCAAAAACTTGTTGTGATATTTTTATATCGTACCGCAAGTGTACGGTGTCAAGTTTTAGTATAAATCAGTGAAAGAGTGTCGAACCCACAGGGATTGCGTTAACTCGCACTAAGTACTACAATTGATAATCCTAACTTTATTTAGACGATAATTAATCAAGATGTTTTTTTTTATAATTAAATAAAATAAAAATATTTAGATAGGAGGAACTAATACGATAGAGATTCTGGATCCTGATTTCACCTAGTTGTCGCCTATGTATTTGTCATACCAATTAATCCTTGTTCATTTATATTATTTATAAGTCAAGATCCTAAAATATTCACTCCCTCTCTCGAGTGCCGAGTGAAAATATTATCAACTATAGACTTCGATATCTCTATAAAAATCCAATAGTTAATAACTCATTACGATTTGTGATTCTATGTTAACGACTTCAAAGGACTAGAGATTCTCTCGAACTCTATAAAATCCTAGGTTATATTCTCTAGATCTATTCAAAATCCCCTCTCTCGAGTGATAGATTCTAAACATTCATCATCTTCAATTGTGGCCAGCAATCAAGAAGCATTAAACTCAAAAGAATATAAATAATTAATAAAACTTCATTACAAAATTGATAAACAAAATACAAGGTTCAAGCATCAATTACAATCGTTCTCCAAAATTAAGGAGTAAATTCATGACAAAAGATAAAACAATAAATAATCAAGCCACAATTTAATGGAAATCATTAGAGTTTTAAGAAAGAATAAGAAGATAAAACCCGAATTGAATATCTTCCTCTCCGGATATTAAAGCCTTTGTCTCCTCTTGTCGCTCTTCAATCCTATCCTTGGATCTCTAAAAATATGTATTTCGTGTTTTGCGCAGTGTATTAGCCTCCCCTTGGGTAGATATCCTCAAATTCTCTCTACCTTAATCCATCTTCTTACTATTCTTTTTATCTCTGACTACCTATACTCTTATGTACCCTTCTGTACTCTCTTATAATTTTCCTTTCTCACTTCCGTGTTAAATTTTCTTAAAATCCTACTTTCTGGTTCCATAGCTCATTTATTTTTCTGGTATTAGATCAATATAACTTCAAGAAGATTCCTTTTCTGGTGTCTAGAGTGAAGGTTTTATTAGGGGGAATACTATTGAATGATCTAAGAAAGTTTACTAACCTGTCTATGGAGCTTTGAGGACGTACTTGAGGATCAGATACTGGAGAGGTAGTGCCTCATATACGGGTATCCCGGACATACTACGTATACAAGACCCTAACATTCTGCCCACTGCAGTCACTGACTCCCTAGACCATGCTCTGATACCATCTTTGTAAAATCCCCAATCTGGGAGATGTTATCGGCAGGGGATAGCAGTACTAACCCCATTAGCCTCTGGCTTCCCAACTATATTCTAAGCCATTCAAATGAAATGTCATGCATGAGGACCATAACCTAACTTATCAATATAAAATACTTTTGTTACTCATATCAGTATACTCAAAACTACTTTTTTTTTTTTACAAACATTGACAGACAATCATAATGATTTATACTATACTATTATATACATGTAACTTTACTTTGACTCTGACAGGACTCTCATGCTATCTGACTCTGTGCTAGTTGACTCCATCCCTATTGACTGCATCAGATGCGCTTTATTTTTTTTTATTGTTATTTGTTTCGAATTCCAATTCGGCCCAAACTCTTATTAGGGTTTTATAATCTCATTAAACCACTAAATTAAGATCCAATGGCTAAGATTAAACTAGCATTTATCCCATATCAGACTCTTAATTAATTTTGTTGTCTTTGGAACAACTATATAAACCCAAAGAATTCTTTACAAATTTTTACACCAAAACCTTTCATATATTGGGTTTATATAAGTGAGAAATTCTAAAGTTTAAAGAGTAAGCCACTGATTTTGAGGATCCTTAAGTCTAATTGACTAGAGGAATCTCAAGTTAAAAGTTTTGAGGTATTTGTCTAGGCTAGCACCAAGGGAAAAATACCCGTGCACTCAAGGCGTATTCTTGCCGTTGAGTTTTGGCTTTGGTGTGTGCACCTTTGGAGGCCACACACTTGGGTGGTTCTTTGGAACGTAGAAGAGCTTGCTGAGTTCGAGAAAAGTTTGTAGATTGGAGGGAGGACTGGAGGAGTCTACGGTTCAAGAAAGTCTTTTTCTTTCTTTATTTTAATTAGAGTTCTTATGATAGTTAGCATGTTTAGGTTTATGTTCTTTGCATGTTTTAGGAGTTTTTTTTGTGCTTAGAATATATAGTAACATGCATAGGCTTGTAGAATAATAAAAACAAATGGGTCTTGGGCAAAAGGATAGCGGCATCATAATTTCTTAATTTTCCGCTGCGCACTCGCGACCACTTCCCAAACCTTTCCTAAGTTTTGCAGAGGGATTCTGAATCATGTTGCATAAAGGATGTGATGTCATTCCTCAGCTTTGCAGTTTTGGCTGGGGGAAAGTAATTTGCAAGGAATTTAGTAGCTAGAGTGTTCCAAGTTGTGATGGAACCTGCTGGTAGTGAGTGTACCTAAGCCTTAGCTCTGACTTTCAAAGAATATGGAAAAACACATAGTCTTATTGCTTCTTCAGCTACTCGGTTATAGTTGAAAGTGCCTCAAACTTCCAAGAAGTTGCCTCAAACTTCCAGGAAGTTGCTGAACTGACAGCTATATCATATGAATGCATATTTTGATGTTACAGGCATTTGCTGGTAATGGAGGAAGTACAATACATGAAATGAAGCCGTCAACCACCGGAATGGTTCTTTCTCGAATGGGAATTGGTGGTGCAACTTCCAAAGGTTCAGGTTACATGTTGATGATTCCTTCTTGACCTTCTCGCCATTCCCTTCTCAATTGTCTGATTGTTCTTTCAATTTCTGGGTCAAACAGTCGGAAAGCTTCTGGTTCTTCTCATTTATTGTCTGAGAATCTGAAACACAAGAAAACAAAAATAATAAGTAAAAATAAATTATACACAAGTAAAGGTATCTAACCCAAAAATTAATAGTAAAAGATAAATAAGTCTCCGGCAATGGCGCCAAAAACTTGGTCGGCTTAATCACACACGTATAATGTAAGCGCATGTATCGCTTAAGTAGTGTAAAAGGTATCGATCCCATGAGAACTTAATACCTAAGCTATTAATTTATGAAGCCAAATGTTTACAGGTATATAATAGATTGGTTGTTGATTAGATGGTGATTTTAAACTAAAACAAGTAAATAAAATAGTACGAATGTAAATTAAAGGAAATTCAATATTATTAAACTATCTAAGGTTATAAATCCTTCCAATATCTTTTAAAGATGAAGTGGTTATCTCATGTTTGTGCAATATTTTGGTTTATTAAACTGGAACACGAAATTATGCAACAGCCTCTATCGATGGTCAGATGCAAATACCCAGCGTAACCTAATTAATCATATCTATATGTCAATCAAGTTACCTGAATTCATTAAGATTAAGTTCCAATTGTGGCTACCCCCGCCCGATAGGTATATGTCTATCCTGGAAGGAAATCTATTAATGGATATCTAATCCTTATGGGAGATCATGGGCTATTATGTCTAAGGCTGAAACCTAAAATTCCTCCGTCAAGTTTATTTTCAGTTTACCAGATCAATCTTATTAATGGTCAGTTAACAAAAATCATTAAGCTTAAGACTTAATAAATAAACCTTTATATTACCCAAGATACAAAATAACTCCTTATAAACCGGTGATATTGGAATTCATCACAACCCCAGATAAAATGTTTAGTTACAAAATATATTTAGGATTACTAAACACTTAAATAAATGAAACATCATAAAAAATAACTTGGAGATAAATAAAAGGAAAATTACAATAATGAAAGGAAATGCTGAGGGTTAGAGGATCCACTTTTAATATTTTAAAATTAGAAATCTCCCTTATTGTCAATATTTACCGATTAATTAATTATATTTAACCAGACCATAAATGTGGTAATTGTTGGACAAATATGACCTATAGCGTCACTATTTGTACAGATCATGGTGTTGTTGTACAAATTAACTATGTGACAAAAGATATTACTATCTTATCATTTGTGATTAGATCACCTAGATATATAAATGATGAGAGGTCTCTATGATTTGTTCTTGGACGGAGAATGATATGAGACAGTATTAGTCCACGAAGGATAAATCATTAAATATCCCTAGTCAGAGTATTATTGAGATTGGACATCGATAAATACGTAAAAGACTAGTATTACACTTGTGCGCGTTGTGAGGGCACAACGGCATAGTTCTCATATATTTACGTATAGGATACTCATGCAAGTGTAATAGGAGGTTGTGTTTTACCGACGGTTCAGGAAACAGCTTCGCTCTGGATAGAGCCCCTCGGAATTCCATTGGTAGTATGACTATGTGTCTATGGAAGTCCGAAATCAGGGTAGGTGTATTTGGTCTTAACCTGAGACTTGCACCGCTAATACTTGCGACAATCAATATATTTTGGTTGCGGTCGTCCAGGGCTTTAACAGGTTCTGTGTACGCCAATACTGGGTATATTGAGAATCGTAGTGTGTTGGGTGTGATGTCAGGACGGAAGTGTCACTCCAGTCATATAGAGATGATGGTCACGTAGGATACAGTACTAGTACTCTTAAGTACTGCAGTCATTGGGATAAAATGACAAGGTCATGTTTATCCGATTATAGAGACTAGTTACCAGACATCTGACATGTGCTTCGTACGGGGCAGACACAATTCCAGCCCCAGGCCTAGCACGTGATCATCCGATACTGGACAGAAATACGCAATACTACGTATACTACGCCTGATATAAATTCTTTATTCCTGTAAGGATATTTCCGGAGAATTGGGTAGGCATGGCGCTTTGCTAGAGGCCAACCTTGTCTTGTAAATCGGTATAAACGTAGTACGAGGTACTTACGTGTTCGGATAGTCCGACGACCGAATTTACTGCCAACATATCGGGGGATCTCATGGGTCGCTTCCCAAAGATTCACCGATGATGTATGACTTGCACTCTAAATTAATCTGTGATTAATTAGAAGAGAGAGAAAATTAATCTGGGATTAATTACGGAGATATTTTATCTGGGATAAAATATCATTAAAAGAGAGATAACGATTAATTTAGAATTAATCAAGAAATTAATATATTTGATATATTAAACGAAATTAGATTTCGACGCGGAATTAAAATTAGATTTTAATCCGGGCGAACGAATTAATTTAGAATTAATTCGTTAGCGACGTGAATAGTGACTTCGCTAGGCGTAATCATTTAATTACGATGCAACGGAAAATTCGTTAATTTGGAATTAGCGAACATGAGCCCGGGATTATTTGCGAGCGCATTTGCATTTCGAATTCGAGTGCGGCATGTAAGTGAAATCAAGCGTCAAATCGCTAGTCGCATCTAGCGTCAAATCAAGCGTCAAATCATGTCACTTTTAGTGATGTGACCATTGATTGATTGATTGATGTGAGTTGATGTTTGAGTGTTTGACACTCAAGAGTGATGGTTGATGTGAGTTGTTGGATTAAATTAAAAGGCTATTTACCTTTATTTGATATATGTATTTGACTTTTAATTATTTTTTGTATTAGATACACATTTGGTAAAACAACACACATAACTCTTCTCTCTCTCCATTCTCACATTCTTCACACGCCCAAGGGGCTAAACTGCTTAATGGTTTTTGTCCAAAAACCGAGAGCAATGGGAAGCTTGAGTGTGTGATTTTTATGGCAAAAATCACAAGAGCTAGCATTCCGAGAGACATGAAAAGGTGATAGGGAAGTCCACCCATGAGCCGGGAATCGTTTGACGAAACTTGGAGCTCAAAACAACTTGAAGATGGAACCGAAACCAGTAAGCTGCCACCGCCACTGCCGGGCAGTCCCATGAGCAGAATTTGAAGTTTTGTTCGTCTCCGCGTCGCTTAACCGATCGATGTGAGTATTCTGCAACTTCTTCGATTTGTATTCGCACATATTTCATGCTTGTTTATGATCTTGGGACCTTAATAGAAACCAACAATGTCATCTAGAGCAAGGTTAGAGCATGAAAAAGTTTAAGGCTTAAAATTTGGGTAAAAATATGTTTGAGCATGATTTGTGAAATTGGATGAATGAATATGTTTAAATGTGTTTTAATTGATGATTGATTGGATCGATTTGAAGAAATATTGTTTGGAACAAATTTCCCCAATTTTTTGGTGTTGGCCGAATAGAACATAGCCTTAAATTCTTGGTGATTTTTGTTTTTTGATTCATTGGATGAGTTAGAATCATTTGGGATGTTTATTTAATGTCGATTGTGGAATTAATTGGATTGAAACCGAATCGGACACATAATTCCCAAATTGCCGAGAGTTGATGTAACATGTATTGGGTTTGATTTTTGTTAAAATATGTTGGACATGTTTTAATGTTAATGGCATGATTAATTAGTGCTAATTGATGTTTTAGAAATTTTAATTGGGTAATTAATTATGTAATACACTTTTGGATAATTTAATTGTGAAATTGGATTTTGTAATTTAATTATTTTGGGCTTAATTTTGGAAATTGGGCTTGTTATGTTGTTATTGGGCTTATTGGGCTTTGTTGTACAAAGTTGGGTTTATGAAAAATTGGTTGGATCCAATTGGGCCCAAAACCGCATCCATAAAGCCCAAATGCGACAAATGGACCTTTAAAGTTTAATTGGGCCTAATGGGCCAAGATTGATTTCTAGGCTTATGGGGTAACTCCCGGATTGGATTTTGGTTATTCGGTTTGACCCGAGTTGACCAAAAGTCCACGCCTTAAGAATTAATTAAAAGCCCATTGGACTTTAATTAAATTGACGTTGGACGTTAATCGGGCTTTGAGACCCGTAATGATTAAATTTGGAATTTAAGTCGTAAAAGTTCATTAATAAAGTGTAGTAATTAATTTGGAATTAAATAGAGAATTAGAATTAAATACATATTAAATTGGATTTAATGTTGTATTTTAATTTAATTCGAGAATTCGTACTTTGAGTACTTATTCACAAAACGAGTTTGACTCGAACAAAATCAAATCGTTGTTTGAACATTGGATGATCACTAATTATCAGATTAATTAATTTGATTAGATTGATTGATAACATGCTTGTGTGAATACATGGTTGCGATGCATGAATAATGTATATCGGATGGATATTAGATGGGTGAGACAATTTTAGAAATTGTTGTAATAAATTTGATTTATTAAATTGGACCTGCGTGTCCAGCCTTATTACCTCTCATTTCTTTGTATTCTCTTCTCACATATTCCCCTCAATGCAAATGAGGTTTCTTTAGAAGTGTAGTGTAACGGGTAGAAGTAATACATGTGCTAGAGGGAGAGAGAAAGTGAGAGATTTGATCAAGGATCAATGTGTAAAGTATCCATCCACATATCATTATTATTTATTTATACGTGCTTTATTATGTGTTTAGAATGCATGTTTAAGGGTGTATGATGATGAGACCTTAACAAAGATAATAATTGGTTGCCAATTTGCACTCGAAAAACCCTCGCAAAATATTAAGCGTTTTTCCTTCCATTGAGTGATTTTCACTCAAGATTCGAGACTGGCATTGGCTTGTTGGCCAAAGTAAAGGCATTTTTCCATCGAGGATGTGTTTGAATCACGAGAGCTTTGTTCCATATTGGTGTCTTGTCCAAGTTGTGGTTTGTTGGCCAAAGTCAAGACCACTTCTTGTCCATCGACATTGATTACGAAGCTTTCCATGGTCAATGGGTCGCGCTTGACTAGGATCACTAAGTTTGTTGTGCCAAAGCCAATGCTTAGTTGATTCAGAGGAAAAATGTTAGGTAATACATTGGATGTATTGGCATATATAAGATATATGTTTCGGACTTGGATGTCCCCCTACTGGATCTAGGAATTGGATTGGATCCAATCGATCTTAGAGATCTACCTAGTTAATTATCATACAATTTGTTGGCCAAAGTCAAGATTGTGTGATATTTAACGGGATCCTAGCCCACTAGGAAATACAGTTTCCCTAGTACTCGACAGAGGGTTAGAGGCTCGCCGAAAAATAGTGGGAGGCAAGAATTGAATTTGCAATATTCGTTTAATTACTTGCCATACGCGCTCATTCAAATATCATTCGTCAAATAAATTAAATGTTATTTGGACTAATATTTAAATGTTGTTTTTTAATAAATAGTTGGACTATATTCAAACTATTCATTTATACTTGATTTTATAATTGGATTATAGTAATCAATATAATTGATTTTAATCTATTAAATTATAGTTGATTAAATAGTTGGACTATTGTAATCATTATAATAAATAGTACCTAAATCGTTGATTAAATAGTTGGACTATTAGAATCAAGATAAAATTGAAAGATTAACATTTAAAACATAATCCTAGGGAAAATGTATTTAAATGGTTTAATTTTCAAATTGGGAATAATTTCAGGATGGTCTTTGAAAAATAATAAGTTACTTTATTTGATAAAATAACATATTAGGCCTAGGCCCGGAGTTAAGCAAATAGTAGAGCATAATCTTTGGAAGATTAATGTGATGATAACTTAAGTGCTTAATCCATTAAGCTTGTCGCAGTAGACTCCTTAATTTCTGAATCAGAACTAAGGATCAGATCCTTAAAGTATGATAATGAAATTGAAGGATCTTCATAAATCTATACTTAGATTTTAGAAGTACTAAATTGCAATAATAACTCTTGGAGAGTTAATGACTATTCTCTAGAAGATAAAGTCAAAGTTTGCAATAAGGCAAGTAGCGAAAGGCACACCTTACTTCAATATTCTAGAAGGCCAAGGCTTTGACAAAAGCTTCTGGAGTGTTGAAACTGGCAAAGGCAAAATCATTATAATCTTCTGGGAAGATAAAAGGACATATCCCAAAATGTCTGCCTAAATTGTGGCAAACAGGATCGCGGAAGCGTGACTGCCGTTTGGACAAAGTAGACATGAAGGAATTGAAGACGAGAAGGCTCTGACTTCAAATATATTTGTCAACATTATGTTCATTACTAGTATTAAAATTAGATTTTAAATACTTAGTGTGGTACATAAAATATATGTACTGATGTTCAGAATCTGCTATGAGCAGGATACTGACTTGAGATGAGATTAATCTGCGAATTGAAAACGGGACGAAAGTCGCTGTTTTAACCGTAGATACCTAACTTTAGGAACAATCTTCGGGTGTGTACTTAAATTAGGAATTGTTATAATGTAACTAGTTTGACTAGATACATTATCTCTATATCAGTGTATAGCCCGCTGCGGGTGTACCTTTATATTCTAGAACACTAAAGTGTTTTATTATATAAAGATGATATTGAGATATACACATTAAATGTGAATAACATAATTTATATTTTGAATATAAATAAATCTCAAACGTATAACATGACAAACAAATAGCTCAAACTGATTTGATCAGAAGAAACTAATATGTGGCATTGTTGTCTGGGACACAAATAAAACAAGAATCGTATATCCGCACTTTTGAAGAGTGGGTACTATGACTAATTTGATTCCATTCAAATAAAGTCTACGAATCTAGTTTATTGGGCAAAGTGCCTAAAACACCTTTACTTGGTAAAAGTGTAAAAGCCACCTATATGTTAGCCCTAGTTCATAGTGAAGTAAGTGGGCCCATGTCTAGCTAGGCTAGATGTGGATATGAATATTTCGTGACCTTACGGATGTGGCATCGCGTTATGGTTATGTGTTTCTATTGAAACAAAAATCGGAAACTTTTAAAGTTTCGACACGAAAATAGACAAACAGATCGGCTATAGTATTAAACCGTCACGGTAAGACCGTAATGGATAATACTTAAGCAATAAGTTTCAAGTATACTTGAAAGAGTATAGTATTCTTTCAAATAAGGACTCCTCCCGAAACACGTAAGTTTGACGGTGTGTTCAAACTGATAAACCGAATTTTGTTGGACATGATAAGGTTAATCATGAGTCGCTCTGAGCTACCATTTCCTTCAATGGATAAGTATTAACAGTGTAAGAACTTATTTTGAATAAGTTTCCATAAAAATCTGTTTGACAGATATCATATTAGATATAAAGGGAAAAAAACCGGGTTTCTCATTCCTGATAATTTGGGTATGCTAGGCATATGTTTGGATGATACCAAACTATAACCCAAATTGGATAAGTGCCAATTGTAGGTTATCCTAGGGATACCATAAGTATTGTACTTATACATCTCACAAGAGAACAATTAGATTTTTGCTCACCATGCGATTTTCCTAAAGAGGAATACCGATATGCAGTGGTAAGTGGGAGGATAGTAAAACTCGATGAAAATCGGAGTAATACTATTCCAGGTATCGATTCCTAATGGAACATAAATAGTTCATCAAGGATGAAACTATTACCAGTAATCTTCGAATACACAAGAACCGCGTAGGTCGGAGAGAGTCAGAAAACAACCTGGGGTATGGGTTTCTGATCTCACCTCGTAAAGATGTCAATCTTTTGAGGAATACCAACTGACTACGTATGAGGAAGTGATACAAGGTATTGACTCCCTATTATGGCAAAGTGCCATGATATCCGAATTGGATTCCATGTATATCAACAAGTTTGGATACTAGTTGATGTATCGCAAGGCATTGTGCCTATTGGTACTATGTAAGTCTTCAAGGAAGACATACATGGAAGACAACATACCAACATATAAAGCTAGGCTTTTAGTGGAAAGGTATCGTTATCAACATTGTGTTGATTACGATTCAATCTTTTACCTGTTGCCATGGTAAATCCATTTGGATAATGCTTGCTAATGCTGCATGTTTCATTTATGAAATATGTCAGCTTAACGGGAAAATTGCTTTCCTGAAAAGGAAACCTTTTGGAGGATGTTTACAACATCCTGTCGGTTTTATCGTACAAAACTAGCAAACAAGGTTTGCAGGTTATTCGATCCATGTTTGGATTGAAACAAGCATAGGTTCTTGGAATTATTGTTTTGAAGTAATCATAATTGTTTATGATTTAATTCAAAATGAAATGATTCTTGTGTATATAAGAGGGTTAGTGGGAGCACACTGACAGTGGATGTCCTATAAATAATGATAATATGTCATTTCTTGGAAATGATATTCCCATAAAAACAATCGGTGAAAGCTTGGCTTTCGAGAAAACTCTCCGAGAAACCTCACATTGAAAAATGTACGCGACCTGGTGTCTCATACGCTTTGAGCATATGAATTCACAAACAGGCCAATCCAAGTGATAGTCACTGGATTGATGTTAGGAACATCCGTTAGTATCTTAGTGATCTAAGGATGCTGTCTTAATCTATGGAGAAGGAGAACTTGAAGTGACTGAGGTCACTACAGCAAGTTTCCTAAACCGATAAGACGACTATAAGTCGCAAAACGGTGCTATATAGTTTTAATAACGGAACAGTGAGCTGGAAATCTTCCAAGCAAGATACTGTTACCATATAAACAACAAATGCGGGTTATTGCTGCAGCTGAGGCAGCAATGGAAGTCTTCTGGGTCGATAATAAATCTTATTAGATTAGATATAATTTTGTTAGCAGCTGAGCTAGGCGTCAGCACAGGCTAAAGAATTAATGGTCTCATCAATGATCCAGATATATACTTCGACTATTCATCTGATTCGTTCGGATCATACATCGTGGCGATGTGATGATATAATAAATCACATCAGATGATAATCATGCAAATCCGCTGACGAAAGTCTTTTCTCAGCAGTTTGAGCCAACCGTACATAGTTCGGGTGTAAGACACTCGACTGACTGGCTATAGGCCAAGTGGGAGATTGTTGGACAATTATGACCCATAGCGTCACTATTTGTACAGATCATGGTGTTATTGTACAAATTAACTATGTGACAAAGGAGATTGCTCTCTTATCATTTGTGATTAGATCACCTAGATATATAAATGATGAGAGGTCCCTATGATTTGTTCCTGGACGGAGAATGATATAAGACAGTATTAGTCCACGAAGGATAAATCATTAAATATCCATAGTCAGAGTATTATCGAGATTGGACATCGATAAATACGTAAAAGACTAGTATTACACTTGTGCGCGTTGTGAGGGCACAACGACATAGTTCTCATATATTTGGGTATAGGATACTCATGCAAGTGTAATAGGAGGTTGTGTTTTACCGATGGTACGGGAAATAGCTTCGCTCTGGATAGACCCCCTCAGAATTCCATTGGTAGTATGACTATGTGTCTATGGAAGTCCGAAATCAGGGTAGGTGTATTTGGTCTTAACCTGAGACTTGCACCGCTAATACTTGCGACAATCAATATACTTTGGTTACGGTCGTCTAGGGCTTTAACAGGTTATGTGTACGCCAATACTGGGTATATTTAGAATCGTAGTGTGTTGGGTGTGATGTCAAGACGGAAGTGTCACTCCAGTCATATGGAGATGATGGTCACGTAGGATACGGTACTAGTACTTTTAAGTACTGTAGTCATCGGGATAAAATGACAAGGTCATGTTTATCCGATTATAGAGACTAGTTAGCAGGCATCCGACATGTGCTTCGTACGGGGCAGACATAATTCCAGCCCCAGGCCTAGCACGTGATCATCCGATACTAGACAGAAATACGCAATACTACGTATACTACGCCTGATATAGATCATTTATTCCTGTAAGGATATTTTCGGAGAATTGGGTAGGCATGGCGCTTTGCTAGAGGCCAACCTTGTCTTGTAAATCGGTATAAACGTAGTACGAGGTACTTAAGTGTTCGGATAGTCCAACGACCTAATTTACTGCCAACATATCCGGGGATCTCATGTGTCGCTTCCCAAAGATTCACCGATGACGTATGACTCGCACTCTAAATTAATCTGGGATTAATTAGAAGAGAGAGAAAATTAATCTAGGATTAATTACGGAGATATTTTATCTGGGATAAAATATCATTAAAAGAGAGATAACGATTAATTTGGAATTAATCGAGAAATTAATATATTTGATATATTAAACGAAATTAGATTTCGACGCGGAATTAAAATTAGATTTTAATTCGGGCGAACGAATTAATTTAGAATTAATTCGTTAGCGACGTGAATAGTGACTTCGCTAGGCGTAATCATTTAATTACGACGCAACGGAAAATTTGTTAATTTGGTATTAGCGAACCCGAGCCCGATATTATTTGGGAGCACATTTGCATTTCGAATTCGAGTGAGGCACGAAAGTCAAATCAAGCGTCAAATCGCTAGTCGCATCTAGCGTCACATCCAGCGTCAAATCATGTCACTTTGAGTGATATGACCATTGATTGATTGATTGATGTGACTTGATGTGAGTTGATGTTTAAGTGTTTGACACTCAAGAGTGATGGTTGATGTGAGTTGTTGGATTAAATTAAAAGGCTATTTACCTTTATTTGATATAGGTATTTGACTTTTAATTATTTTTTGTATTAGATACACATTTGGTAAAACAACACACATAACTCTTCTCTCTCTCCATTCTCTCATTCTTCACACGCCCAAGGGGCTAAAATGCTTACTGGTTTTTGTCCAAAAATCGTGAGCAATGGGAAGCTTGAGTGTGTGATTTTTGTGGCAAAAATCACAAGAGCTAGCACTCCGAGAGACATGCGAAGGGGATAGGGATGTCCACCCATGAGCTGGGAATCGTTTGACGAAGCTTGGAGCTCAAAACAACTTGAAGATGGAACCGAAACCAGTGACCTGCCACCGCTACTGCCGAGTAGTCCCATGAGCAGAATTTGAAGTTTTGTTCGTCTCCGCGTCGCTTAACCGATCGATGTGAGTATTCCAAAACTTCTTCGATTTGTATTCGTACATATTTCATGCTTGTTTATGATCTTGGGACCTTAATAGAAACCAACAGTAATTCCATTTGTCTCAATTAAATCTAACCGGCCATATAGGCGATAACAAAGTTATTACCTAAACCGACCATATAGGCGGACACTACATCTGAAATGTAAAACCGATCATATAGGCGGTAAATAAGGTTGTCACCTAAACCGACTATATAGGAGGTAACTAATTAATCCAAATTTTAATTAAAATAAGGAAGAATAATCTAATTTATTATATTAACAGTCTCACATTTTCACCCCTGCAGAATGAGATTAACTGCTCATGTTGTAAATGAAAACATAGAAAATTTTATTAATTAAATAAAAAGAAAATACAAGAAAACTTAAATAAATATACAAGACACTTTCCTTTAGGTTTTCATAGAGAAATTCTTCCAAAGAAAGCATGAAAAAATTACAAATTTTAGCTTGGTATTTGTAGACAAATCTAAAGGCTTCCACCAATTTCTCCACCAATTGCTCCACCAAACATGGCATGAAACATGACATCAAAAATGGCACCAAACATGGCACCAAATCCTCCACCAAACATCTTGCATGTTTGGTGGAAGTTTGACAATTTTTATTTTTTATTTTTTTATTTTTTTTATTTTGAAAATGACTTAAATAATTACACATAACAAACTTACGAATGTTCTATTACTTTTGGTCATGGAAACTTCATAATTTGAAATTATTATGAAATTCAAAGTTGCAGAGTTTTGCATCTTCTTTAATCTGGAACTTGAATCACCTCAATTTGATATCGGAGTAAAATGTTATGGCCAAAAAATGGCAATTGCGCAAAGTTAGAATTTTCGAAATTCTACTTCGTTAGAACGCCATTTCAAGTTTAGAATCTCTAAAATCAAAATGTCTAGTCCAGTTTTTACCCTTATTTATTCCACGTTTTGTCCTGATTGATTCCATAAAGTCCCGGTTTTATTTTATCACAATAATCTTGCTATCATACGCTGGACACTTGTCATCATCCTATACTGCCGACATTACACATCATTACTTATGTCAACGTTGCGACGCGCACAACTTCACGCGTTGCGACCCCGAGCCAATAAATCTATCGACAGTCGCGTGTCATCATCGCATCGAATCAACAGCGCGTCGCGATGCTCAAGTGTTTTGCGTCGCGACGCCAGGGGCAGAAGTTTTCCTATAAATTGAAGTTGAAATCAGAAGGAAAATTCATACATTCTTCTGGGGGTTTCCTTAAGAATACTAAGAAGATTGTATCTTGTGTGTTTATTTACAACTTTCTGTATTTAATTTTTTATTTTACGCAATATTTCTTTCTTTACTTTACTTTTCAGTCTTTATTTTTACTTTCAGTATGAGGAGGTAACTCCCCTCTGTTGAGGTGAAACGTTAAGCTATTATTACTAATATTTAGATTAATCTCCCTTAATTATAATATATAAACTATTTAAAACCTGACTTAGTGGGATATCGCCTTTATGGTCGGTTGGGTTTAATTAAATTGATTTTAACCTCACTAAATTAGATACAGCCTTTATGGTCGATTGGAATTAATCATAAATCTGACTTAATCAGGATACCGCCTACATGGTCGTTGGTAATGTCATGCAAAGTTAATATATTATAATGAGGGAGATATTTAAAATATAAGTAATAAAAGTGGATCCTCTAACCCCTAGCATTTTCTTTGTTGCTTTATTTACCTTTTTAATTTCCAAGCTTTACTTTATGTCATTTATTTTATTTAATCTTTTACTAGTCCTAGATATATGTTGTAACTAATCCCGTTATCTGGGGTTGTGATGAATCCCAATATCACCGGTTTATAAGGGGTTATTTTGTGTCTTGGGTAATATAAAGGTTTATTTATTAAGTCTTAAGCTTAATGCTTCTTGTTAACTGGTCATTATTAAGATTGATGTGGTAAACTTAAAATTAACTTGACGAATGGATTTTAGGTTTCGTTCTTAGACTTAATAGACCACGATCTCCCTTAAGGATTAGATACCCCTTAATATATTTCCTTCCAAGATAGACAAATAACTTTCAAACGGGGGTAGCCATAATTGGGACTTAATCTTAATGAATTCAGGTAACTTGGTTGACATAGACATATGATTAATTAGGTTATTTGTGTATTTGCATCTGACCATTGACTGAGGCTTTTAAATAATTTCGCGTTCCAGGTTAATAAACCGATATATTGCACAAGCATGAGATAACAACTAAATCTTTTAATATATTGGAAGAATTCACAACCCTAGATAGTTTTATAATATTGAATTTTCCTTTCACTTACAGTCGCACTATTTTATTTACTTGTTTTAGTTTAAAATCACCAACCAATCAAACAACCAATCTATTAGATACTCGTAAATATTTGGAACACTCTAGCCACCAAATTCCTTGCAAAGTTCTTTCCCCTAGTCAGAATTCCAAAAGTGAGGAATGACATTACATCCTTTAAGCAACATGACTCAGAATCTCTCTGCGAAGCTTGGGAAAGGTACATGGATTTTCTCAGATTATTTTCTCATCATGAGATTCCAAAGTGGCTACAAGTCAAAACCTTCTATAATGGATTTTCTGGAATAATGAGAACCACAATAGATGCTGCTGCTGGAGGAGCTTGAATGGAAAAATGAGAAGATCAGGCGTGGGACCTAATTGAAGAAATGGCCAATAACAATTCTTTGTGGCCAATAGAAAGGAGCATGATTCAATAAATAGCAGTGATCTACGAAGTAGGAGCCGACACAATATTGAGTACCAAGTTAGATCAGATTTGAAAAAGTCTGGATACTCTTAACATGAAGGTTGATTCTGGATCCACATGTTCACCATATGGAGGAGCACCAGAGGCAGAATCATTCAACCAACATGATGAGACAGTTAATTCTGTCAACAATTTCAATGGACATGGAAACAATCCATATTCCAATACCTACAACCCAGGTTGGAGGAATCATCCCAATTTTACATGAAGCAACTGTTGGACATTATGACCCATAGCGTCACTATTTGCACAGATCATTGTGTTGTTGTAGCAAATTAACTATGTGACAAAGAAATTGCACTCTCATCATTTGTGATTAGATCACCATAGATATATAAATGAAGAGAGGTCCCTATGATTAGTACCTGGACTGAGAATGATATGAGACAGTATCAGTCCCCGAAGGTTTAATCATTAAATATCCCTAGCCGTAGTATTATCGAGACTGGAACATCGATAATGCGGAATAGGCTAGTATTGCACTTGTGCGCGTTTGTGAGGGCACAACGGCATAGTTCTCATATATATAAGTATTGGATACTTATGCAAGTGCGATAGGAGGTCGTGTTTCACACGACGGTACGGGAAACAGCTTCGCTCTGGATAAACCCCTCGGAATCCATTGGTATTATGACTATGTGTCTATGGGAGGCCGAAATCAAGGTAGGTGGTGTATGGTCTTAACCTGAGACTTACATCGCTAATACTTACGATAATCGATAGACTTTGGTCTTGGTGGTAGGGGCTTTAAACGGGTTCTGAGTACACCACTTCTGGGTTTATCAGAGAGTCGTAGAGTATTGGGTGTGATGTCAAGACGGAAGTATCACTTCAGTCATATTGGAGATGATGTCACGCAGGATACGGTATTAGTGCTCTTAAGTGCTGCGCGGCCATCGGGATATTATGACAAGGTCATGTATATCCGATTATAGAGACTAGTTACCAGACATCCGACATGTGCTTCGTACGGGGCAGACACTTATTCCACCCCAGGCCTAGCACGTGACTATCCGATACTGGGCCGATATGCACAATACAATCGTATACTACGCTTGATACAGGTCTTAATATTCTTATGAGAATATGTCCGGAGAATTGGAAGACTTGGTGCTTTGCTAGGAGTCGACCTTGTCTCGTAAATCGGTAGAACGTAGTACTTGGTACGTACGTGATTCGGATAACCCGACGACCGTATTTACTGCCAACATATCCGGGGATCTCATGGGTTGCTTCCCAAAGATTCACCGATGACGTATGACTCGCACTTATATTAATCTGGGATTAATATGATGAGAGAGAGAATTAATCTGGGATTAATTTCGGAGACACTTTATCTAGGATAAAATATCAATTGAAGAGAGAGAAACATTGATTTGGAATTAATCGAGGAATTAATATATTTGATATATTAAACGAAATTAGATTTCGACGCGGAATTAAAATTAGATTTTAATTCGGGCGAGCGAATTAATTTAGAATTAATTCGTTAGCGACGTGAATAATAATTCCGCTAGGCGTAATTATTTAATTCTCGTCGCGACGGAAATTAGTTAATTCGGAATTAGCGAATTTGGGCCCGAAAGTGTTTGCGGACACATTCGTATTTTGAAACGGGTGGAATCCGCAAATCACATCGCGATATCTCATTACTTGACACGAATAGATGATGGATGTATCTAGACACATTTGAGGGATGATACATTGTCTCTATTCTCAATGTGAGGTAATGATGGCATATGATGAATTTTCTTTGGAGGGAAAACTTTTCACGTTTTTTGAAGAGTTTTTTATCTTAAAAATTCATTTTGGTATTTGATATCAATTCATTTTTTGCTTTTCACTTTTACTCTCTCACGTTTTTGAAACAAAAAGAGAAAAGGAAATTGAAAAGGCAAACTCTCCTCCTCTTCTTCTCCTCTCTTCCTCTCTCACGCCATTTTCTGTTCTGGTTTCTTTGGACTGCCGTGAACAAAATGGAGGGAGCAGTGCGTTTTGTGGCAAACAAGAGTGCTAGCACACTCCGGATCATGCCAAGGTGATAAGGGAAGTATACCCATGAGCAAGGAACGTTTTGATGAAGCTTGGAGCTCGTTTTTCTTGATCAAAATGGAGCAAAACAGAAGCACAAAACCTAATCTGCAGTGACTGTGACAGTGGACTGCTCACGCCCAAACCAGTGAAGAAATCAGATTTTTGTTGCCAAATCGCATCTCAACCGCTCGATGTAAGTATTCCGCACTTAAATCGTTGTATTCGCTTATGATTCATGCTTGAGTTTTGATCTTGGGACCTCTAGAAACTACAACAGCAACACTGTAGGGCAAAAGAATAATCCACCACCTGGATTCCAACAGCAAAATAAAGGCTAGGAGTATGAAAAAGAACCAAGAATAGCAGAATTGCTGGCCCAAATGAAAAAGCAACAAGTAACATATGATGCTATATTTCAATCCCAAGCAGCATTGATTCAAAGCTAATCAGCATCTTTGAAGGCATTGGAGAATCAATTGGGACAACTGGCCAATGATCAAAGTTACAGACCGCAAGGTAACCTTCCTAGCAACACAGAACCGAATCCAAGGAACGGAGGGAAAGACCAATGTCAAGCGATTACTTTAAAAATCGATACTGAAATCAATAAAGATGTTGGAGTCGAGGCAACTGTTGAGGAAGTTCCAAAAGAAAGCAGCGAAGAAGCAGATCCACAGATGGAGGAAAGAGAAGCAAAAGAAAATGATCAAGAAAAACTCACTCCAACTCCACCTTTTCCACAACGTCTCCAGAAAAATAAATTGGACAAGCAATTTTCTCGATTCCTGGAGATCTTCAAAAAACTATTGTTGGCAAAAGAAAAAATGCCACCCTGGAGTGAAATCGCCCTATAACGAAGGAGTGAAGGACGAAAGTAAGAAGGGCGATGAAAGGAAGAGCAATCAGAGCAATCACTGAATTAGAGCGAAAAGAACCCAGGACGACCGAAGCATTAGAATGAGAACACGTAATGCAGTTGCTCCCACGACTACAGCAGTTAAGCAGTTTTCCCTCCACGATCAAGCAGTTGAGACGCACAGCTCAACGGTTGAAGACACGATCCAGCAGCTGCAGGGAGATACTGGAACTGCCCAAGCAGTTTACAAGCTTCACTATAAAAGCTCACTCGTACAGAGAGAAAAAACAACCAATCAAATGAAGACTCAAACGAGCATTTTTTTTTTATCTTTTAGCTTTATAACTCTTAGGACTGTAATCTGTGTGCTTGCACCCCTTGGAGGCTTATTCACTTAATCAAACACCCCTTGCAGGGACTTTGTCTCAGGAGGTTTGAACCTTACACATTTCTCTTTCTTCTTCACGCATAAAAACCGCGCAAACAGTTTTTTTGGCGGCCACAGTGGGAGAATTAGTGTAAGAAGTGGAGATGCCTCCGAAAAGAAACACTCAAGCTGGCTCAGGTATGGAGGAAGGAGGACTGGAGCAAACCAACCAGCCCCACGTTCCATCCGTGGTGGGTCATTTCGAGGGTCTGGCAGAAGCTAGTCGATATAAATCTATGCGAGAATTCAGCCCTAATACGGTTCGTGCATTGTTCAGTGAATTCACACAGGATGTTGTTGAAAAGGTTAGGCTGCAAAATTCTCATGTCATAGATAAATTTGTCTCGACTAACAACTCACATTATGAAAATATGGCCAAAAACTTAAGCTCATTGAACGAATTGATGGCCAAATGTGTAAAACGTGGGACAACTATACCGTGGAATACGCCTTCCTCTGCACCAAGCAGTCAGGAGGCTGGTCCGAGTAATATTCCCCCACAAGGAATCATGTTCCCTATGAATTCCAGGGGAGGGACAAGTCTTGGGGAGAATGGCCCATATTTATGGCCAAATCTACACCAAGGGCCAAATATGGCACAAAACGAAGTGGTGTTGCCTCAAGGCGTCCAGTTTTCTTAGGGACATAATCATGATTATGTCCTACTTGTGAGAGGACCACAACCACCTCCCATAGCAATTTCATTTAATGGCAATGACATGTTAAGGGAACAGGTGACCGAGATCATCTAAAATCAATTCGGTTTGGGAGCACGGCCAATTCGGCCAATGTATCGGAAGCCATAACCTGATTGGATCGACATGGCATATCTATGACCAAGAAACTACAAAATACCAGATTTCTCTCTACTTACAGGGTCTGGGGAAGTTTCTACCATGGAACATATAGGGAGATTTAACTTTCATTGTGGAGAAGTCACGGATTTCCATAAGCTAAGTTTATTTCACGGCTCTCTGTCAGGAGTAGCGTTCTCCTGGTACGTCAGTCTACCGGCCAGCTCAGTAGAAAATTGGCAACAAATGGAACAGTTGTTCCATGCACAATTCTATAAGGCCGAGTCCGAAGTTGCTTTGGCCGATCTGGAAAACCTGAGACAGTTTCCGGGAGAGTGGGCCGAAACCTTCTTACAAAGGTTTAAAGTGGCTCAAGGCCGATGTTACATGCCTTTGCCAGAAAAAGAGTTCGTGAGAATCACTCAAAGTTGCCTCATTTTCGACTTGAAAAAGAAATTTCAAGATCGTGAATTTTGGGATCTCCCTCAGCTCATCACTAGCGTGGTGCGTTACGAACGATTGCTAAGTAAGGAAGAGCAAATGAAAAATTCTAGCAAAGAGACGTATTATAGGAGCATCGATTATGACGTATGTGAAATGGACGTCGAATCAGCCGAATTGTGTTTGGTCGAATTGGTTAAAGGAAAGCCGTACGTTTGTAAATGTGGACCAAACCCCAAGCCAAAGAAAAGAAAGATAAAAAGGGTAGAAACTTTTCTTTTGATATCACAAAAGTCGACGTCATATTCGATCAGTTGTACAAAGACAAACAGATCAGTTTGAGCGACCGCCATATGTTGCCAAGCGCCGAGCAAATCGGCAGCAAAAAATATTGTAAATGGCATAATGCATGGTCATATTCAACTAATGCCTGTCTTGTTTTTCGGAATGTTTTGCAGGATGCTATAGAATCTGGACGAATAACATTCGAGAAAAAGATGGCTGTGGACGACAACCTGTTTCCCAAGCCAGTGGAATTAAATATGATCGACTTTGATCTTACCAATTTTCTAAAATTCAAGTTGGTCCTAAATGAAGAACATAATGGTCATCGTCCAAGCGCTCTGGAAAGGATTAAAGCACCCCAAAAACAGAAGGATTAGAAAAACCTTTGCGTACGGTGCATGAACAGTGTAAAGTGGATGAGGGAGTTGAAAGACACTTGTGAAAGGCCCGTAAAGAAAGAGTCAGTAGCATGGCAGCCACAGACCTTCGCACCAAGGTTCTATAGTGAAAATTCAAACTTCGTCCAAAATGTGAGGACGTTTAGGCAGAAAATCCATCGGCCCAATATATGGCATTCGTATCGGAGGCCGCATTTGTGATAACATCCAGGCATGAACTATCCTCCCGTGGACGAAATGACGAGGACATAATTAAGGAGACACGAGAGAAATTATGGCCGCATGATGCGCCAACAAAATGGGGTAAGGGCCACCACAATCCGTAGTCCTCGTATCACGGAGAAACCAGAGGCAAATGACAAGGAGAGTGACCAGAAAGAAAGGAAAATAACAAGCTGTGAAGAACGCACCAAGTTTGACAGATGAAAACGGGACGAAACAGATGACGAAGAGCCCCATAGTGTCATACGGTTCGGCAGCATGCCACCGGTTGTGGCCAACCATTACTTGTTGTCCAGAGAATTCAAGGGGGACAACAGTGGGGAAGCTGGAACAAGCGAAGATGTCTATAAGGGTGATGAGGCAGAATTTACAGTGCTCTCGATAACTGATAGGGAAGCTTCAGATGAGGAAATGACCGACATAGAAGAAGAGATAGACATCAGGACCGGAGCACGAAGAAGAGAGATATCACAAAACTGGCTTCTCAAATAATTGTCGAGGCCGGCAACCCTGCAATCGAAACGTTAGGAGTGGACTTGGGATGATCTCCATACCTCATCCTATATGGGATGCCCAAAATAAGACGGACCATCACCAGGGTAGAAAATAGAAGATTGGCCGTCAATATTGTCTCGCACAATGTACCAGTCACATTACCACCTTCTAGATGGGACACAGAAGTAGAAATGCCTCGGACCAACGACGATAATGAGCAGGTGGGCATATCAGAGAAGGTGATATTCCCAAAGCCACCACCACAAATGACAAAACACCTGCGGCCGTTGTATGTAAAAGCGAAGGCTAATGGGATACCTATCACCAAGGTATTAATTGACAATGGGGCAACCATTAATGCTATTCCGGTTAGGATGCTAGGGCGTTTAGCAAAATCGTAGGAGGACCTCATTCCTACGGAAGTGGTGCTAAAGAGTTTCAATAGAGGAGCGACAACGGCCAAAGGTATCGTCCCACTAGACTTGCAAGTGGGAAGTACTACAAAAACAATAATATTCTTCGTTATAGACGGGCTGACAACATATAACATGCTCTTGGGATGAGATTGGATACACGACAGCCGATGTGTTCCTTCTGGAACCAAAGAGACGAAGTGGAAGTAGTACATGCCGACAATAAGCCTTTCGCTGTAGAAACAAATTCGGCCGAGTACTTCATGTACAAAGGGAATTACGGGCCGACCAGAGTTCAGAATGAAGGGGAAAGTTTGACCATTGTGGCTCAAAATGATGAACTATACCCCACAGGTCTGCTAAATGATTTGTTCGTCCAAACAAGGCCAATCACAGTGGCATTTGGAGAGCCAATGCGCAACAATTCAAATGAAGAAGAACAAGCAGAGTAAATAACTAGCCGTACTTGCGGCTACCAAGGACAATTTAATGGCCTACGTGACGGACCGAGAAGGTGGGGCCGAAGTTCAGGCCACGATTTCGACCATAAGGGATAAACTATTAGCACACCTGACAGAAGACATAATAAGAGAGGCATGCGGGGTAGATTGCTTGCTGGAAGGAAGTCAAAAGAGTGAACGGGAGGAAGAAGAATATGCTTTGAACGGACGACATAAGGCGAACATGTCGAGGGCATATGATGTATTGAACGAAGTAAATCTGGGAAGCGAGGATGATAGACGCATCACTTACATTAACAAGGAACTAGAGGCACAGGTATGCGAAAAACTGATCCATTTATTACAAAAATACAAAGTTTGTTTTGCCTGGGACTACAATGAAATGCTTGGTTTAGATAGGACGTTAGTAGAGCACAGGTTGCCAATCATGCCGAGCCATAGAACACATAGATAGCCTCCACGAAGGTTTGCACCCAATGTCATGCCTGATATTAAGAAAGAGGTTGAGCGCCTTTTAGAGGCTAAATTTATTAGAACGACCAGGTATGTGGAATGGATGTCAAATATCGTTTCCAGTCATGAAAAAGAATGGAAAAATAAGAATCTGTATAGACTTTAGGAATTTAAACCTAGCAACGCCCAAAGATCAATACCCCATGCCGACGGTAGATTCCACGGAAGGGTACCAAGTATATTCTTTTATGGATGGATATGCGGGCTATAATCAGATCTACATCGCCGAAAATAATGTATATAAAACGGCTTTTAGGTGCCCAGGTTCTTTAGGGTGTTATGAGTGGGTAGTAATCCTGTTTCGCCTAAAAAATGCAATGGCCACATACCAGCGGGCCATGAATTTAATCTTTCATGACATGATTGGCCAGTTTTTAGAGGTCTATGTGGACGATATAGTGGCTAAATTTGTGACCATGGACGAAAATTTTAGCCAATTAGCATTGGCTTTTGAGCGAATGAGAAAATTTAAACTGAAGTTAAACCCTGCCAAATATGCTTTTGAGGTGTGTGCAGGAAACTTCTTAGGATTTCTAGTACACCAACGGGGAATTGAGATTGAAACTAATAAATTTCGGGCAATCACCGAAGCTAAACCTCCCCGAAATAAGAAAGAGTTGCAAAGATTTTTAGGGCAAATTAATTTCTTAAGGCGATTTATCTCTAATTGTGCAGGAAAGACTAAAGTGTTCTCCTCCCTGTTAAGGTTAAAGGACAAGGATGAATTCATCTGGACCGAAGAACATCAAAAGGCTTTCGATAGCCTCAAGAAATATTTTTCACAGCCGCTGGTGATGGTACCCCCTGTGCCAGGACGGCCAATGAAGTTGTACATATCGGCTGAAGAACATTCTATAGATGGGATGATCGCGCAAGATGATGACACGGGCGTCGAAAGAGCCATTTATTATATTAGCAGACAATTGCTAAATTATGAATGTAATTACCCTCCAATGGAGAAATTATGCTTGGCTTTGGATTTTACATGTACTAAACTACGAGCCTACCTTAGGCCGAATATAGTGTACTTAATCACTAAAGTTAATATAATAAAGTACATGTTTTCTCGTCCTATCTTGCATCAAAGAGTTGGTTTCTGGTCATTATCACTATTAGAATTCGATATACGACATGAGCCCCAAAAGGCTGTAAAAAATCAAGCCTTGGCTGACTATCCTTGTTTGAGTACCGTCAGAGAAATAGAAATGGATTTAGACGAGTGCAGTCTGAAACCATGGACGATGTATTTTGATGGGTCCAGTACAATAAAAGGAGCTGGGATGGGGGTAGTATTGGTCAGCCCATTGGGAGAATCGTTCTGTTTCTTAATCAGGTTGAACGAATATTCCACTAATAACCAGGCCGAATACGAAGCCATGATATTTGGCTTGGAAACACTCCTCAATATAGGGGTAACACACGTGTCCATTAAAGGAGACTCACAATTGGTAATCCAACAGGTAACATGAACCTTTAAATGCGAAAGCCCGTCAGTCATGGCACTATTGGATGTGGCTAAAGAGTTGGTAGGTCGATTTGACCATGCGGAATTGGAACATATTCCGAGGACGAAGAATAAAATGGCCAACAATTTGGCCCGAGCTGCTTCCGGATACAAGGAAACATACATAGAGGGTATATATAGAAGCGACAAGGATCAGCCAACCCTGATGAGATAAAAGAAGGAAATGGATTTCATGACTGTTGAAATTGAAAAGGAGGACGATTGGAGGAGCGAGATCAAAGAATTTCTAAAAAAGCCCGAAGGTGGGAAAGATCGAAGGCTAAAACTCAAAGCCTTGAATTATGTGGTATCAGAAGATGTGTTATACAAATAACGCCAAGACGGCCTTTTATTGAAATGTGTAGGGCCATCGGAGTCCAAAACTATCATGGCCGAGATACATAAAGGTGTTTGTGGGGCTCACCAGGTCAGAATAAAGATGAGAATGATGATTATACGAAGTGGCTATTATTGGCCGAAGATAGAAGAATCATGCATCTCATATGCTAAAGGATGTATTGCTTGTCAGATGCATGGGCCCATTCAAAGGGCACCAACAACCGAAATGATCCCCGTCATTAAACCATGGCCATTCATAGGATGGGCAATAGATTTGATAGGAAAAATATATCCTGCATCGAGTAAAAGGCATACTTTCATCATCGTAGTTACCGACTATTTTACCAAATGGGTGGAAGCTATCCCGGTAGTGGAAATCTCCCAAGAGCAGATCATCAAGTTAATAAAAGAGCATATCATTCACCGATTCGGTATACCGCAAACAATAATGGTAGATCATGGCACTTCGTTAAATGGTGAGAAGGTAAAAAGCTTCATGGCCGAGTACGGGATTCGATTAGTAAACACTACTCCGTATTACCCTCAGTCTAACGATCAGGCGAAATCGTCCAATAAAACCCTCAATGGGTTGATTCGGAAGATGGTGACAGACAACGCTATGCGATGGGATGAATGTTTGAGTCAAGCTCTATAGGCCTATAGGACGTCACCTCGAACGAGTAATTCGGTCACGCCATTTCAGTTAGTATATGGTCAGAAGGTCGTACTATCGATAGAAATGAACATTGAATCCATTAGGGTGATGTTGCAAAAGGAATTGACAGAGGAAGACTACAACGAACAAATGATCCCGAATTTACTGGATTTGGACGATGTTAAATGCGATGTGCTGAATCGTTTAGAAGTACAAAAGAAAAAAATAGCCAAGGAGTACAATCTCAGAGTCGTGGCTAAATCTTTCAGAAAAGGCGAATTAGTATGGAAAACTATATTGCCAATTGGTGCTAAAGATCCGGCATATGGAAAATGGTCGCCTAATTGGGAAGGCCCATTCGAGGTAAAAGATGTGTTACCGAACGGGGCCTATCATTTAAAAGATTTAAATGGAAAGGTACATGCTAGAGCGATAAATGGAAAATACTTGGAAAAATATGTGCCCTAACCATGGGAACATGAAAATGTAATGTCTTTATAATAAAAATGAAATACAGAAGTAAAATAATGTATTTCCATTAATTCGGGACGAAAATGTCTTCAAAATTACAAAAATTGGACTATGTAACGTCCTACAAAGCATCATTGGCTATGGCCCGAAGACCGCCGAAAATCCCCGGGCGATTCCTTTATGGCCGAAAGTGTCTCTCTCCTTAGACGCCATTCCTTTTGGACCTCCAAACCCGCTGTCTCTAAATCGGCCAAGCTCTTCTCAAAATCTATACGGGCCAGACCTTCGTACTCTGTCAAGGATGTGTCCATCTCCGTCACTTGGGTAGCAATGGTCCTCCTTTTATCCTCTTTTCTCATACGGCTCTCCTCAATAAGACGCTGGATTTCCTGTAATTGTCGCTCTAGGTCTAGGAGAACTGATTCCTCAGTCACCATTTCGTTTGTGGTCTCCCTCAGAGCCTGTTGAAGGGCATCGAGAGAACCACGAAGCGTTTCTTTCCTTATTTAAGAGGAGTGAAGCCCAATCTTTTGATTGTGTATGTTGCGATACTGAGAGATGAGGGCCGCTATATCATCTTGCAGTTCTTGGAGGAAGAGTTGATCTACTGACATAGGTAAGGCATGAATGGCTAATAGACGGCTTAATTTAGATGAGCTTCTATCCAACTGGAGGATGTTCTCTGGCAGAGTGGCCTGACCAATCTCCAATGTAGTAAAAGAAGCATATTGGCCGATGACCTCCGGAAGGACCTCCAAGTCTGTACTGGTACCGGCCAAAGGGGAATAAGTCCGAAACGGAGCAGAAGACAATTGTCCAAGGTGATCCAAAATGTTCTAGACCGATTGTAGCAGCGGGTCGGATGCCCGTATACAGAGGAAAAATTATAAAATGTAAACCGAAGTCATGAACTAGATGAAGAAGAAAAAAACTTACCACCCCAGAACCAGAGCAGATGGCCTATCCACCGATGCCTCAAACTCCTCAACTTGCGGTTGCGCAAGTTCTTGCTGAGGCAAAAGATCTTAGGATGATGGATGCTGGATGCTGGGGGACAGGAACTAACGGCCATACGGCCTGAGGAGGCGATAGCCGAGCAGGAGAATGTTGTTGCAGGATGGGATACTCAGCCCGAAGGGGTGATGATCGTTCAGAAGTGGCAGACATTTGAGCTGACAAAGCAGGAGCTGCAAGTAGAGGAATCAAAGATTGGGGAGACGAAGGTAACAGTTGTTCAGTCGCATAGAGATCTTGCGCTAAAGGTATATGAGACTCCGCTCGAATAGGAGAATGTGGAAAAGTCGAGGACGATGGTTGTGCAAAATCTAAAGTCTGATGCACTGAAGATCCCGGAGATGATGCCTATGGCGGTGAGCGTTACGGCGTAGTGGTGGGCTGAGCATCTACAAGAGAATCAGAATCGGAAGAATTAGAAATGTAAATGACCTCCTCTTCCTCATAAATATGATGAAGTACGTCGTCATTGTACATAGACCAAGCCTCCTCTAATAACTCCAATTCGGCCAAACTATAAAGGTCGTCTAAGTCCCTATAACTTCCCCTAAACCCAGCGGCAGACATCCTGCGTGCTAAGGGGTAAAGTTGTTTAAGATGACGTCAAAGAGGCCTATCCGGCCAAATTGGTTCTCGCACTTCGGCCTCGTCATCCGGGTCGGGCACGATTGGTACAAGATCGTCCGAAGAGGGATATTCAAATAAAGGTGTTTCGTGGAATTTCCTCAACCCTTGGACGCGAACGGCCAAATTCTATATGTGGCTCCGTACATTGGGGATAAGCTCCAGACGAATCACCAATAACGGCTGTCCCGCCCTCATCTGACATTTGCTCCACGACTGGAGCCCGGGCTGCTTCATCCTCATCCGATGGGAGCTGCACAATCGGCACCTCAGCAGGTCCTACCTCCTGAAAACCTTCAAGTATAGGACTTTCTTCCCCCAGCGTTTGGGCCGTTTCGGACATTGCATAGGGTGGTTCAATCTTAAGTACCTGCACAAAGTACAAAATTAGGACCTCAATTTACATCAAACTTATGTGCAAAATAAGACGGGCTTCGAACTCGTACCTTAGGATGACGTCTGAATCCGAGCTACGATTGGGGGAAGGCTGCTTCCTTTTGGCGAGCTTTATTTTCTTAGGTTTGGTCATCTCAGTTGCCTTTTTTGACCCCGTTGGCTCAGAAGACTTGGGGGACAATGGAATAGTAGGGAATACCCTCATAGAAGGCAGAGAAAAAAATCATTCACTGGCAGGTGGCCAGAAATGATCAAAAGAAGGATGGACCGATGTACAAGAAGCAAAAGGAGCTATAACAAAAGAAGAAAGTAAAGAACGGGTTTTCGACAAGGATTCCTCCACGTCAGAAACGGAAAAGACTTTAAAATGGTCCGACGAAGTGGAACGCGTATGGAAGAAAGGAAGAGGCCATCCTTGAACGAGGCCAAGCTAACGGGCAACAAATTTGGGCGAATACACCTCCACTCCCGCCTTGCCATTTTCCCCAGTCAGGATGTCATGAATCAGGTCACGGCTGCATAAAAACCTGCGCAATATGCCAAGACCTGACTCATCCTCTTCCGAGTGAGGAAGATCATGAACGAATGATGGGATGTCCCCCATTGAAAAAGGGAAAAATGAAGAAACCCGAGGAATAGTATAGAAATATTCAAAGATAGTGCGAGGGAGGAAAGAAGATGGCCGAAGCTGGGCAAAAAGAAGACCGACACAAGGATAAGAATGATTCGAATCAATGGTACCGAAAATAGGGAAATAGGCTCTCAACCAAAGCTGAACGAGCCATAGAGGGCCATAGGTAATGGGCGAGGCCCCCGACCGAAGTTATTTTTGGAGCACGGCCAAGCCCCGATAAATAGCAGCTAGCAAGAAGGATGCCAGGTGCAAACAACGACCATTGGCAATGTTTAAAGAGATGAGGAGGTAGCCAGCCACAGGCTTTTGGCTCGGCACACAAATGATGTATTTGCACAGCCAATAGTGAAGGAATACCATTCGCTCCAACATCGAAACAGGACCAGCCGGTTTTGAAAATGTACGAAGAAAAGAAGAGTCGGATGAAAATGACGAAGGGTCCATTGAAGGAGGAGGGAAACAGAATGATGTGCAAGCCGAGATGGGTGCACCCAGAGGGGCCAGCCCGGTGAGAGCACCGATGTCACGAAGAGTGACGGTAAAAGGACCAACAGGGAAAATGAATACATTGTACTCAGAGGACCAAAAGAGTAAGGAAATAGGAAACAGACTGCGGTCCAAAGAGGGCAAGGCCAATGAAAGTTCGATGAAGGAAAGGAAACCATGCTTCTCTAGAAAGACATGAGTATCTGCATGCAATAACATACGTTGGAACCAAGACTCGAACACGGTATCATGTTTGGGCCACGTACGAATCGGGTTGGATTGAGCCAAAGGAGAAATATTAATTGGCTCCGAAAACGGGACACTAGAAGAGGAAGGGAACTGTTGAGCCAGCGGGGCTGTCGCATTGGTATGGTCTTCAATAAAAATGGGACCAAGCACACACTGGTCGTAATTCTCGTCAAGAGTATGAACACCGAAAGTGCCCACGGAAGAATCATCCAGTGCCATCTTGTAATCAGTAAAAGTATAGGAACTGGTTTTGGGAGCAGAGGAAGAAGAAGCCATTGATACCAGGAGATCGAGAGTAAGAAATAGAAGTTTTGCAATGCGGGGCGAAAGTAAAGAAAAAAACCAGAGTGGGCTAAACCCTTATATAAACAGACGAAAGGCTCAGTCTGGGACAAGTGTCGCAACCCAAATTTTCGGGGGACGGAAACGGCGGGAAAACGAAAGATGAAAAACCGCCCTAGACAGGTGTTAGAATACAATTCGCTGCAAAAGTGACGTGCGACGAAAGGAAACACGGAAGTGACGTAAAAACGGCTCTTAAATGGGCCTCATGATGAAACGGTCACACATTTACTGCATAAGTGACGGGTTCACACGGGACTGTAAAAGACGGCCCAACAAATTGCAGGGTGAGAACGTCTCCCTTAGGTTGGCCACACTCTCAGCATCTCAGCATCGGCCTTTAATAAGTCGGCCAAGCCTCAATATCTCAACATCGGCCTTCATTAGATCGGCCAAGCTTCGGCACCTCAGCATCGGCCTTCACTAAATCGGCCAAGTACAGGTGTTGACATAAATCATCCCCCAGAAGCATCGTCCAGGCTATCACCATTATTGACGCGCGTGACATTGAAAAACAGAGTTGATGTGACAAAACCACCAGACTGCATGTCACTTTCGACAAAGTCAGATTTAGGGCAGAGAACCCATCAATCGGTCAGGTAGCATATGAAAAGCATTGCAAATGAGAATAGTATCGTGCTTTGAGAGTATTTAAGAGGAGGGGAGTTGAAGAAATAACATATAAGAAAAATCTCTCCCAAGCACCCAGCCAACGACCAACCCTACTCAAAACGTCTCAGTCTTTCCCTGATCAAGCAAATGCTTTGGCTAACGGACGAAAGGGAAAAGAACAAAAGAAGTAGAACAGAGCCGGGAAAAATAGAAGATCTGCATGAAACAAAGGCCATTGGAAATGAAAGCTTCTATTTAATGAGGTGTGAAGTGGAATGTAAAAAGGTTAGCTAACGGCTATCCACACGGTGTGAGGTGTAAAATGGAATATAATGGTGTGGATGGGCTACATCTGTTAGCGACGGCTGACCAGGGTCCTCTGTGGGGAAGGTACTGCATCCCCTGGTTGCGGATGGGTTACGCCCGTTGACAGCGGCGGACCGTAGTCCTCTCTATGGAGGGTGTTGCACTCCTCGGCTTCACAGATTCTCTGGACATAGGGACCGGCCGGGGGACTAGTTAGTCGAGGGCGAAAATCCCCGGCTTCACAGATTCTCGGGACCGAAGGATCGACCAGGTGACTAGCTAGTCGAGGGCAAGGAAAAAATGCCCATCGGATCAGCCCTCAATTGGCGTAGTCGTCTTCCCTGAAATGAGGAAAGAACGAACCTGGATGAAAAGCCGAAAAATCCACCTCGATTTTCACTTCCAGTACAACCAAGGTGAATTTGGGGGACAATTATTGGCAAAAGAAAAAATGCCACCCTGGAGCGAAATCGCCCTAGAACAAAGGAGTGAAGGACGAAAGCAAGAAGGGCGATGAAAGGAAGAGCGATCAAAACGATCACTGAATTAGAGCGAAAAGAACCCAGGACGACCGAATCATTAGAACGAGAACACGTAATGTAGTTGATCCCACGACTACAGCAGTTAAGCAGTTTTCCCTCCACGATCAAGCAGTTGAGATGCACAGCTCAACGGTTGAAGACACGATCCAGCAGCTGCAGGGAGATACTGGAACTGCCCAAGCAGTTTACAAGCTTCACTAGAAAAGCTCACTCATACAGAGAGAAAAAGCAACCAATCAAATGAGACTCAAACAAGCATTTTTTTTATCTTTTAGCTTTATAACTTTTAGGACTGTAATTTGTGTGCTTGCGCCCCTTGGAGGCTTATTCACTTAATCAAACACCCCTTGCTGGGACTTTGTCTCAGGAGGTTTGAACCTTACATGTTTCTCTTTCTTCTTCGCGCACAAAAACCGTGCAAACAACTACATATTAACATTCCATTTGTAAAAGCATTAGAACAAATGCCCAGTTATGTCAAATTCATGAAAGACATTTTGTTATGCGAATATTAGAAGATTACGAGATAGTAGCATTGACAAAAGAATGCAGTGCCATCATTCAGAGGAAGCTTCCCTCAAAGTTGAAAGATCCTGGCAGTCTCACCATCCATTGCACTATAGGCGAAATTTACTTCGGTAAGGCTTTGTGTGATTTAGGTGTATCTTTAACTTGATGCCTTTGTCTATTTATAGGAAATTGCAGATTGGAGAAGTAATGCTCACCTCAGTTACCCTACAGTTTGCTGACAGATCGCTCACATTTCTGAGAGATGTAGTGGAAGATGTATTGGTTAATGTCGACAAATTCATTTTCCCTGCAGATTTTATTATCCTTGACATGGAAGAAGATAAAGATGCACCTATCATCCTTGGGAGACCATTCTTAGCTATAGGTCGAACTGTTATTGATATACAAAAATGAGAACTAACCATGAAAGTGTAGGACCAAGAAGTTACATTCAATGTTTTCTAAGCCATGATATTCCCGAGTGATGAAAAGGCGGAGGAATGTTTCAGAATTGATGTTTTAAATAGTATCATCCATGATAATGATGCAATGCAACTTCCCACTGATAAAATTAAAGCTTGCATCACCAACATGACTGACACCGAGCTAGATGATGAAATTCTGGAATGTATCAACTATATTGACAGACCCTTTCGCTTCAAATCAACACCATATGAGGAAAGTTTGGAACTACCGAAAAAGGAGCGAATCAAGTCCTCAATTGAAGAACCACCGCAGCTGGAACTAAAGCTACTTCCGAGCCATCTCAGGTATGCATTCTTAGAAAAATCTTCTGATTTACCTGTGATTAATTCTTCGTCGCTAACATTGGAACATGAAGATATGTTGTTGAGAGTGTTACGAGAACACAAGAAAGCCATAGGATGGACTATAGCAGACATTCGAGGCATTTTTCCAACATTTTGCATGCACAAAATTTTAATGAACGACGAGTACAAAGCCACAGTGGAGCATCAACATAGACTAAATCCAATCATGAAGGAGGTCATGAAGAAAGAAATTATCAAATGGTTGGATGGCGGCATCATTTACCCCATCTCTGATAGCACTTGGGTGAGTCATATGCAATGTGTGCCAAAGAAAAGAGGAATAACTATAGTCACAAATGAAAAGGACAAACTGATTCCAACAAAGGAGGTTACCGGATGGAGAGTATGCATGGACTACAGGAAGTTGAACAAAGCAACAAGGAAAGATCATTTTCCATTGCCATTCATTGACCAGATGCTAGACAGATTGGTGGGACATGAGTTTTATTATTTTCTGGATAGATACTCGAGGTACAATCAGATTGCTATCGCCCCAGAAGATCAGAAGAAAACTACTTTTACATGCCAGTTTGGTACTTTTTCTTTTCGTATGATGCCATTTTGATTATGTGATGCTCCAGCTACATTTCAACATTGCGTGATGGCTATCTTCTCAAACATGCTGGAACAAAGTATGTAGGTTTTCATGGATAATTTTTCTGTGTTTGGAGACTTGTTCGACCACTGCTTGCAGAATCTGGACAATGTGTTACAAAGGTGCGAAGATACCAAGCTGATACTCAACTGGGAGAAATGCCATTTCATGGTGCAAGAAGGCATTGTCCTGGGACATTAGATCTCATAAAAGAGAACAGAGGTAGACAAATCAAAGATCGAGACAATTGAAAAACTACCTCCACCATCATCTGTCAAAGGGATTTCCAATTTTATCGGACATCCAGGCTTTTACAGGAGATTTATCAAAGACTTCTCTAATATTACAAAACCTCTGTGCAATCTGCTGGAGAAAAACGTGCCTTTCAACTTCACCAAATAATGACATGAATCTTTTGAGATCTTGAAACAAAAGCTAGTCTCTGCCCCCATCATAGTAGCACCAGGCTGGATCCTTATATTTGAGGTGATGTACGATGCTAGTGATTTTACTGTAGATGCAGTTTTGGGACAAAGTAAAGCAAAAATTTTCCATACCATTTACTACTCCAGCAGAAGTCTGAATAAAGCTCAACTAAACTACACAACCGGTGAAAATGAGTTGGTCGCAGTTGTGTTTGCTTTTGATAAATTATGTGCCTATCTACTAGGTCCCAAAGTGGTGGTCTAGTCAGATCATTCAGCAATCAAACACCTAATCACGAAGAAGATGCCAAACCCATATTGATCCGTTGGGTGCTTCTGCTGTAAGAATTTGACGTGGAGATTCGAGACATGAAAATCAAGGCTCGCTAATAGAGAAACAGCTGGCAATGAACTGACAATCAAAGAAACCTTTCCAGATGAACATTTATTTGTCATGAAACAGTATGATGTCCCTTGGTATGCTAACTATGTAAACTACATATTATCAGGAAAATGGCCATTGGAATGGACACATCAGCAATGAACGAAGTTCTTCAAAGAAGTCAAGCACTATGTCTGGGATGAGTCATACTATTCAAACATTGTGCTTATCAATTACTGAGACATTGTGTTCCACGAGAAGAAGTCAATAGTATCTTGCAGCATTGTCATTCATCACCATATGGCGGACACTTCAGCGGGAATAAAACTGTAACCAAAGTCCTACAATCAGGTTTGTTCTGGACCACTCTATTTAAATATGCTTACTTATTTGCTATTCAATATGACAGGTGCCAAAGAACGAGAAATATTTCGAGGAGAAATGAAGGACCTCTGCAAAATATTCTGGAAGTGGAAATATTTGATGTATAGGGGATTGATTTTATGAGACCCTTAATTCCATCATTTGGAAACCTGTACATACTAGTTGCAGTAGACTACGCCTCCAAATAGGTTGAAACAATAGCACTACCATCAAATGTTTCAAAAGTGGTGACAAAGTTCCTTAAAAAGAATATTTTCACTCTCTTCGGAACACTTCGGGCAATTATTAGTGATGGTGGCACACACTTCTGCAACAGATATTTTGATGCACTCTTATCTAAATATGGAGTTACTCAAAAAGTTGTCACTGCCTACCATTCGCAGTCAAATGGAAAAGTTGAAGTATCAAATAAGGAGATCAAAAGAATCTTGGAGAGAACCATTGGATCAACAAGGAGAGAGTAGTCTACAAAACTAGATGATGCATTATGGGCCTACCGAATAACTTACAAGATACCCATTAGTATGTCCCCCTATCGAATGATGTTTAGGAAAGTATGCCATCTACCAGTGGAGCTTGAACACAAAGAGTATTGGGCACTGAAGAAGTTAAATCTTGATCCATAAGTAGCAGGAAAAAAATGGCTCCACCAACTCAACAAATTGGAGGAATTTCACATACATGCTTATGAGAATTCCAGACTATACAAAGAAAAAACCAAGAATTGGAATGATCGAAAAATAATAAACAGACAACTGGAACCAAGGCAGCAGGTGTTGTTATACAATTCACGGTTAAAAATTTTCAGTGGAAAGCTGAAATCGAGGTGATCAAGTCCATTTGTGATTACTCAGGTTTTACCATACGGATTTGTTGAGTTACTTGATCCCAAAACTAATGATACATTCAAAGTTAACAGCCAGCGTGTCAAGTACTACTGGGGAGAATCATTTGAGCGATAAAAAGAAAGTGTCACACTTTCAGATCCAGCCTAACTTTCGGGCAGACATGTCTAGTTGAAGACGTTAAACTTAGCGCTAGTAGGGAGGCAACCCATGTATTTTGTATATATATTCAGATTTGGTGTGTTTAATTTTTTTAGGTAAAGTCACATTTCAGGATGGGAGACATTCTCGCAAATCTTCACAAGCAATTTCCTTCTCTCCCTCAAAATTCTTTGATGAACGTATACAAAGCTCTCTTGGAATGAATGAGATTTCTGACAATCAAAGGTATTCCTAATGACATTCGTTGGATTATTGAAACACGGGTTCGATTGGTAGGTGAGTCCTCTCACTCTTTTATTTCATATAAGCCTGGATTAGGAAGAAACACCAATGCTAAGAAAAGAAGAGCTAAAAGAATGGGTATTTGTTATAAATATGCACGCATGACATGTAATACTCACTGTTTTTCTTTAGGAATGGTGTCTAATAACCGTGAAGATAAAATTAAATTCATTAGGGATGACATGAGTATGAAGTCTTTGGATGATATATCATTGACTCTTGAGACGCATTCCAGTGGATATGTGAATCACGCAATTCACATGTTACATGCATAATTTTGAAAAGAAAAACAATATTTAAGTCTCGGGAATCTGACTTTAAAAGACCATGTTTGCCAGTTTATAAGGAAATTGGATGGGAAGCCTATCCCTGACGCATAGACATCATTCAAGATGTTACTATCTGTAAATATTATTATCTCTTTGTCTTTAAATTATAATTATAATTTGTTTTGTTATTTTCTTTTATTTTCGCCTATAGGATCCAGACTTTTTGACTTTCACGATATATTTTACTGTTTAGCTAATAATTGTTATTTGGCAGGTAATAGTGCTATTATTACTCAACCCTTTTCAGGTTCTATAAATTGAGCTCGTCATTGTACTCTAGAAGACATCCAGATTTGAGAAAAAAAATGGAAGCAACTTCCATAAGACGTGTTGTAAATATATGTGTGTTTTACGGTACTAGTGTTGGTTCTAAACCAGAGTTCGTTGAGGTAGCACTAGAATTGGGTCGAGTCATAACTGAAAGGAATATGCATTTAGTATATGGCGATGGCAATCGTGGATTAATGAGGTACGTTTCAAGGGTCGTACAGGAAAGAGTAGTCAAGTTCTGGGAATCATCTGAAAACCCTTGGCGGAAGTAAATCTTATAGGAGCCTCAAACAAAGATGAATGCATCGTGCCAGGTATTTTTGAACCACTTGTGGAAATGATTAATCGTGTTGAAGCTTTTATTGCTTTGCCAAGTGGCTTGGGTATGATGGAGGAAATTTTTACAGTGCTATCTTGGGCGAACTTGAACATACACCAGAAATCGATTGGACTATTTAATGCTGATGTATTTTATGACTTTCTTTGTGTGTTTCTTGATGATGTCCGGAGAAATGCGTTCGTGTCACAAATTGTAAAAGATATCCTCTTCACTGTCAGAACTGCCCATGATTTAATTGACAAAATTTTAGCCTTTGAACCAAAAATTGACTCTATCCTTTCCAAGATCAACTGGTCTGATGATGATCGTGGTAAGAAGCGTCAGATAAATTTTGATCTTAACCTTTAATTTTCTTTAAGATGTAGAATTTCAGCTAACCATATACTGGTTTCTAAACTCTTCTTCTAGTCTTTTAGACATTGGGGACAATATATCAATTAGGTTTGGGGAAGGGGACTAGTTGATTAGTATCTTATTTTTATTTTTTTCGTTGTGTTGTTTTTGCTTGGTTTTTAGTCAAAAATTTTCAAAAATTTAAAATAAAAAAATTTTGTTTTTGTGTTTTTAACTTGACTAATCAGATAAAATTGGTGTGAGATAGTTGTGTAAGGAATTTTCACTCCTGGGATGTATCTCAACCTATTTCGTAACAAGTTAATTTTTTTTTATTTCCTTTGGAATTATTTAATTTGTGAATTCTCCATAATACTGATTAAAATGAATCTTCATATGCTCAGTTTATAGGTATTATCAACATGCAAGGTAACATACGGCAATGAGTTGTAATTGGCAAGTTTGTAAAATTCAGTGCTCTAGTTTAATTGGAGGAAGCATCTAAAAAAATGATGGAATAAAAAAAATTTGAGATCCGAGTAATTAAGTCCGAATGGGTGTCTTAATATCTAGTGCCCTAAAACCAACTGGTTTGGGAGTCATTGTCCCAAAACTCGCTGCATGGATTGAAGATGTTATTAAAAAAAGAGATATATGAAATCTGAGTAGTTAAGTCTGTAAGGGTGACTTAACACCTAGTGCCCTAAAGTCAACTGGCTTGGGAGTCACTAACCTAAAGCTTGCTACATGGATTGAAGATATTGTAAATAAATAAATAAATAATTCAGAAAAAGTCCATTGCTAAAAATGGTGTGAATTCTGATATAACTTTAAGACATAAATGTTGCTCTCTTTTCAACTACATTTATGAATATTGGGGGTACAATGAGCTGATTAATACTTTGTGGGTTGTGTATATTGAGAATGGTAAAAATAATTGGAGAATTTACTTATTTGGTAATTTAGAAAGAAAGAAAATAATTACTGACTTGGATAAGAAGTTTCACTTGTTTAGTCACTAACTTGTTTATTCTCTTTTATCTTTTTGCTTTTATATGCATTAGATTGACGTTTGTGGGTATCGTTACTTTAAGCCCTCACGAGACTACAACTCGTTCACTAGAGACTCCTAGAGGTTTAAAGGCTTGTTGCATGCGCTAAATGCAACCGAGATCCCTACGAAAGAGGGTTCGTTTAATTTTATTTTAAAGTTTTTTATTGTATTTTATTTTGTTATTTTGCTCGAAAACTAGTAAAATGTTAGGTTTAGGGGTGTGATAACAAGTAAATATATCAATATTTATCATCCCTTTGACTTAATATTTTGTATAGTTTCTTGAGTTTTGTGAATATTTTGATGTATTTTGTGTATTTTGTAGATAAATAAGATTTCAGGACTCACTGGAATCAAATTGGGGCCAAAACAATGAAAAATGGAGAAAAAGGGCAAAAGCGTTATTTAGGCATCGTGGCCGCTAACGTGCGCCGGACACGTGTAAAAATCATAGAAACTTTATATCATACGCACTTGCTAAAATGCGCCGGCCACGTGTCAACATCACAACAATCTTGCTATCATACGTCGAACACGTGTCATCATCCCATGCTGACGCATTACATGTCATTACTTATGTCAGCGTCGCGACCCACATAACTTCACGCGTCACGATGCCGAGCCAATAATTATGTGACAACCACATGTCATCATCGTATCGAATCAACGGTGCGTTGCGACGTTCAAGTGTTTTGTATCGCGATGCGCGGGACAGAGTTTTGCCAATAAATTGAAGCTGAAATCAGAAGAAAAATTCATACCTTCTTCTGGGAATTTCCTTAAGAATATTAAGAAGATTGTCTCTTGTTTGTTTATTCATAGCCTTCTGTATTTAATTTTTTATTTTACACAAAAGTTCTTTCTTTACATTACTTTTCAGTCTTTATTTTTACTTTTTCAGTATGAGGAGATAACTACCCTCTGTTAGGGTGAAAGGTTAAGCTTTTATTACTAATATTTAGATTAATCTCCCTTAATTATAATATATAAATTATTTAAAAACTGAATTAATGGGATACCGCCTTTATGATCTGTTGGACTTAATTAAATTGATTTTAACCTTACTAAATTGGATACGTCCTTTATGGTCGTTTGGAATTGTTCATAAATCTGACTTAATCAGAATACCGCTTATATGGTCGGTTGGTAATGTCATACAAAGTGAATATATTATAATAAGAGAGATATCTAAAATAGAAGTAATAAAAGTAGATCCTCTAACCCCCAATATTTTCTTTATTATTTTATTTACCTTTTTAATTTCCAAGCTTTACTTTATTTCATTTACTTTATTTAAGCTTTTACTAGTCCTAGATATGTGCTGTAACTAAACCCATTATCCGAGGTTGTGATGAATTCCATTATCACAAGTTTATAAGGGGTTATTTTGTGTCTTGGGTAATATAAAGGTTTATTTATTAAGTCTTAAGCTTAATTATTCTTGTTAACTGGCCATTAATAAGATTGATGTGGTAAACTTAAAATGAACTTGATGAAGGGATTTTAGGTTTCAGACTTAGACTTAATAGCCCACGATCTCCCTTAAGGATTCGATACCCCTTAATAGATTTCCTTCCAGGATAGACATAGACCTGTCTGACGGGGGTAGCCATAATTGGAACTTAATCTTAATGAATTCAGGTAACTTGGTTGACATAGACATATGATTAATTGTGTTATTTGAGTATTTGCATCTGACCATCGACATAGGCTTTTGCATAATTTCGTGTTCCAGGTTAATAAACTGATATATTGCACAAACATGAGATAACCACTTCATCTTTAAAAGAAATTGGAAGAATTCACAACTCTAGATAGTTTTATAATATTGAATTTTCCTTTCACTTACATTCACACTGTTTTATTTACTTGTTTAAGTTTAAAATCATCAACCAATCTATTAGATACTTGTAAACATTTGGCTTTATAAATTAATAGCTTAGGTATTAAGTCCTCATGGGATTGATATATTTTATAGTACTTGAGAGATACGTTCGCTTGCGTTATTTGAGTGATTTTACCTATCAAAGCCAATAATGAACATGGCCACAAGGGAATGATCACTCTTTGTTCCATTTAGATAAGGCCATTAGGGAGAAATTCTGACCCCATGCCAATGGACCTCGAGCCAATAATGAACATGGACAGAAGGGAATGATACTTCATTGTGCCATTTAGATAAAGCCATGGGGAGAAACTCTGACCCCGTGCCATCATAATCATTATTGATACTGACCAGGAGAGAAGATTTTCAACCTGAAACCATCCTTACGAACACTGGTAATGGCGTCATATACCAAGTTCTGCAAAAAAATAAAAATAAGACGAAGTGTAAATGGGTGATTTATCACGCACTCCGCACCAATATAAAAATACCAAGGTAACTGAGGTAACACTTAGCCCCAAGTTGACTAAAATAACAATTCTGGTTCTTACAATCCAGATGTCCTGATGAATTGAGCTATGGATCAAGAGATGGCCAACTCATGAGAGAATTACCCCGGTACTAGGTAGGCCTCGAGCCTACAAATGCTACAGAGGCGTTTTAGTCTTCACCGTGCTATGCTTGTACGAATTTGAAGTGGGATAGCCAAAATCACATTGGCATTTCCCATTTCCCTTACCCGTTCTAGGCGCACCCCGAAGCTGCATACGCCATGGAGGCCCGTGAGCCCTCGTTGTGCTATGAAAACCCAACTCTTATGGGCTGCAAATGTTGGTTTTATTCTAGGTCCCAAGATCATCAAACAAGCATGAAGATGTGTGAAATACATATCAAAGAAGTTGCGGAATACTTACATTGATCGGTTGAGACGATTTGAAGACAAACAAAACCATTTTTCAGCACTCCAAGGTGCGCCCACTGCATGCAGTCCACTGCTAAAAAAATTTCAGTTTTGAGTCTTCAAGAATCTAAGATTTCGAGCTCCAATCTTCGTCTAATGATTCCCGGCTCGTGGGTGGGTTTCCCTAACACCTTCGTATGCCTCTTAGAAGTGTACTAGCACTTGGATCTTGCCACAAAATCCACAAAAACTGCTTCCCTCACTGCTCACGTTTTGGACAGCAAAACCAGTGAGTTTTGGCCCCTTGGGCGTGAAAGGAGAAGGAGATGGGAGAGAGAGAGAGTTGTCTAGGGTTTCCTAAATATTCATGTAATGAATAATAATAGTTACCATAGTGTAGAGAGAGACTTTTGTTTATATACTTTAGGTAAAACCATTTCACCTTTTACCCTAAACTTGGTAGGTGTGGGTAAATAGTTTTCCAAAAGTAAAACAAGGTAGTTAGGTGGTAGGTACACCAACCACACATGGGCCCCACATATTTGAATTCAAAATCCAAATATCTCTACGAACATTTGTCGCGGCTCGGTTCCGTTTAATCCGATTAAACGAACTTCCATTGTTAAATAATTAAATCTAATTTAATTAAATATCGATGCGACGCAAATATATTACGAACGTCGTTCACGAATTAATTCTAAATTAATTCGTTCGTTCGCGTTAAAGTCCAACTTTAATTTCGTAATGAAATCCAATTCATATTAATATATCCGATATATTAATTTTATCCCATTCGAATAAATTAAATAGAAAAATCAAATTTAACTATTAAATTTATTTTACCGATTAATTCCAAATTAATCGCGTTCTCTCTCTCTTTAGACGATACTTTATCCCAGATAAAATATCTCTATAATTAATCCCAGATTAATTTTCTCTCTCATCAAAATAATCCCAGATTAATTAAAGTGCGAGTCATACGTCATCGGTGTATCATTGGGAAGCGACCCATGAGATCTCCGGATATGTTGGCAGTAAATTCGGTCATCGGACTATCCAAACACGTAAGTACCAAGTACTACGTTTTACCGATTCACAAGACAAGGTTGGCTTCTAGCAAAGCGCCATGCCTACCCAATTCTCCAGAAATATCCTTACAGGAATATATTGATCTGTATCAGGCGTAGTATACATCGTATAGTGCATATCGATCTAGTATCTGATGGTCACGTGCTAGGCCTGGGGCTGGAGTTGTGTCTGCCCCATACGAAGCACATGTCGGATGTCTGGTAACTAGTCTCTATAATCGGATATACATGACCTAGTCATAATATCCCAATGGCCGCGCAGCACTTAAGAGCACTAATACCGTATCCTACGTGACATCTTCTCCACTATGACTGGAGTGATACTTCTGTCTTGACATCACACCCAATACTCTACGATTCTCAATATGCCCAGTATTGGCGTACACAGAACCGGTTCAAGCCCTGGACGACCTCAACTAAAGTATATTGATTGTTGTAAGTATTAGCGGTGTAAGTCTCATGTTAAGACCAAATACACCTACCATGACTTCGGACTCCCATAGACACACAGTCATACTACCAATGGGATTCCGAGGGGGTCTATCCAGAGCGAAGCTGTTTCCCGTACCATCGGTGAAACACAACCTCCTACTACACTTGCATAAGTATCCAATACTTAAATATATGAGAACTATGCTCGTTATGCCCTCATAACGTGCACAAGTGTAATACTAGTCTTTTACGTATTATCGATGTCCAATCTCGATAATACTCTCACTAGGGATATTTAATGATTTATCCTACGTGGACTGATACTGTCTCATATCATTCTCCGTCCAGGAACAAATCATAGGGACCTTTCATCATTTATACATCTAGGTGATCTAATCACAAATGATAAGAGTGCAATCTCCTTTGTCACATAGTTAATTTGTACAACAACACCATGATCTGTACAAATAGTGACGCTATGGGTCATAATTGTCCAACAATCTCCCACTTGGCCTATAGCCAGTCACTCGAGTGTCTTACACCCGAACTGTGTACGGTTGGCTCAAATTGCTGAGAAAAGCTTTCGTCAGCCGATTTACATTATTATCGTCTAATGCGATTTATACGATCATCACATCGCTATGATGTATGATTCGAACGAATCAGATGAATATCTAAGTATATATCTAGATCGTTGATGAGACCATTAATTCTTTAGCCTGTGCTCGAGCCTAGCTCAGCTGCTAACAGAATTATATCTAATCTAATTAGATTTGTTTATCGACCCGGAAGGCTTCTACTGCTCGCCTGCTTCAACTGCAGCAACAACCCGCATCTGTTGTTTATTCGGTAACAATATCTTGCTTGGAAGATTTCCACTCACTGCTCCGTTATTCAAACTGTATAACAGTGATCCCAGTCACTCCAAGTTCTCCTTCTCCATAGATTAAGATAGCATCCTTAGTTCTCTGAGATACTAACGGATGTTCTTAACTTCAATCCAGTGACTATCACTCGAATTGGTCTGATTGTGTCTCCATATGCTCAAAGCGTATGAGACACCAGGTCACGTACATTTTAAATGTACAATTTCTCAGAGAGTGTTAACAACTTTAAATCTATCCCAATAGATCTTTATTCCTAGAATAAAGGCTGTTACTCCTAAGAATTCTACGGAGAATTATCTCGAAAGCCAAGCTTTCACCGATTGTTTTATGGGAATATCATTTCCAAGAAATGACATATATTATCATTATTTTATACAGGACATTCATTGTCAGTGCGCTCCCACTAACCTCTTTATATACACAAGAATTATTTTCGTTTTGAATTAAATCATAAACCATTATGATTACATCAAAACAATAATTCCAAGAACTTAATGCTTGCTTCAATCCAAACATGGATCGAACAACCCGCAAACCTAGTTTGCTGGTTTAGGTACAACAAAATCGTCAGGATGTTATAAACATCCTACAAAAGGTTTCCGTTTAAGGAAAGCGATTTTGATCTTTAATTGACACATTTCATAAATGTATAATTTCAGCAAGCATTATCCAAATGGATTTACTGTGGCAACAGGTAAAAGGTTGAACCGTAATCAACACAATGTTGATAACGATACATTTTCGCTAAAAGCCTAGCTTTGTACGTTGGTATTTTGCCATCCATGTATGTCTTCCTTGAAGACTTTTAAGTACCAATAGGCACAATGCCTTACGGTACATCAACTAGTGTCTAAACATAGTTGGTATACATGGAACCCACTTGGACTCATGGCACTTTGCCATAAAAGGGATTCGATACCTTGTATCACTTCCTCAAACGTAGTCTGTTGGTCTACCTCAACAAGATTGACATCTTTATGAGGTGAGATCAGAAACCCATACCCCAGGTTGTTTTCTGATTCTCTCCGATCTACGCGGTTCTTGTGTATTCGAAGATTAATGGTATAGTTTCATCATTGATGAGCTGTCTGTGTTCCATAAAGGACTTCGTGCCTTGAACAGTATTACTCCGACTTCCATCGAGTTATACCATCCTCCCACTTACCACTGCATATCGGTATTCCTCTTAGGAAAACCGCATGGTGAGCAACAATAACATTGTTCTCTCGTGAGATGTACAAGTACTATACTTATGGTATCCCTAGGATGACCTATAATTGGCACTTATCCTATTTGGGTTTTAGTTTGGTATCATCCAAACATATGCCTAGCATACCCAAATCATCATGAATGAGAAACCCGGTTTCTTTCCCGTTCATATCTAATATGATATTTGTCAAACAGATTTATATGGAACCTTATTCTAAATAAGTATTGCACTGTTAATGCATATCCGTTGAAGGAAATGGTAGCTCAGAGCGACTCATGATTAACCTTATCATGTCCAACAAAATTCGGTTTCTCCGTACGGACACACAGTCAAACTGACGTGTCTCGGGAGGAGTCCTCATTGAAAGAATACTATACTCTTTCACGTATGTTTGAAACTTACTGCTTAAGTATTTTCCATTACGGTCTTACCGCGACGGTTTAATACTTTAGACGATCTGTTTGTCTACTTCGTGTTGAAACTCTAAAAGTTATCGATTTGTGTTCTTCAAAAGAAACACATAACCATAACGTGATGCCACATCCGTTAAGGTCACGAAATATTCATATTCATATCTAGCATTGCTAGATATAGGCCCACTTTCTTCACTATGAATAGGGCTAACATATCGGTGGCACTAGCACTTTTACCAAGTAAATAGTGTTTTAGGCATTTTGCCCAATAAACTAGATTCGTAGACTTTATTTGAATAGAATCAAATTAGTCCTAGTACCCACTTTTCAAAAGCGTGGATATACGAGTCTTGTTTAATTGTATCCCAGACAACAATGCCACAAATAAGTCTCTACTGATCAAATCAGTTTGAGCTATATATTTGTCATTTTATATGTTTGAGATTTTATTTATATTCAAAATATAAATTATGTTACTCACATCTAATGTGTTTATCTTAACATCATTCTTTATATAATGAAACACTTTAGTGTTCTAGAATATAAAGGTCTATCCGCAACAGATTAAACACTGATATAAAGATAATATTTCTAGTCAAACTAGTTACATTATAACAGTTCCTAATTTAAGTACATACCCAAAAGGTAGTTCCTAAACTTAGGGTTCTACGGTCGAAACAACGACTTTCATCCTGTTTCCGATTCGCAGATTAATCTCAGCTTGAAGTTAGTATCCTGCTCACAGCAGATTCTGAACATCAATCCATATAATTTATGTACCACACTAAGTATTTTAAAATCCAATTTTAATACTAGTAATAGGCATAATATTGACAAACATTCTTAAAGTCAGAGCCTTGCCCTTTCTTTAATTCCTTCGTGTCTGCCATATCCAAACGACAGTTACTTTAGGATATGTCATTTATCTTCCCAGGAGATCATAATGATTTTGCCTTTGCCCTTTCAAATATTTCAGAAGCCTTTGGCCAAGCCTTGGGTTTCTAGAATATTGAAGTATGGTGCGCCTTGCGCTACTTACCTAATTGCAAAGTTTGACTTTATCTCCTCAAGAATAGTCTTTAACCCTCCAAGAGTTATTTATTGCAATTTTAATGCTTCTTAAATCTAAACATAGATTTATGACAAGTATATCGAATTAAGCACTTAAGTTATCATCACATAAATCTTCCAAAGATTATGCTCTACTATTTGCTTAATTCTTGGCTTAGGCATAATAGGTTATTTTATCAAATAAAGTAACTTATTATTTATTTCCAGGACCATCCTGAAATTATTCCCAATTAAAATATAGTCGTTTAAATACATTTTCACCTAGGATTATGTTTTAAACACTAATCTTTCATTCATCTTGATTCTAATAGTCCAACTATTTAATCAACGATTTGTGGTACTATGTATTATACTGATTATTATAGTCCAACTATACAATCAAATATAATTTAAATCAATTAACCTCAATTATATTGATTACTATAATCCAATTATAAAATCAACTGTAAATTAATTAATTCAAATATATTGATTACTATAATCCAATTATATAATCAACTTATAATACAGTCAAACTGCTTATTAAAACAACAATTTAAATATTAGTCCAACTAACATTTAATTTATATGACGAATAATTCAAAAGAGCGCGTATGGCAAGTAATTAAACGAATATTGCAAATTCAATTCTTGCCTCCCACTATTTTTCGGCGAGCCTCTAACCCTCTGTCGAGTACTCGGGAAACCGTGTTTCCTAGTGGGCTAGGATCCCGTTAAATATCACACAATCTTGACTTTGGCCAACAAATTGTATGATAATTAACTAGGTAGATCTCTAAGATCAATTGGATCTCATCCAATTCCTAGATCCGGTAGGGAGACATCTAAGTCCGAAACATATATCTCATATATGCCAATACATCCAATGTATTACCTAACCTTTTTCCTCTGAATCAACTAAGCCTTGGCTTTGGCACAACAAACCTAGTGATCCCAGTCAAGCGCGACCCATTGACCATGGAAAGCTTCGTAATCAATGTCGATGGACAAGAAGTGGTCTTGACTTTGGCCAACAAACCACAACTTGGACAAGACACCAATATAGAACAAAACTCTCGTGATTCAAACACATCTTTGACGGACAAAGGGCTTGACTTTGGCCAACAACCCAATGCCAGTCTCGGATCTTGAGTAAGAATCACTCAATGGAAGGAAAAACGCATGATATTTGATGAGGGTTTTTCGCGTGCAAATTGGCTACCAATTTATTATCTTTATTTAGGTCTCATCATCATACACCCTTAAACATGCATTCTAAACACATAATAAAGCGCATATGAAAATAAATAATAATGATATGCGGATGGATACTTAACACATTGATCCTAGATCAAATCTCTCACTTTCTCTCAAACTAGCACTTGTATTATTTCTACCCGTTACACTACACTACTAAAGAAACCTCATTTACATTGAGGGGAATAGGTGAGAAGAGAATACCAAGAGAATAGAGGTGATAAGGCTGGACACGCAGGTCCAATTTAATAAATCGAACTTATTACAATAATTTCCAAAATTGCCCCCACCCGACTAATATCCATCCGATATACATTATTCATTCATCACAACCATGTATTCACACAAGCATGTTATCAATCAATCTAATCAAATTAATTAATCTGACAATTAGTGATCATCCAATGTTCAAACAACGATTTGATTTTGCGCGAGTCAAACTCGTTTTTGCGAATAAGTACTCAAAGTACAAATTCTCAAATTAAATTAAACTACAACATTAAATCCAATTTTAATATGTATTTAATATTAATTCACTATTTAATTCCACATTAAATATTACACTTTATTAATAAACCTTTTACGACTTAAATTCCAAATTTAATCGTTACAGGTCTCAAAGCCCGATTAACGTCCAACGTCAATTTAATTCAAGTCCAATGGGCTTTAAATTAATTTCTTTAAGGCATGGGCTTCGGCAACCAAAGGCCAATCAAGGAGTAACCCCATAAGCCAAGAAATCAATTTCGGCCCATTAGACCCATTTAAACTTTAAAGGTTTATAAGTCACATTTGGGCTTTATGGAAGTGGTTTTGGGCCCAATTGGATCCAATCCAATTTGCCTAAACCCAACTTTGTACAACAAAGCCCAATAAGCCCATTTACAACTTTAAAAGCCCAAATTCAATTTTAAGGCCCAAATAATTAAATTACCAAATTCCAAATTTCTAATTTAATTACCAAAGTGTATTACATGATTAATTAACCAAATCAATATTTCCAAAACATCATTTTGTCCATTAATCATGCTTTTATCATCATCACACATGTCCAACATACTTTGATGAAAAATCAAACCCATTCATCATTCCATAAGTCTCGGCCAAGGGAGTTATTTTATGTCCAATTCGGTTTCAATCCAATCCACAATCGACATCGAATTAACTTCCCGAATGATTTCATATACATCCAATGTTCAAAAATCAAAAAATCCCAGACTAAATTAGGGCTATACCATTCGGCCAACATAAAGGAATTGGGGATTTTTGTCCAATTCAAAATTTAATCCAATTAATTTCAAATTAACATTATCCATCATGATTCTAACTTATCCAATGAATCAAAATCAAAAAATTTCAAGATTCCACAAAATCCTACTATATTCGGCCAAGGCAATATATTTGGGGAAAAATTGTTCAAAACTCATTTTCAACAAATTGATCCAATCAATCTTCAATTCAACATGTATTAAGCATACTCAAACATCCAATTTATTCAAATCATGCTCAAATACAAAATACCCAATTTTAAGCCCTAAAAATTTCATGCTTGAACCTAGGCTCTTGATGCCATTGTTGGTTTTATTCTAGGTCCCAAGATCATCAAACAAGCATGAAGATGTGTGAAATACATATCAAAGAAGTTGCGGAATACTTACATTGATCGGTTGAGACGATTTGAAGACAAACAAAACCATTTTTCAGCCCTCCAAGGTGCGCCCACTGCATGCAGTCCACTGCTCAAAAAATTTCAGTTTTGAGTCTTCAAGAATCCAAGATTTCGAGCTCCAATCTTCGTCTAATGATTCCCGCCTCGTGGGTGGGTTTCCCTAACACCTTCGTATGCCTCTTAGAAGTGTACTAGCACTTGGATCTTGCCACAAAATCCACAAAAACTGCTTCCCTCACTGCTCACGTTTTGGACAGCAAAACCAGTGAGTTTTGGCCCCTTGGGCGTGAAAGGAGAAGGAGATGGGAGAGAGAGAGAGTTGTCTAGGGTTTCCTAAATATTCATGTAATGAATAATAATAGTTACCATAGTGTAGAGAGAGACTTTTGTTTATATACTTTAGGTAAAACCATTTCACCTTTTACCCTAAACTTGGTAGGTGTGGGTAAATAGTTTTCCAAAAGTAAAACAAGGTAGTTGGGTGGTAGGTACACCAACCACACATGGGCCCCACATATTTGAATTCAAAATCCAAATATCTCTACGAACATTTGTCGCGGCTCGGTTCCGTTTAATCCGATTAAACGAACTTCAGTCGTTAAATAATTAAATCTAATTTAATTAAATATCGATGCGACGCAAATATATTACGAACGTCGTTCACGAATTAATTCTAAATTAATTCGTTCGTTCGCGTTAAAGTCCAACTTTAATTTCGTAATGAAATCCAATTCATATTAATATATCCGATATATTAATTTTAGCCCATTCGAATAAATTAAATAGAAAAATCAAATTTAACTATTAAATTTATTTTACCGATTAATTCCAAATTAATCGCGTTCTCTCTCTCTCTTTAGACGATACTTTATCCCAGATAAAATATCTCTGTAATTAATCCCAGATTAATTTTCTCTCTCATCAAAATAATCCCAGATTAATTAAAGTGCGAGTCATACGTCATCGGTGTATCATTGGGAAGCGACCCATGAGATCTCCGGATATGTTGGCAGTAAATTCGGTCGTCGGACTATCCGAACACGTAAGTACCAAGTACTACGTTTTACCGATTCACAAGACAAGGTTGGCTTCTAGCAAAGCGCCATGCCTACCCAATTCTCCGGAAATATCCTTACAGGAATATATTGATCTGTATCAGGCGTAGTATACATCTTATAGTGTATATCGATCTAGTATCTGATGGTCACGTGCTAGGCCTGGGGCTGGAGTTGTGTCTGCCCCGTACGAAGCACATGTCGGATGTCTGGTAACTAGTCTCTATAATCGGATATACATGACCTAGTCATAATATCCCAATGGCCGCGCAGCACTTAAGAGCACTAATACCGTATCCTACGTGACATATTCTCCACTATGACTGGAGTGATACTTCCGTCTTGACATCACACCCAATACTCTACGATTCTCAATATGCCCAGTATTGGCGTACACAGAACCGGTTAAAGCCCTGGACGACCTCAACTAAAGTATATTGATTGTTGTAAGTATTAGCGGTGTAAGTCTCAGGTTAAGACCAAATACACCTACCCTGACTTCGGACTCCCATAGACACACAGTCATACTACCAATGGGATTCCGAGGGGGTCTATCCAGAGCGAAGCTGTTTCCCGTACCATCGGTGAAACACAACCTCCTACTACACTTGCATAAGTATCCAATACTTAAATATATGAGAACTATGCCCGTTATGCCCTCATAACGTGCACAAGTGTAATACTAGTCTTTTACGTATTTATCGATGTCCAATCTCGATAATACTCTCACTAGGGATATTTAATGATTTATCCTACGTGGACTGATACTGTCTCATATCATTCTCCGTCCAGGAACAAATCATAGGGACCTCTCATCATTTATACATCTAGGTGATCTAATCACAAATGATAAGAGTGCAATCTCCTATGTCACATAGTTAATTTGTACAACAACACCATGATCTGTACAAATAGTGACGCTATGGGTCATAATTGTCCAACAGCAAATGCCATAGGGGAATTATCCCTCCCTATCCTATGCAAAACCCAAGGACATCATAGTTCATTGTCTTCAATCTATACGAGCTATGATTATCTTAAGGCACCAAAATCCACACATACTCTCTCGCCAAGCGTGCTATAGATACCCAAGGTGTCAAACTCCATGTGGGAATTCTTACTCTATCCCTCAACGGTGCAAGCCATTAGGTATTAATGCTCAATTATGAGGGTTTTATAATGACACTAGAGATTGGTGTGCCGCGAGAGGTCGCACTTTCCCTACATGTCTTGTACCCCTTGATATATTTCAATCACGAGTATATCATAAGAATATTAAATAAGAATTTCACATCCAAATAAAAACCAAGCGTAAATGAACAAGTCTTTATTTATAATGGGAAATCCATATTCATATCCTTGTGGTCTAATGCGCTTCTTACAACTCTTTGAGGGTCATTTTAAGAGAGGCTCTAGTGAAAATACCTCATCAGCATTTCTATATTCCATGACTTTTTAAGTCGGGAGGCATCCAACTGTTCTAGGTGATAGACACCCAACCCAATGATCTCGGAAACCCTGTAAGGTCCTTCCCATTTGGATTTGAGAGAGCCTTCTTCAGGCTTTCTTATATTTGGGGTAACCCGTCTAATGACCAAGTCTCCAAAATAGAAGGTTTGTCCTCAGACCCTTTTTGTTGTAGAAGTAAGTCATCCTCTACTGATATGTTATCACTTTGACTGCTAACCTCTCTCTCTTTTCCTCTAGCAGGTCAATGTGGTGCATGGTATGTTTCTCTTTTTTTCATTCCTCAAAATGATGAACTTGATGAGTCGTTATCCCGATCTCCGCTGGAATCACTACTTCACATTCGTAAGCCAATGAGAAGGAAGTTTCCCATATAGGGTCTTTGTAGGTCGTCCGATCCGTCCATAGTACTTCCGATAACTATTAAACCCACAAGCCTTTAAATGACCCGAGCCTTGCCTTCAAATTATTCTTTATGGAATTGTTCATTGCTTTTACTTGTCCAATTGACTTCGGATGCGCAGGCGATGCAAACCTCAGGGTAATCTCGAGATCTTTGCAGAGGTTCCTGAATCTTGCGTTGTCAAAATGCTTCCCATTATCTGTGATGATGGCCCTAGGGGCACATAATAAGACTTTTTTTTTAGTAATAGCAGACAGTGGCTCATCCTCCACCCACTTGGTAAAATAGTTGACTGTTACAATTACAAACTTCGCATGTCCTTGTAACATCCCGCCTAGGCCAGGATGCTACCGGCAGGAGACAGGAGAACCCATCTCCATAAGCCTCTGATTTTGACGAAAATTCGGCATGATGTATGTAGAACATCATGCAACCTGGCCTATAGCCAGCATCCAAATACAACACAATCATCAAATCTTAATATCGAGGCCTCAGGCCTGAACTCAAAGAACAAAAAGTAAATCAATTGGCCTCTGGCCAGGACTCAAAAATAAAGCTAAGCTATTACATTACTTATACAAATGAGATACAAATGCAAATACAAAGACGAAGGGCCGTGAGGACCCATAACTCGACCCAAGACTCTCTTGACTGCAATTGGGGCGATCCACCGTCTTCAAAGTCTTTACAGAATCCTACTGGTTCAGCATAACCGCTACTGACCTACAAAACTAACAAACTGTTGTGGTGTGAGTCAAAATGACTCAGTAAGTAATCATGCAAACACTATAAAATTTTAATTAAATGTCTGTTTCTTATTCATTTCACAAACCTGACACTTGTTACTGTACCTTTAACTGATCACCATCTGCCAGCTTATGTTTACTATTTACACTATCAAACATCTATAATACATATAAATATATGTATTCATATATCATCAACATAAGGGGTCCCTTCATACTACCGATGCACTACACTGAATTCTGTATACTCTCTATACTCGATATTAATCTGGTTCAGGTATTTATTATAACTTTCTCTCTTTCACTATCTTGAAATATCATCAAATCGGACAACTAAAGTATTATTTCTGTCAAACATTTAACCCACTATCACTATCCATGTGAACATGCATATGTTATCATTTCATCATGATCTCGTATTCTTACTATATGTTCTTTCTAAGTAAGTAAATAACTCATACATGCATCATTGATACATATTCATTTAAATAAGATTAAGCTACTAGGCATTCGTACTTTACAACGTGATACTTCTATATGAACGTGCTCTACACAAAGTAAACCATATATGCATACTGCTGCAGCCATGCCATAAATGTTTATGTCAACCAAATACTTTTAAATGATAACTAAAGTATATTATTTATATACTTAACTTGTGAACTATACTCATCATGCAATGCCTTCATAAAACACTTCTTAAAATCTTTTCTGAAATGCTTTTTTCTGAAACCTCTTTCTGCACACTCTTTTCTAAAAGTTTCTTTCTGAAAACTCTTTACTGAAAACTTTACTTGAAAACTAGTTTCTGCTTGAAATTCTGAATCACTCGTAAAACTGATGTTCTGAAAACTTTCTTTTCAAAAAGGCTCTTTCTGAAAACTGTCACTGAAAGCTGAGATCTGAAAACTGTTTCTGAAAACTGTGTACTATAATCTGATTTCTGAAATCTAGGTACTGAAAATCTGAAAACTGTATGAAATCTGAAAGCTTTTCTGAAATCTGTATCTTTGTCTTAAAACCTGGACGTATGAAGGTGTTATGTATCGCCGTCCCCCCATACGCCTATCTGGAGGCAGAAATGCAAAACCATGACTTTGGGGAGTTACATATCGCCGTCCCCCAAAGCATGCCACTATTGTCTCATATCTGGTGGTCTTGGGGCGTTACGTATCGCCGTCCCCCAAGCCACAATCCGGAGCTGGGGGTGCGGATCTATGCTACCACCCAAGCTCAAACTGGGGTCTAGGAGCGTTACGTCTCGCCGTCCCCCTAGCCCATCTGGAGGATCTAAGAGCGTCCCCTCAGTCCTCAACATGTGCACATGTCTCTGAAATCCGTCAATTCCAACAATGTACAACTGGGATGGGTCAAATCCCAAATCCCGCATCCAAAGTATCCGTCAAGTCCAAACTGTGTCTCAAGTTACATACTGGGGTGAGTTTTTGCCTCATGCCCCGAAAACATAAAACCATAATATGGATCTCAAAACTGTATAAACTTTTCTAAAACTTCTCTTTTAAAAATCTCTGTTACTTTTCTGTAAAGCCTTTTGAATTTCAAAACTCTTCTCGTTTTGTCATGTATGTATATGGATATGATCATGCACTCCTTTAATCTAATTACTTATGCATGCTCATTACTAATACTTACTTTTACTCTAATCATGCTCAATTATATGTTTATTCCATACTACTACATATGTTCATGCATATGTTCATGCATATATACAAAGAAATGAACTATGTATTCTATTCTTTATATGCTTACCTCTATAACTTACCTTACTGATGGCTCACGAAACAATACAATGCATGATTTATATTCATACACATACAATCAAAGCTCTTCTACTATATCAGACACCAAACGTATACAAGTTCCAATGTCCTAGTTCTTAAACTGATTTGCCATTTTCTAACTATCAACTTGTGCTCAAGAATCTCATGTCAAAAACTTTTATACATTCTCATGCTATGCATATACTACTCATTTATGCTATTTATCACTTTATATATATTTGTATCAATACTCATGTTGCTAATATTCTCATATAATGCATAAATTACAAACGTTCCTTCATAATACTAGTCCATATGTGTTTATCTTATTTATAATTCTAATCCCATTCCCTAGGGTGTAGTTTCTACATCCCCCATACCCAAGTCTCATAATATTATATTTGTGACCTTGTTCATATGTCCTTTTTTAAATATACTTACTGGTTTATACTTACATAGGTGTCTCTATTCTTCTATATGCTCATACCTATCTCTTACTCATACCTCTGCTTATAATAGCTCGTTATTGTCTATATGTGTATCTCATTACAACAGCTTCTTTCTTCCACACTCATCTTTATATAACTATATATATACTCGTTTTATGCATATACTATACACAACTTTACTACATAATTAATTTAGAACATTACTAAATCTTTTAAGTATTAGAAACATGAGTTACGTACCTGGCTAAGCGAATGCCCGCGATCCGGGTCCGATCTGCCAAAACAAATCACAACATCGATCAGAACCGCTATTTGCGGAACTTTCTACTCAACTCCAATAAACTACGGATTTTCTCAGAGTACTCAAATCCTCACCGACTCTACGGTTTAAGTTTCATTACTCTAATATGTCTTTCTATACTTTTCTGAACTAACTAGATATCTCAGATTCCCGCTCTACGCGTTTGCGACAGAACTTGCGGAAAAGTTTCCGTAAACGCTATGGAAGGGCCTCGAACCCTCCAAACTAATCCGGAAATACTCAATTACCCTCGCAATACATTATTTATACCTTAATCATGATTACGGTCGTCCAAGCTCAGTCGCGCGAGAAACTCTGTTTTACCGGAAACTCGCTAATTCTACCGGATCGATCAAATCTCATCTGTTTCTCCCCGGATTCTACCACATTAATCGTTTTAACATATTAAAACATATCCAATTTATTTCATGTCAATTCACTACACTACGAAACTACTGGAAGCTTCCGAATATAAAACTGTAAACTTTAAAATAACATATTCTAAACGAAGAGTCGTACTGAGGGCATATTCGGACTTCCATCGGCCATACGAACGCGCTGGTATGATCGAAATTCCGATCGAAGCTACTGTTCACGTCGGGTTACTATTCATCTGAATCTTCTCTCCTCGCTTCACGTGCAACCGGCCGCTGTTCGGCGAAATCGACTCCGCATACTCATAGTACTCTCCGAGGGCTTCGATTTGGTAGGTGGCTCGGGCCGTGAAACGGACCGACGAGCCGGGATCGGGAAACTCACTTCACGTCTATTTCCTCCTCTTTTCCCGCCGTTCACCGGCATTTTGCATCACCGCCGGCCACCAGTAGATGTACGGTGGCCGGGCGCCTCATCCTGGACGGTCGCACCGGCCGGCGGTGGCCGGCAGGCCGCCGACGCGACCAACGAACCTCAGACGCGAATTTGGGCGTGGGGGGCATGTGAGGGGTTTTTGTTTGGTTTTGCTTCCTTTTCTATTTTTAAAAACCTTGAGGCTTTATATAGTTCTCTAGAAAATATCAAAAAAGTCCTCGGATAATTGCAATTTAGCCCCTATCATGGAACGTTATGGAATATCGCATTTTCAGAGCCCTTCGGATGCGATTCTCGGAAAGTGCTCAACACGAAAGTTGCTCGTCTCGGAAAAACGAGTCCGATGGTCAAAAATCAGCTCGATCGGAGTTCGTTTACTCTTTCTGTGACCAAAACCGTAAACTTTACGCGTTTTACGAAAATCGCTTAACTGACTTTTGATCCCACGCGTTTTCCATCGCGAAGAATATTCATGATAAATTATTCCGACCTATATAACATCACTTGAACTCTTATTCTTCATTATCATCAGGCTCCGAGACTATAACATCGGTCCGGAAATCTTCTGGAACAGTCCTGAAAATGTGGGATGTTACAGTCCCAGACCCGTGGGAATAAGTCTGATGAGATTCAGCCTCTATTGGGCAAATGGCCAAGGGCTTGACAAAATGGTCAGCCGCTCGGGCAGTTAATAAGGCACATTGGCATTCATTTGACAACCATCACATGCGCGTGCCACTCTGATCCCATCCTGATGTATTTTTTGCCTAAAGAACCTGCCTGAGTCTTTGTAGGCAATTGACTTCCTATCGGAATGGCTCCCGTATATCCATTCATAAATTTCCATGAGCAAATAATTCACCTCCTCAGGCCCAAGACACCTCAGATACGACGTCATGTAGACCCTCATATACAGTACCTCATCTATCAGACAGAACTGATATTTCAATCTTTTGGCATATTTCTTCTCCCCTGGTAAGTCCCCAGACTCTAAGTATCACTTGATTGTATCCATCCAGGTCAGCTTAACTTCAAATTCCACCTCTAGCATGCTCGACTCTCTTATGCTCTTCGATTCTAACATTTCCAAAGGGATGACCTGATAAATTTTTTATTTGATGGACTTTTCAAGCCGAGCCAATGAATCTACCTGCTGATTATTCTCTCGATCGGCTTGCTTGAAGGTCACATTTCCCATTCCTCTGACCGATTTTTCACTCTGCGAAGTAAGCTGTCATATTGGAATCCCTCGCCTAGAACCCATCATTCAACAGCTGAACAGCCAGTTGTGAGTAACCTTTTACTACCACATCTCTGATAAACACTAAGAAGTGCACATTTATTAAAAGAAAAATTAATCATTTTACACTTCTAGTTTCATTAATCCTCATAATATAGCACATTTTTGAAATAACAATTAAATTTATATTTCTATATTTTTTTATGATTTTTGTTTATTGTGTAGGTAAAATACTAGTTCAGATGCTCAACAAGAAAATTGACATGAAATCTGAATTCCAAGACCCAGAGGCGTGACAGCTAAATTGAAATTGGACTTGGAAAATATTCATCTTGTTTAGATTGGCAAAACATGAGTTTATAATGTATTTAACTACGTATTTTATATAAATATATAAAACAAAATAAAACAAAACAAAACAAAACAAAACAAAAGCAAACAGACAAACAAACTAATAAAAACAAACAGGAAAAGACAAGATAAAAAATTGAAAATATTATAATTGATTTCCACCTTTCGGTGGAAAGCAATTGCAAGCTTAACTTGAAAAAGATGCTGAGTACCTTTATAAATAAAGGTGTTTATTACCTCATTTAGTCAGTAAAATTTCCACAGGTCTCTCTTGAGACTTTGTGTGATGAGTTCTTGTGTGTATTTTTTTCCTTTGTAATTTATTTTTCTTTCATTAATAAAATTACGTGTGTTTTTATTTATATCTTGTTATGTTGATTTGTATTATGCTGGGGGTAAATGGTGAAGATAGTAATATGAAAATATTGGTGATTTTTTTTTATTTTATAAATTATGATAATTTTCCAAATAAAATTCATACTCTTTCAAATTTATTGAGGACTCTTGACAAACTGTAGACAGTCACCGATTGGCACAGACAATACTTGAATCACATAAATGAGGGAGAATGGACTATTAAGATCTAGATTAATTATAGACAATACGGTTCCACTTATATGGCTGATTTTATATATTTGACATAATTGTGTACCTAATTACATTTGTTATAGACAAATGTTATCAACGTTTTTATGGCTGATTTTATATGTTTTGGAATATTTAGTACATTGGCAGGACTAATTATCGACATGACGAATTTCATGTGTTGGCATCATTAATACTTGATAATTATGAAATAAATTGATTAAGATATATTTATAATTTATATTTTAAGAAATCAAGTCCATAATCTTACTTGTTCTTATCTTATTTTTGATCGAAAGCTTGATCAACCGTTCACTTCTTAGTAATCTTCCGTAACTCGACACTGTGAGGGGATGCCATATTTTATGTTTTCTTGACTTATAAATTAAAAGGTTTTAAGTTTTGAAGTTTTATATGTTTTGAGCTTTAAATTGATAAAATAATATGCATAATGATTAAACATTTCCGTCTCAGCACTTATTAAATATTTTCATGATTTTCCAATTATCGATATGTTTTCGCTGAGATGCTCGATTAATGATATGTTTTCGTCCCAACGCTCGTTGTATGTTTTATGTTTTCTTTTACAACTTATCATTGTGTTTTGCAAGTCACCAAGGGTTATTATTTTGGGCATTAGGGTCCTGGATATGTTAGTCAATTAGGGGAAATGTAATAATAAAGATTTGTATTACATGAATATGCTATTTGAGATATGATGTTGTAGGCATGGAGCCCCTGAGGGATTTTTTTTTTAATTTTGATGCGTTATGTTTGGGCCAGAGGTCATGTGGTATATTGGATGTTAGATTAGGTTTGTTTTGATGTTGGATTTTGATCTAGGTTGTCTAGTTTTAAGACATATCATGTCCATTTTTTTTTTTAATTTGGAGGCTTATAGAGATGAGTTGGTTATGTCTCCTACCGATAGCAACCTACCTTTCGCGGGGTGTTACACAATCTCTTACTCGAACTGCCTCACAAAGCCTCAACCCGGTTAGGATTGCTTTATATTCTACCTCATTAATGGTTTCCTCAAATGCAAACCTCAGTGCATAATTCAATTTTTCACCCTATTCATTTCTAAGAATAGATCCAGCGCTACACCCTTGTGAGCTAACAGACCCATCTATAAATATTTCTCACTTCTCCCTCATTATTATGACATGAGGCCCTGTTAATTCTGCTTGTCCCTTGTTTGACACTCGGAGCAGGCATGCTACATCATATTCAGTAAGCTCTATGGACCATTTTACAAGACAACCCGAGGTATTAGGTCTATGCAATATTTTCCTAATTGGGTTTTCGGTGTATACCCTAATGGGAGGAGCTTGGAAGTATGGATGCCACTTATTTGTTGTAGTAACTAAAGACATAGCCATTAGCTCATGAGCTGGGTACCGGGCTTCTGTATCCAATAAGGCATTGCTAGAATAATACATTGGCCTCTGAATTTAATCTATTTCTTGTACTAAAACTAATCTTTCAATATATTTTGAAACAACTAAGTACAGAAATAACCTCTCACCCGGAGTTGGCTTAGCCAGAAATGAGGGTTGGTTTAGAAATCATTTGAGCTGTTGGAATGCATGTTCACACTCGCTAGTCCACTTGACTTCCTTTTTTACCTTCTTGATCAGTTGGAATAAGAAATGACACTTATCAGTTGCTTTGGAGATAAACTGATTGAGCGCTGCCACCCAGCCAATCAATCCTTAAATTCAGCACTACCCTGATTTTCTGGGAGTTGGCGTCAATTCCCTTTGCACTGACCATGTACCAGAAAAATTTCCTAATGATGCCCCGAAGGCATATTTTATTGGGTTGAGTTTCATTTTATAGTTCTGCGAGAGCTCAAAAGTTTCTCTGAGGTCCCTCAAATGGTCATCAAACACTACAATTATTGTTATAACGTCATCAACATAGACCTGTATTGTCTTACCGTTTAGGGGCTTGAAGACCCGATTTACCAATCTTTGATACGTTGCCTCGACATTCTTCAACACAAAGGGCATCACCTTGTAACTATACAGCCTCTGATCTATGATGAAGGCCGTCTTTTCTTTATCCTCGTGATGTATTTTGATCTACTTGTTCCCCAAGTAGGCATCTATAAAACTAAGCAACTTGTGGCAGGCTGTCAAATCCACCAACTGATCTACCTCCAGGAGTAGGAAACTATTCTTTAGGAAAGCCTTGTTCAAATAGGAGAAATTCACACACATTCTCATTTTCCGTTAGCCTTCTTCACCAAGACCACATTTGATACCCACTATGGGTACTTAACCTCTCTAATCAACCTGACCTTTATCAACTTTTCAATCTCTGCATGGATAGCCTCGTATTACTCATAGTTGAAGAGGTTAGGGTTTTGGCGCGGGCGCAACGGAAGCTCGCAGTTCGGGTGAAATCATAATTTAAAATTTTTTTAAATTACCAAATAAATTATTCAATATCTAATATGGATAATTAATTCATATTTCACCTAAACATATTTATTCGATATCAAATAACGACATAAATAGTTAAGAAACATCGCGAAATGTTTACAAAAATATTTTTCCGTAAAATGGTATAAAATGTGTTTTTGTCCGAACCGACCAACCAACACACATGGGGGCTGCCTAGGTCAGCTTCAATACTGGTTGGATAGTTCATGGGCTGCCCAAACAGTGGTCAATTTACTGTTTGGATAGCAGACACCCAGTAAACCCGGAACTCACCCGATAAAGCAGTTTTTCGCAGTTTTCACATATTTCAACTCCGAAAAAATTTCTCGCAATTGTTCCAATGCCCAAAACACATCCAATACATTTATACAACATAATTTTCATCACTAAAAATACAAAATTTCCAAATCTGATTTTTGTAACAAAAATATCTTTTTTCATGCTTTAAATCCAATTTTCTCAACATTAATTATATTAATTGTTACACCAACCAAAGTTTTATATTAATTGTTACACCAACCAAAGTCACCACAAATGAAGAACCCAAGAATAATTCTATGAGTTACAAGAGTTTTCATAACACTCTAGAATGGCAATGAGTCATCAAATGACAAAATTAAACTAATATTATAATAATATTATCAAATCTAACTTCACACATGCATCTAGCCTCCAAATACATCCTTCAAATAAAAAAACCCCCAAAATCTAAGTAAGGAAAAAACCCTAGAACTATTATAGATATTCAAGAACAAGAAATAAGTTTTCTAAGTTTAAGAGTTATGAAGATTACCTCCAAATCTCCTAAATTTCGTAAACTTTTTCTTGATTTTCTTCACTTTCTTCCTTGATTCTTCAAGAAATATTTGAGAGCTTTTATGGATATTAGGTTCGGCCATGAAGGTGAATGAATGAAGAAAATAAAATTTTCCACTTTAAATACAATGCCAAAACCGACTTAGAGTGAGAAAGAAGGGCAATTTGGTCATTTGGTCATTTTTTAATCTAATTAAATAATAATAACCTTTAAGTTACCAAATCCAATTTGTAAACTTTAAGCTTAATAAAACCATGCCACATGTAACCAATAATAATCAATCATATTGCATAACAATTATGTAATATTGAAATAATTTAATTATCTAGATATTTAACTTTTAAACATCCAAATAATTAATTAATGCGATTATTATTATATATGTATTTTTATTTACATTAAATAACAAATACATATATTAATGGCATATGTCAAAATCTCATTTGACAAATAATTGATACGTATCAAATAAAATTTTGTATCAAATATAAATATACATTAATTATCAATTGACCGAAATGCCCCCAATGCATGTATTTTCGTTTAACCGTTTAAACGACTCGAATTAACTCATTTAATTAGGTGAAGTATTATGAATAATCTAAATTATTCACAACTCATTGCCTAGGTGCTCAACGAGTACACTTCATATTGTGGGACTCTCTAAGTTTAGGTTTATCCGTCACGGAATCCAATTTCGTGTCCATAATCCACACACTCATGAATTATGACGACCATATATACTCCCGCTAAACTATGCAAGTCGAGGTCATTGTATACGTATAATCTCTTTGTCACAAGCTATGCATATTATACATGGATATAGATAAGAACGTCAAATCCTTATGGTATAATATAGTCGACTTTCAAATTTATGATCTCTAAATAACACTCGGAAATCGCTTTCGAAGTTATACCACAGCCATGGATATACTAGATCGCAAACACGTGTAGGAAACCTATGCCTTGTACACAGGACTGACAGATTCTATCTTGATACGCACTTGATATCATGAGCATCATTCCATACTCAACGAACAGGCGGAGGTCTGATCTAAATAGATCGGTGACTTGACTGCCATCAAAGTGTGGAGGATAACTCATATATCCACTGTGGTATCGTAAGTCGAATGACCACTATGCTTGCTCAACTCGAGAAGATTCCTATTGATGTTGGTGTACCATCTATTAGGAAATCTTCATTGAGTCGTTCAATGCTTATCAAATAAATACATACATGTCTATACGAGTCTCCCGAGACTCATGGTTCATTAAGATAAACCATTGGACCAAGTCACGATATACGACATGTAATGGTTCATTATTGTTTTCTTATCGAACGCCAATTTGCATTCTTTAGTCAAAATATATAGTTTAATATCAACATTAACCAACAGATCCTTAATTATTCAATTTGTGCGACTAGAGACAAGTTTTCTCATGATCTATAATAGATTGCTGAGTATAATTTTCTCACTGTCATACTATAAAAGTCAAACCTTTAACACGCTCACTTTGCTTTTGCTGCGCAAATAATTTACACATTTTATGAACGATTCATAACAAAAGCTTAATCAAGTTCAAAACTTTATTGTAGCAAGCTACGAACAATCTTAGATCTATGGTTTAATGCTAACTTCCGAAATCGATATCAAATATCGCTCTCATTGTAAGTTATATGATAATTTTCTTCGATAAGAAAACAATAGAACCATTAAGTATCAAATACTACGCTAATGATTCTAACATCCTATTGGACTTTTATGGAAGTTGTATAAACGTCTTTTCATCTTATTAATTATGTAGTTCCATTTTTAGTTTATCACTCTCACATTTGACTTCACTAAATCAAATCTTTTCTACAATGGTCAACATCCGATGTTACATACTAAGTAATAAAATAATTTTATTACTCAGGATCATATAAAAGATATTCTATCAAATAGAATAAAATATTATATTAAATAGAATAAATGATAAACTTTGACTTGTATCTCCGAGACGCAAGTACTTTCAATTATATAACCATTATACAAAAGAAAGATTCAAATCTCAATATATATATCATATATATATCATATATATAACTGTAGAAACTAATGGAACATTAGTTAAAATGATGAATTAATGTTACTGGAGCATATCCCCAAGAGTATTGTAAACTAATTAGGTAACACTCAATATCAAACGAATCAGATCATATAATATTCGATTTCTCCCACTGATCAATTTCATCACGATGGAATCGTAAAAAAATAATATTGAGTAAGAATCACATTCATTAAGTAACTTTAAAACTAATTGCCATAAATTCATATGTTTGATCATATCAAACATATATGAACAATTCAAAAACTCATGATGAATTTTAAAAATATAGTTTTCAACACTTCAAATAGAATATCTTTGAACCATTCAAAATATTCTATCCGCGTTTCATCAGAAACATATTGAAAGTTCTCTAACCATTCAAGATGTTCAATATATATTCTTTTAGAAACACGCAACTAAGTCATGAAAACTCATTAACTAAGTTACGAAGTAAAGAAAACTATCCAACAAAATTTATAATTCATTAAACTACATACATATGATGTATTAGTTTAATAAATCTGTGGTCCAATGATGATCATTGTTTAAATGGGATTTAATCACATCCTAAATACAATATTCATTAAATATATAAGGATATATGGTGTGATCTTGTATCAAACCATCCTTTACCATACGGAATATGTATCTAATGCTTATGTGAATCTCATAAAGCACTGTTCTAAGTTATTTAGTTAATCGAATATTTTTTTAATATTTATCTCTTCGTCAATGACACTATTAGTCATATTAAAATATATATAACAATTTTTTATGAAGAACAAGTATCTATCCAATAGTCGCAAGTTCTGATATCAAATATCAAAACAATCATTAAAAAATATTTTAAATAACTAGATGGGAGATCAGGTATCCAATACCTATAGCTGTCTTATTGTGAGAATCAATACTTTCTATACACAACTATACGCTTCTCATTTCTTTAGCATTATAATTTGCCTTCAATTATTCACAATAATTGTAAATAATTGGTTACCAAACTGTGTCAAACACGTGACTTCTAAAAGTCAATAAATCCAAGAAACGTCATTATAAGATAAACAAATACCTAATGGAGTTTTCTTAATGCTGGTCAAAAATCTCGAGACATGAACTTATTCGTGTCAATTCTTACTGTAAAAGAAACTATTCTCTCTACAGAATAATATCCTAAAACGGATATTTATCTATATTATCTATCATGATTTAGTAACTAAATCACTACACATCTTGATTTTTCAAGAAAATCGGAACAACAGTTCTCGATGGTTTTAGACTAATCTATCAATATCCAAGTCTACTAACATTATAGAACCTATTCTAGAAATTCGTAACCATAAGAGAAGTCAGAAAACATATTCAAATAATATGCATGCAGTGGATTAGAAGTTTAATTCTTTTAACAATATAGAATAAAGGAAAACAAAAGCAGCAATTTCCATAATATTACACATTGCTTTAGTTATGGATTTTTAACCCAGCAATGTCTCCCAATACTTTACGTAATACCGTAATCCCCAATAGAAAATGGGAATTCAATAATTAAATCGAATTCCATAATGACAAGTGGACCCCGTGAATATATTTCGACTCACAGCTTTTGCACGATCTCGCCTACGTATATTCATTAGGTAGACAACTCATTGTCAATCACACTCATTGTGACTCCTGATTTTGGTCCTGACAATTTCTCGTTATGACAACTTTGGCATGTTCACAAGGAGGCGTATCAAGGCATCACTTGCCAATGACAAACTCAAGCTACCGATGTAGTCCTGACAGCTTTGACACGTTCAGGATTTCCATTTTGACTTCAATTTGTCTAGTATCAAAAATACCTCCGGCATCGATAAAATTCTATCAACTACATCACTGCTTTGGCACTTTCTCAGATGCAGCCAGAGAAAGATACACATAAACTGTTGACAAGACGGACCCAAAAACATGCATCCAATACATGTCATTTTACTTCCTTATTTAAACGGGGATATTCCTTAAGAAAGCTTGGCTCTATATCAAATACAGAGTTAAATCTAGATCAACTTCTAAACAGTTCAGTTCTACCTTAGAAAACATAACTTAACTTAACCATTAAATTTTCGTTACATTTCCTGTTAGCGTAGAACCGAAAAATCAAGAAATATCTAAATTACATGCATGTGAAAACATCAAACTTGGATTATATATCATATATCAAGCATGAAAAATATAATGGACGAAGGATCAGACCTGCTTTGATACAATTTTTGTTGGGGTTTTGGCGCAGCGCAGCGGAAGCTCGCGATTCGGATGAAATCATAATTTTAAAACTTTTCAATTACCAAATAAATTATTCAATATCCAATATGAATAATTCATTCATATTTCACCTAAATATATTTATTTGATATCAAATAACGACATAAATAGTTAAGAAACATCGCGAAAACTTTTACGAAAATATTTTTCCGTAAAATGGTATAAAACACGTTTTTGTTCGAACCGATTAACCAACACAAATGGGGGCTGCCCATGTCAGCTCCAATAGTGCTTGGGAAGTTCATGGGCTGCCCAAACAGTAACCAATTCACTGTTTGGATAGCAGACACCTGGTAAGCCCGAAACTCATAGAGTAACGCCGTTTTTCACTGTTTTCGCATAATTCAACTCTGAAACAATTTACGGCAATTGTTCCAATGCCCAAAACACATCCAATATATTTATACAACATAATTTTCATCACCAAAAATACAGAATTTTGAGATATGATTTTTGTAACAATAATATCATTTTTCATGCTTTAAATCTAATTTTCTCAACATTAATCATAATAATAGTTACACCAACCAAAGTCACCACAAATGAAGAACCCAAGAATAATTCTAGGAGTTACAAGAGTGTTCATAACACTCTATAATGGCAACAAGTCATCAAATGATAAAATTGAACTAATATTACAATAATATTATCCAATCTAACTTCACATATGTATCTAGCCTCTAAATCCATCCTCCAAATCAACAAAGCCCCAAAATCTAAGAAGGGAGAAACCCTAGAACTATTCAAGATATTCAAGTATAAGAAACAAGTTTTTCTAAGTTTAAGAGTTATGAAGATTACCTCCAAATCTCCTAAAGTCCTTAAATTTTTTCTTGATTTTCTTCACTTTCTTCCTTGATTCTTCAAGAAACATTTTGGGAGTTTTTACGAAGATTGAGTTTGGCCATGGAGGTGAATAAAATTTTCCAATTTAAATACAAGGCTAAAACCGACTGAGGGTGAGAAATAAGGGCAATTTGGTCATTTAGTCATTTTATAATCTAATTAAATAATAATAATCTTTAAGTTAATAAATCCAATTTGTAAACTTTAAGCTTAATAAAACCATTACACATGTAACTAATAATAATCAAACATACTGCATAACAATTATGTGTTGGACAATTATGACCCATAGTGTCACTATTTGTAAAAGACATTGTGTTTTTGTACAAATTAATTATGTAGCAAAGGAAATTGCCTTTTATCATTTCGTAATTAGATTACTTAAATGTGTGAATGATGAAAGTCCTTATGATTAGTTTCGGATTGAGATGATATGAGACAGTATCAATCCACGATGGTTTAATCATTTAATATCCCTAGTCGAAGTATTATCGAGACTGGACATCGATAATGCAGAATAGACTAGTATCGCACTTGTGCGTGTTATGGAAGCGTAACAGCATAGTTCTCATATACAAGTGTGGTAGGAGGTTGTGTTTACCGATGGTACGGAAATAGCTTCGCACTGGATAGACCCATCAGAATCCTATTGGTAGTATGACTATGTGTCTATGGGAGTCCGCATCAGGGTAGGTGTATTTGGTCTTAACTTGAGAATTGCATCGCTAGTACTTGCGACAATCAATACGCTTTGGTTTTGGTCATCCATTACTTTAACAGGTTCTGTGTACGCCTCTTATGGGTTTATTGAAAATTGTAATGTATTGGGTGTGATGTCAAGACGAAAGTATCACTTCAGTCATATGGAGATGATGGTCACGCAGGGATACAGAACTGGTTCTCTAAAGGGTTGCAACCATCGGGATAATATGACTAGGTCATGATTATCCGATAATAAAGAGACTAGTTGCTAGTGATCCGATATATGCTTCGTACGGGGCAGACACTATTCCAGCCCCAGGCCTTGCATGTGAAATCCGATACTGGATCGCAATACGCAATACTACGTATACTACGCCTGACATAGATTATATATTCCATTAAGAATATTTCTGGAGAATTGGGTAGGCATGGCGCTTTGTTAGAAGCCAACCTTGTCTCATAAATCGGTAAGAATGTAGTACGAGGTACGTACGTGTTCGGATAGTCCGACGACCGAAGTTACTGCCAACATACCCAGGGATCTCAAGGGTCGCTTTTCGAAGATTCACCGATGACGTATGATTCGAACTTTATTAATCTGGGATTAATAGCGAAGAGACTTTATATGGGATAAAGTACTATTTAAAGAGAGAGAACGATTAATTTGGAATTAATCGATAAAATAATATATTCGATATATTATACGAAATTGGATTTCGACGCGGAATTAAAATTGGATTTTAATTCGGGCTAACGAATTGATTTAGAATTAATTCACTAGCGACGTGAATAGTAATTTTGCTAAGCATAATTATTTGATTTAATTACGTCGGAACGGAAAATTCGTTAATTCGGAATTAACGAACCCAAGCCCGGAATGTGTTTGCGGGCCCACTTCCATTTTGAATTAAAGTGGGGCCCACAAGTCACATCACGAGTCATATCACTTGTCACTTTAGTGATAGATGTCAAGTCACCTTTTTGGTGAGTGACATGCAGTCACTATTCATGATAGAAGTGGTTGAGTGTCTTTAATGAGATTTTTTGCTCCAAAATTTTGGTTGACTTTTGGAAAGGATATACCAAATTTTGGAAAAGGATTTTTCATAATTGTTTTTAGAAAACAAAACACAAAAGTGAAAAACTCTCTCTCACTCATTTTTGGTCATTGCCGTGACCTCCTCCAAGAGAAAGAAAATTGTTTTCTTTCTTCCATCTTGCTAGCACACTAAAAGGATCAATACAAGGTGATAGGGAAACCGAACTTAGAGCTTGGAATCCCTTTGAAGCTTGGAGCTTGTTCATCATCTTCAACAAAACAAACCTTGGCCGAATACATCAAGCAAGGAGGAAATTTTTGTTGATCTTCGTATCCAAAAGTCGTTCTTTGTAAGTGTGATTCTGCCATACTTATTATGAGTATTCATTCTTTTCATTGCTTATATTGATCTTGGGACCACCTTAGAAACCAAAAATGGTATCATGGAGCAAGGTTTAAGCATGAAAAATTTTAGGGTAAAATTTGGGTAAAAATGATTTGAGCATGATTTGATAAAATTGATTGATTTAGTATGCTTGAATGATTATAACATAGTGTTATGCATGATCAATTTCATGAATAATAAATTGGATTAATTTTTCCCCTTAATCTTGGCTTGGCCGAGAGTTTGGTGCCCTATAATGTCATGGTATTTTTTGTTCTTTTGATCATTGGATGAGTAAAAAGACTTGGGTGATGTTGATTTAAGATTCAATTGGATTGAAATCGAAATCGGACAATAAACCCTAGAATGCCGTGAATGATAAAGCATGTAATGAGATGATTTTGATTCAAAAATGTTGGACATGAGTTGAACAAATTAATACATGATTAATTGATTAAATTTTTATTTTGGAAATATTAATTTAGATAATCAATTAATGTATTACACTTGAATTAATTGAATTTTGAAATTCGGAATATTGAAATTTAATTAATTGGGCTTGATTTTGAATTGGGCTTATAATAGTTGTATTTGGACATAATGGGCTTGGTTGGGCCAAGTTGGTTTAGGCCAATTGGATTGGATCTAAATTGGGCCTAAATCATTCCATTAAGTCCAAATATAACAAATGGGCTTTAAATGTTTAATTGGGCTTAATGGGCCTAAATTGGTTTCTAGGCAAATGAGGGTGATTCCTTAATTGGGCTTTGGTATTTGGTTTGACCCACATTGACCAAAGTCCATGCCTTATGAAATTAATTGAAAGCTCATTGGACTTTAATTAAATTACATTGGATGTTAATTGGGCTTTGAGACCCATTAAGATTATATTTGGAATCTAAGTCGTTAAAGCGCATTAAAAGTGTAGTTATTTAATTTACAATTAAATATTGAATTAGTATTGAATACATATTAAATTGGATTTAATTAAGTAGTTCGATTTAATTCAAGAATTCGTACTTTGAGTACTTATTCTAAATCAAGTTGGACTCGCGCAAATCAAATCATTGTTTGAACATTGGATGATCACTAATATTCAAAGATTAATTAATTTGATTAGATTGATTGAATAACATGCTTGAATGAATACATGGATGTGATGAATGAATAGCGTATATCGGATGGATATTAGAAGGGAAAGGGAAATTTTGGAAATTGTTGTAAATTTAGAATTTATAAATTGGACCTGCGTGTCCAGCCTTCTATCTTTATTGATTATTTGTATTCTCTTCTCACCTAATTTCCCTCAATGTTAATGAGGTTTCTTTTATTGTATTATGTAATTGGGTAGAAGTTGGAATAGTGCTGGTCGGGGAGAGGAAATTGAGTGATTTGTTCTAGGAATAATTTGTTAAATATCCACCCGTATATCGTTATTAATTTACTTTCCACGCCTTATTATGCTTTTAGAATGCATGTTTAAGGGTGTATGATGAGACCTAACAAAGATAATAAATTGCTTGCCAATTTACGCGAAAAACCCTCAAAATATATTAAGTGTTTTCCTTCCATTGAGTGATTCTTACTCAAGATCCAAGATTGGCACTGGTTTGTTGGCCAAAGTCAAGACCTTTGTCAATTGCGGATGTGTTTGAATCATGAAAGCTTTGTTCCATATCGGTGTCTTATCCAAGTTGTGATTTGTTGGTCAAAGTCAAGATCACTTCTTGTCCATCGACATTAATTAGGAAGCTTTCCAAGGTCAATAGGTCCCGCTTAACTGGAATCATTAAGCTTGTTGTGCCAAAGCCAAGGCTTAGTTGATTCAGAGGAAAATGTTAGGAAAATATATTGGATATATTGGCATATATATTGTATATATATGTTTCAGACTTAGAGGTCCACCTACCGGATCTAGGAATTGGATGAGATCCAATTGATCTTCGAGATCTACCTAGTTAAATATCATACAACTTGTTGGCCAAAGTCAAGGTTGTTTGTTATTTAACGGGATCCTAGCCCACTAGGAAACTAGGTTTCCCGAGTACTCCACAGAGGGTTAGAGGCTCGTCGAAAAATAGTGGGAGGCTAGTATTGAATTTGTAATTTTGTTCAAATACTTAGCTTTACGCGCTTTCAAATTATTTCGTCAAAATTATTTTATTAGTTAGACTAATATTGTGTTATTTTTCTTGTAACAGTTAGACTGTACCCTTACATTGTTAATTGGATAGTTGGACTATCGTAATTAAAATGACTGGAAAGAATAGTGTTCGGGACATCATCATGGGCGGTAATGTCTTTAACGGCACTAACTTTTCCGATTGGGAAATGAATCTAAGGATAGTCCTTGGATCCGAGAGGCTGCTATATACTATAAAGAGACATCTTGGGCCTAAGCCTAGATCTGATCAGTTGGTCAAGCTAGAGATTTGGAAGACTTATAGCGATGACAACGCAACTGCTCAATCTATTATGCTTGCTGATATGACTCAGTAATTCCGTCGATATAACAAGGGATTGGATCCCTATAACATGTTGGCGAAGTTGAATGATCTACACCGATCTAATCTTAGATCGCAAAGATATAAGTTACAGAAGAAGCTCTTTCGCGCTCAGATGTCGAAGGGTACATCTGTTGAACATCATGTGACACAGATGATTACCGACATCAAGCACCTTGGACAAATGGGGATTGTCTTTGAGATAGAGACCTCTATAGATTTGATCTTACAGTCTCTCCCCGACACTTGGAGTGGGTTCATCATGAACTATAATATGATGAACCAATAGTAGACTCTTTGAGAGTTGATGTCCACGCTGCGTGAGGCAAAAAATGAGCTTCTTAAGGGCAAGAAGCGTGAGGCGCACTTCGCTTCTACATCTCGGACTCCGAGGGCTGGGCCTAAGGTGACTGGAGGTGTCAAGAAGAAAAAGAAGAAGAAGGGCAAAGCCAAATCGTCAAAGGCTTATGGGAAGCCCAAGGATAAATCCCAAGATGTTTGTCTTCAGTTCGGACAGCGGGGTCACTAGAAGCGTGACTGCAGCGAGTACAAGGCACTCAGGAATGAAATCAAGGCGGGCAAGGCACCGGCCTCATGTATGTTTGTTATAGAAATAAACATGACTACTTCTAGTTTTAAAAATTGGATTTTTGATTCTGGTTGTGGTACTCACATTTGTACTGATGTGCAGGATCTGCGGATTAGCAGGAGACTAGCTTCAGGAGAGATTGACCTCTGTGTTGGAAATGGGACACCAGTCGCTGTTTTGGCCGTTGGCACTTTTGTTTTAGAACTGCCCTCAGGGCATGTACTTGAACTTATAGACTGTTATTATTTACCTAGTTTGACTAGGAATATTATTTCTGTATCTATGTTAGCCCAATGTGGGTACACTTTTGTATTTAGAAACACTGGGTGTTTTATGTATAAAATGATATAGAAATTTGCACTGCTGTTGTAAATAATGGTCTTTATATTTTGAATATAAACCAATCTTAAAATGTAACAAACAAAAGGCTTAAAGTAAGTCATAAAGATGAAACTTATATGTGGCATTGTCGTCTGGGACACATAAATAAAACTCACATATCCACACTTTTGAAGAGTGGGTACTTGGACGGATTTGATCCAAATTCATATGACGTCTGCGAATCTTGCTTATTAGGCAACATGCCTAAATCACCTTTTAGCGGTAAAGGTGTACGTGCCACCGAAATGTTAGCCCTTATTCATAATAGCGTTTGTGGGCCCATGTCTAGCCAGGCTAAAGGTGGATATGAATACTTCGTAACCTTTACGGATGATGCATCGCAAGAAGAAGAAAATTGACCGGCGTAAACACACACGTATAACGCAAGTGAACGTATCGTTCAAGTAGTATAAAAATATCGATCCCACGAGGACTTAATTCCTACTGTTGTTATTAATTATTGAATCTATTTATTTACAGATATCTAATTGAGGGAGAAGAAAATTGCTTGATTGATTTGATTGATTGTAGATTTACAAAATAAATAAATAAATAAAAATACAAAAGAAAATACTAAGGAAAATAACAAAAAACACAAAGATCTAGGGTTGTGATTTCTTTTAATATCATTTTAAAGATGAAGTGGTTATCTTACAGTTGGGTAATATATTGATTTATTAACCTGGAACACTAAATTATGTGTAAGCCTCTGTCGATGGTCAGACACAAATACCCAGTTTAACCTAATTGAACTATATGTCTATGTCAACCAAATTATCTGGATTCATTAAGATTAAGTTCCAATTATGGTTACCCCCGCCCGACAGGTATATTCCTATCATGTAAGGAAATCTATTAAAGGGTTATCTATCCTCAAGGAAGATCGTGGGCTATTGAGTCTAAGGCTGAAACCTAAAATCCCTATGTCTAGTTCATTTTTGATTTACCAGATCAATTTTATTAATGGCCAATTAATGAAAAAACATTAAGATTAAGACTCAATAAATAAATCTTTATAATACCCAAACTATAATCTAACCCCTTATAAACCGGTGAAATTAAAAGTCATCACAACCCCAGATAACTAACACATAACTAGGGCTAGTAAAAACTGAAAAGTAAAAGACATAAAGTAAAAGCTGAAAAGTAAAATGAAATAAAATGCTAAGGTAAAAGGAATTACTTTTACTATTTACTATTTTAGATATCTCCTATAAAATAATATATAAACTTGTGAATCTTTTTCCAACCAGCCATATAGGCGGTAATCTGATTAAGTCAAATTAAGTCCAACCAACCATAAAGGCGGAACCAAAATTAAATTACCAACCGACCAATCTGGCGGTATCCTTGTTTAGTCAGGTTTAAACCAGATTAAAATGAATTACCAACCGACCAATCTGGCGGTATCCTTTTTAAGTCAATATTTTAAATAGTGAATATATTATTTTTAAGGGAGATTAATCTAAATAGTAACAGTAAAAGAATTACCTTTCACCATAACTGGGGAAGTTACCTCCTCATAGTGAATAGTAAAAACTGTAAAAAGTAAAAATTAAATTACTATTACTACAAAACGTAATTAAAATTATTTACAAAACTAAAAATTAAAAACTAAAAAAACTAAGAACTAAAGAATCTAGAGAGAGAAACTCTCTCTTTAGATAGAATAGAAGAGACAGAGTGGTACACTGAATTCTGAAATCTCGAGCTCAATTTATACGCCTCGGTAGGCTTCCAACGTCGCTACGCCAGCTTTTGTAGACGTGGCACGCTCTGGTTCTCCGGTTTGAAGATTCTGGATAAGCTGATAAGGTGACACGTGGCGAGGTGGTTGGCCTTCAATTATTGTGACATGTGGCGGCTTCTGATTGGTCGATGAGATTCTTATCCGCCACGTGTCAGATAAGGATTAGATACTCAATTATTAATGCTGACGTGGCGCTTACGTGGCGGTGACGTGGCGACACGTGGGAAAGAGACTGTCGGCACCGTAGAATTGCGACACGTGGCACTTCCTGATTGGCTGATGATGATGTGGCAAGTGAGGTGGCAATGTTGACTTGCTGACGTGGCTGATGACATGGAATGACATGTGGAACACGTGGCGATGATGACTATCGGCACCGTAGGATGCTGACACGTGGCACAGCGCATTTTAGCAGATCGGTTGTGATGGTGACACGTGGCACGGTGCATTTTAGCAAGGTCAAACTTTTCTCAGATTCTGATTTGTGGACCCGGCGCACGTTAGCACTGTTCGGCGTATTTTAGACGTCGCGACGCGGAACGTCTTGGCGTCGCGACGCGGACAATTTACAAAAATACCATTTTTGTCCAATTTTCACTGTTTTGGCCCATATCACCTCCAGAATGTCCTGAAACTTTATTTATCTACAAAATAACACAAAACATATCAAAATATTCACAAAACTCAAGAAATTATACAAAATATTAGGTTAAATGAGTGGGAAATAGTGATAGATTTACCACTCATCACACCCCCAAACCTAACATTTTGCTAGTCCTCGAGCAAAACATAAAATAACATAAATAAATTAACTAAGCCAATTTCGTAGGGATCACGGTTGCATTTAGCGTATGCAACAGGCCTTTAAACCCCTAGGTGTCCCTAGTGGATGAGTTGTAGTCTCGTGAGGGTTTACAGCAATGATACCCACAAACATTTTACAAAAGTAAACAGGTATTAAAACTAATGCACACAAAAGCAAAAAGACAAGCGAAAAGAGAATAAAGATGTTAGTGACTAATCAGGTGAAACTTCTACTCCAAGTTACTAGTTGTTTTGTTTTATTCTAAATTACTGAATAAGTAAATTCTCCGATTATTTTTACCATTCTCTATATACATAGCCAACATAATATTAAACAACTCATTTTTTCCCACAACAGTCATAAGTGCAGTTGATAAGAGAGTAATATTTTTGTCCTAAAGTTCTATCAGATTTCATACCTTTATATAGCAATGGAATAATTTTTCAGACTTCAGATATATATATTTTAGCAGCATCTTCGATCCATGTAACGAGCTTTGGCCCAGTGACTCCCAAACCAGGTTGTTTTAGGGCACTAGGTGTTAAAACACCCTTACAGACTTAATAACTCGGATCTCATACGTTTTTTTTTTTTACTCCATTGTTTTTTGAGATGTTTCCTCCAATTAAACTAGAGCACTGAATATTACAAACTTTTCAATTTTAGCTCATGTCCGTATGTTACTATATATGTTGATAATATCTGTCAACTCAGCATATGAAGATTCATTTTAGTCCGTTTTAAGGAGAATTCACAAATTAAATAATTCAAAATGAAATAAACAAAAATTAACTTGTTTTGAAATAGGTTTGAGATACGTCTCAGGAGTGGGAACTCCTTACTCAGCTATCTCTTACCAATTTCACCTTTTTAGTCAAATTAAAAACACAAAAACACAAAATATTTTTGTAATTTTTGAAAAATTTTCAATTTTTTTTTTCGAAAAATTTTGAACTAAAAATAAAAATAACACACAAACTAAAAACAAGGTACTGATCAACTAATTCCATCCTGCAAACCTAAATGAGACATTGTCCCCAATGTCTTAAACAGTAAAAGGAGAGTTAAGAAGGTCGTACCTGGTTAGCTGAAATCTACAGGAAATTAAAGGTTAAGATCCAGATTAATTCGACGCATCTTACTACGATCGTCCTCGGACCAATTTATCTTTGAAAGGATAGGGTCAACTTGTGGTTCATAGGCTATGAGTTGGTCTATTAGATCCGGAGCAGTTCTGGCAGTAAAGAGGAGTTCTTTCAAAGGTTTTGACACGAACCCATTTCTCCGAGCATCATCAAGAAACACACAAAGAAAATCATAAAATCCATCAACGTTGAGCAATCCAAGAGGTTTCTGGTGTATGTTCAGGTTCACCCAAGATAGTACTATAAAAATTTCCTCCAATGTACCCAAGCCACCTGGCAAAGCGATAAAAGCATCAGCACGGTTAATCATTTCTACCAGTTGTTCAGACATACCTGGCATGATCAGTTCCTCTCCGTTTGATGATCCAATAAGATTTGCCTCTACCAAGGGTTTTGGGATGATTCCCAAAATGTGACTGCCTCCTTCCTGTACAGCCTTTGAAACGATCCCCATAAGTCCAAGATTTCCTCCGCCATATATTAAGTGCATATTCCTTGCAGCTAAGACTCGACCCAATTCCTGTGCTGCTTCTATGTATTGTGGTTTAGTACCAACAATACTACCGCAAAACACACAGATGTTTTCAACTCGTCTTCTTGAAGTGGCTTCCATTTTTTATGTATTTCTTTCTCAACTCTGGATGCCTTCAAAAGTGCAATGACGGGCTGAATTTATAGTACCTGAAAAGGGTGAGTAAAAATAGCACAAGTATCTTCCAGAGGACGATTGTTAGCTAAACAACAAAAGAAATCGTGAAAGGTCAAAAAGTCTGGATCCTGTCTACGAAAATAAAGATAATTACAATAGAAAAGCGAATCAAAGCAATAATTAAGGCAACGGAATTGTGTACGCAATACGCCACTCGCTTAGTATAAATTAATTAGGATGTGTCTCAAGATTTCATTCCTTACTCAGCCATCGCTAATGAATTGTTTCTCATTTTTGATTGCCAAACACAATTCATTCTGTCTTAAAATGCTTTGTTTGTGCCTTTCCCTAAAAAAAAAACACACAAAATTAAAAATTTCACACAAAATATGAAAAAAAATTACAAAAAATTGCATGGGTTGCCTCCCTGCTATCGCTAAATTTTTCGTCTTCAGCCAGACGTGAATGAAATCCATCTGTTAAGGAGGTTTCAATGTCGTTTTGGATGTCCGATTAAAGACAATCCCGTGAGCATTGCTTTTGAAGGGTCTCTTCCAACGGTAAAGTGGCAAAAAGAGTTTTGTCTCATTCAGTGCTCGTGCCACCTTTTTACTCCTTGTTGTTCCAGTGGTTCCTGCAAAGAAAGATAGAAAATCAGGAGGTCTCGTATGGTGCTTGACTTGGAATGGGAGTTCCATTCTGTCAAGCTTCTGGGCGATATCTTTGATTTGTACTCCCCAAAACAGCGATGTTTCTCCTGAATGTTCTGGATCTTTATTAAGGTCAGACATTTGCTCCTCCATTTGCTCTGTTTCTTGTTCCACATTTTCTTCACAGATGTATTTTAAAATTTCCATATTCAGCTCTTCATCTGTCATATGTGAAATACATGTTTCAAAATTGTCAACCTGAGGATGAAAAGAAATGTCAGATTTTAGGTCTCCATCCTCTGATATGACTGGAATGGATGGTTCAGATAGATCTTCTTCAAACATCATGGTAAAGCATGCTGCAAGATCTTCATTTTGAGGATTGAAAGTTTGATCCTCCGTTTTTGGTGCAGTTGGTACAAATAGATCAGCTTCATCCTCGTCAGAATCAGAATAATAAAAGTCAATTTGAGACTTTGCCGGTTCGGGCTCCTGAACTGATACCTCTGGTTGTTGATACTGCTCAGCCTCCTCCTCTGTTGAAGTGTCATTGTGAAATGATTGGTACTTGAAGGCTTTATCAGTGTTATCTGAAAATGGTTCTTGAGGTATGTAGTTCTGGTTTTCTGTGAATTGTCTCATTTGATCTGTCATCCTCTGAAAGAATTCTGATTGTCTCTGAATTTGTGTATCTAATTGAGCTTCCCGTTCTTCGAGCCAATGTATGAGCATGTGAATCAACTGATCTTCCTCGGATGGTTTTGTTTGTTGATGAAGATCGTAGATGGATGGTGGATAAGATGGATAATATGATGGTTCTTCGTACCTTGAATGATTCCAATAATTCTGCCACTCTGAAAGGTATATACATTGATTGCTCGGGTGGTTACCATCACAAATTACACATCTCCCCATTTCGTTCTGTTGAGCAAATGTAGAATTGCTTGGTTCTGGCATCCAGTGATAATCATTGGGCTGGACAACATGCCTCAGAAAATCGGACTGTTGCTCCTAGATTTGGGGTGTATCTTCTAGTAAAGCTCTTGATCTCTCAATCTCCCAGTAATGTTCCATTTTTCAATCACCTGAAAACAAAAGAAAAAGATAAAAATTACAGATAAAAATAAAGAAAATTAGATACAAGTAAATTGGATAGCTTCAAAATTAATAACTCAAGAAAAATAAGTCCCCGGCAACGGCGCCAAAAACTTGACTGGCGTAAACACACACGTATAACGCAAGCGCACGTATCGTTCAAGTAGTATAAAAATATCGATCCCACGAGGACTTAATTCCTACTGTTGTTATTAATTATTGAATCTATTTATTTATAGATATCTAATTGAGGGAGAAGAAAATTGCTTGATTGATTTGATTGATTGTAGATTTGCAAAATAAATAAATAAATAAAAATACAAAAGAAAATACTAAGGAAAATAACAAAAGACACAAAGATCCAGGGTTGTGATTTCTTTTAATATCATTTTAAAGATGAAGTGGTTATCTTACAGTTGGGTAATATATTGATTTATTAACCTGGAACACTAAATTATGTGTAAGCCTCTGTCAATGGTCAGACACAAATACCCAGTTTAACCTAATTGAACCATATGTCTATGTCAACCAAATTATCTGGATTCATTAAGATTAAGTTCCAATTATGGTTACCCCCGCCCGACAGGTATATTCCTATCATGTAAGGAAATCTATTAAAGGGTTATCTATCCTCAAGGAAGATCGTGGGCTATTGAGTCTAAGGCTGAAACCTAAAATCCCTATGTCTAGTTCATTTTAGATTTACCAGATCAATTTTATTAATGGCCAATTAATGAAAAAACATTAAGATTAAGACTAAATAAATAAATCTTTATAATACCCAAACTATAATCTAACCCTTTATAAACCGGTGATATTAAAAGTCATCACAACCCCAGATAACTAACACATAACTAGGGCTAGTAAAAACTGAAAAGTAAAAGACATAAAGTAAAAGCTGAAAAGTAAAATGAAATAAAATGCTAAGGTAAAAGGAATTACTTTTACTATTTACTATTTTAGATATCTCCAATAAAATAATATATAAACTTGTGATTCTTTTTCCAACCAGCCATATAGGCGGTAATCTGATTAAGTCAAATTAAGTCCAACCAACCATAAAGGCGGAACCAAAATTAAATTACCAACCGACCAATCTGGCGGTATCCTTGTTTAGTCAGGTTTAAACCAGATTAAAATGAATTACCAACCGACCAATCTGGCGGTATCCTTTTTAAGTCAATATTTTAAATAGTGAATATATTATTTTTAAGGGAGATTAATCTAAATAGTAACAGTAAAAGAATTACCTTTCACCCTAACTGGGGAAGTTACCTCCTCATGGTGAATAGTAAAAACTGTAAAAAGTAAAAATTAAATTACTATTACTACAAAACGCAATTAAAATTATTTACAAAAATAAAAATTAAAAACTAAAAAAACTAAGAACTAAAGAATCTAGAGAGAGAAACTCTCTCTTTAGATAGAATAGAAGAGACAGAGTGGTACACTGAATTCTGAAATCTCGAGCTCAATTTATACACCTCGGTAGGCTTCCAGCGTCGCTACGCCAGCTTTTGTCGATGTGGCACGCTCTGGTTCACCGGTTTGAAGATTCTAGATAAGCTGATAAGGTGACACATGACGAGGTGGTTGGCCTTCAATTATTGTGACACGTGGCGGCTTCTGATTGGTCGATGAGATTCTTATCCGCCACGTGTCAGATAAGGATTAGCTACTCAATTATTAATGCTGACGTGGCGCTTACGTGGAGGTGACGCGGCGATGACATGGCGACACGTGGGAATGAGACTGTCGGCACCGTAGAATTGCGACACATGGCACTTCTTGATTGGCTGATGATGATGTGGCAGTGAGGTGGCAATGTTGACTTGTTGACTTGCTGATGTGGTTGATGACATGGAATGACACGTGGAACACGTGGCGATGATGACTGTCGGCACCGTAGGATGCTGACACGTGGCACAGCGCATTTTAGCAGATCAGCTGTGATGGTGACACGTGGCACGTCGCATTTTAGCAAGGTCAAACTTTTCTCAGATTCTGATTTGTGGACCTGGCGCACATTAGCACTGTTCGGCGCATTTTAGACATCGCTACGCGGAACGTCTTGGCGTCGCGACGCGGACAATTTACAAAAATGCCATTTTTGTCCAATTTTCACTGTTTTGGCCCATATCACCTCCAGAATGTCCTGAAACTTTATTTATCTACAAAATAACACAAAACATATCAAAATATTCACAAAACTCAAGAAACTATACAAAATATTAGGTTAAATGAGTGGGAAATAGTGATAGATTTACCACTCATCAGATATACGATATGTACTGGTCTTAGTGGAATTTACTAATCGACCAGTGTTTGTAAATCTTGACCAGGAACTTTATTTAAGGAGATATAACTTATAGTGACGCTTCCCAATGTCAATTACAAACTACGTTGTAACTGTCCACTACATTGTAAATCCTATGGTCTTTGTTTAATATACACGTATCATAAAATCAAATTTATTTTCAATCTAATCATAATTAGATCGAATATGTATATAAAAGACAAGAAGTGCTACCATTAAATAAATAATTTTATGGAAAAATGAATTATTCGTATTCATGAATTAGATGTAAATATGATCCAGATTGACACTCCGAGCACCAATCCTAATAGAAAATCCTTATCTTTTGCTTCACCGCCTTGTGAGCTCGTGACTGATGACCCGAGGATCAATCTCGGGCATATTCTCAAGACCATATGCAAAAACATATGCGTATTCCCTCAAGAAATCCGCTAACTGCTCATTGAAACTAGACTCCAACCCGAACCCAACTTTAACTGTCTTTCCGGGACAAAATTCTATAAGCTCTAACTCCTCCTTGGGTTGGGGGTCGGTTGCCCCTTTCTCTTTCATTTCCTTCTTTTTTTTGCCCCACAATTTCTTCAATAAATAGGATTTCTTTCGATACGATCACAAAAAAACTCCTAAACACATTTTAGTTCCCACATACTATCCCAACTCCCTCTCTAGTTGGAAACTTCAGCTTCAAATAGTAACTCGTGAAGTGCCTTCCCAATATCACTTGATAGCTGTTCAAATAATCCACTATAGCGAAATCCATCATTATGATGCGGGTATGAGGGGTCATTCCAATGGTCATTGTTAGGTGCACCCGACCCAATGAAACAACCGTTGCACCCCAAAACCCATACAACGAGGTTGTACCTTGAATTAAAGTAGTGAACTCCACGCTCAATCCATTCAGGGCCTCCCTGGATTTGATATCTACTACACTCACAGGGTTCATCAATACCATATCCACCTCTGAACTGCCTATGTTGGCCTTAATTATCAATATATTGTCATGTGGATAACTCACACCCCGAGCGTCTTCTTCCATAAACATCATCGGCACCGGTATGGTTCTCTGTATCCTTGAGGTTCTCTCCATAGCCATAACCTCAGGACCATTGATCCAGTAGTAGTTCTTCATTGTCCGATTTGAATCCCCGACTAATTTTCTACCTTATGCTATTATGAACATGGGCCTTTGCTCTATTCATTGCCTTACCCTCATAGCCTCGTGATCAATACACTTCTTGAGGTAGTCATTTCTAACCAGGTCCTTAACTTGATCCTGTAGGTCTCTAAAGCTCTCAGTGTTATGTCCACTGGCATTATGATGTGCACAATAGGCCCTGTGATCTATTTTCTCAATAGGGAACCTCCTCGGGTCGGGTTCAGTAAATAGTCACTTGTCATGTATCCCCGAGCTATTTATGCCAAAGTCCTGTTAAAGGCAGTGTATGCCATCCTCCTGCTATATATGCAACATTGATCGGAGGCCTCTTCTCAGGTGTCAAGTTACTCAGGATGATTGGTCTGAACTCTTATTATTTTGGTCCTTGCCCTTTCCACCAATTACCATCATCCCGACGATTCTCCTGTATCGGGTCATTCTTTACCCATGCAGTGCCCCCTTAGGCTATCTTCTCATCCCCTTCCAATATCATAAACTTCTTTGCCTACTTGAGATCCGCAACATAGTCTGGTACTTCCTCAATCCTAAGATAGGGCCATAACTTCCAAACCCTTAGGGCTCATTTAAATCTTTTTAGTGCCTCTAGGGACTTATGATCCCCGACCTCTAATATCAGGTTGTGGTACCTCTAAATAATATTCTTCAGTGGCTTATTATCATGCTGATTCATCATCCTTAATGATCCAAGGGTTTTCCTTGGTGGGCATGCTCATTTGAAATGATTCACGAAGGACTTTCTTAGCTGAAAAAAACTGCTAATGCTCCATGTAGTCAAGTTTCTGAACCCCAAGCTGGCTGATCCCCCAAAGTCAGTGGGAATACCTTACAGATTGCCTCTCCAATCATGCTTTGAATCTCCATTAGTAAAAATAATTTCCAATATGGGATTTAGGGTCTGTGTTGCCCTTATAAGTATCCATTACGGGCATGTTGAGCCTTCTTGAGAACTCCACTCCTAACACCTCTTTAATGAAAGGGGACACCATCTCCATATATTTGTCACCTTGAGTACTTCCTCGCATGTTTTTTTCCCACTACCTCATCTCCTTTCGAAACCAATCCCTAATCTGGATGTCAGTGATCTCTTTCCCTCCACCAATGGCTTCCTCATACTCTGCTATCGGGATCCCCATGCCTCCCTCCCCGGGTATAGCCCTAGATCACTTTTTCGAAAAATGGGCTGTTATTAAATGATTTTGGGGTTCGTCTATCATCTGATTCCTCCCAGGGTTCTTCTATAGACGTAGTACTAGCCACCACAGCTGACCTCATATTTCAAGCATTTCTTCTTTCGATTTCTCGGTCACTGCCTACTCCGGTTACCCTCTTCCTACAGGCTATTTCTTCTATCTTTCTACTAGGACTCGCAAGCCCACATTCTTCTATTTTATTTTCCAGTCTCTCAATATTTTCCATCATAGCCTTCATAAAGGCTTGGGTTGTCTCTCACTCATTCCGAACATTTTCGATTTCATGCCGCATGGTTTCTGATGAGCGGAAAATATATCAATATTTACCGCCCCTTTTACTTAATATTTTGTTTAGTTTCTTGGATTTTATGAATGTTTTGATGTGTTTTAGTTTATTTTGCAGATAAAATAATATTGGGACACAATGAAATCATTTAGGACGAAATGTGGGTCAAATAAGGGCAAAAATTGGACTTGATATATTAATTTTTACTCCGATATCGGATTGAGCTGATTCAAGTTCCAGATTAACGAAGACTCAAATATCTACAACTTTAAAAGACAAAATAATTTCGAATTCTGAATATTTCATGCCCGATATTGATGAACCATCCAGAAGTGCGTTATGTGTAATTATTAAAGTCATTTTCAATCATTTTCAAAGCAAAAAATAAATTAATAAATAAATAATAAAAATTATCAAATCACCACCAAACATGATAAACAATTAGTGGAGCAATTAATAATGGATTTGGTGGAGCAATTAGTGGAGCAATTAGTGGAGCAATTAATAATGGATTTGGTAGATGATTTGATGAAGGCAAAATTTTGCCTATAAATACCAAGCCATTTCATTTGTAAATTCATACTTTCTTCTAAGGAATTCCTTAAGAATACTAAGAAGATTGTATCTTGTTTGTTTATTTATATCTTTCAGTAATTAATTTCCGCTTTCGCACCTTCTTTTCTTTACTTTTCAGTTTTTACTTTCCGCAATTTACTTTTACGCACAATACTTTTCTTTCTTTAATTTTCAGTTTTTACTTTTCAGTAATGACCAGGTAACTCCCCTTTGCTGGGGTAAAAGGTAAAACTTTTATTACTAATATTTAGATTAATCTCCCTTAATTATATTATATAAACTAGTTAAAACCTGACTTAACGAGGATACCGCCATATTGGTCGGTTGGTAATTATTTAAATTGGTTTTAACCTGACTAAACTGGATATCGCCTGATTGGTCAGTTGGTAATTAATTATTAATTTGACTTAATCTGGATACCGCCTATATGGCTGGTTGGTAATTATCATGCAAAGTTAATATATTATATTAAGGCAGATATCTAAAATAGAAGTAATAAAAGTGGATCCTTTTACCTCAACATTTTCTTTTATTGTACTTTTACTTTATTTACTTTTCAGCAATTTACTTTCAGCATTTACTTTTCAGTAATTTACTTTCAGCAATTTACTTTCAGCATTTACTTTCAGCATTTACTTTCAGCATTTACTTTCAGCATTTACTTTCAGCATTTAATTTTCAGTATTTTACTTTATGTCTTTTATTTTATTTAAGTTTTTACTACCTGTAAATATGTGTCGTAACTAAGCCAGTTATCTGGGGTTGTGATGAAATCCAATATCACCGGTTTATAAGGGGTTATTTTATAGTTTGGGTAATTTAAAGGTTTACTTATTAAGTCTTAAGCTTAATGCGTCTTGTTAATTGGCCATTAATAAGAGTGATCTGGTAAATCTAAAATAAACTTGACAAATGAATTTTAGGTTTCAGCCTTAGACTTAATAGCCCACGATCTTCCTTGAGGATAGATAACTGTGGGACACAGAAACTGGACGACGCATGCTGTTCCGGGCTCGCTGCCCGGTTGGGATTATGGAGTAGCCCGCGGGGGACTAAACCGGAGAATAATAGAGTCGCCACCTGATATGAACCGGGAAAAAGATTTAAGGCCGCACTCACCCCTCGCAAGGGAAGACCTCAAACCGTTGGGTTCGGAATAGTCCCTTACTTATGCCACTTGTAATTAAATGATTTGTGCAATAATTTAACCAAGCCTAAGCAACATTTATTTCCAAGGAGTATTCTACTTTTAAGTTCACATGCATGAAAGTAATCATCATAACGACAAACATGCAATAGCACACGGCAATCTCATGAACATATTTCGATCATTTAATGCGGAAAACAAAGAACAACCTAAACATAATGCAAATTCCAAACGCAAAATAAAGGACTAATCATGCTTGAAAATGAACAACTAAATGGGCTAAATCATGCTTAAAAACCGAGTAGAATACTAACAGCCTAAATATGCTTGAATATCATCTCATGAACACATCAAATAAATAAATGCAGGAATTCAAATAGTATGATTGATTACATGATACAAGAGAAATCACCTAAGAAACAATTATGCATGACATGTGATGAAAAGGGCTCAGTTCAGTGTATGCGCGTTCGTGTAGCGTTCGAAAATGCGTTCAAACGGTAAACAGAAGGTTTTCGTTCGTGTGGCGTTTGATAACACATTCGAACGGGACCAGACCTGATGTAACAAATGCATGCGCGTTCGAGTGGTGTTCGTAAACGCGTTCGAACGGTAGACAGAAGGTTTTCGTTCGTATAGCGTTTGATAACGCGTTCGAACGCTATACGAACGAGACCAGACAAAAAACATACGTTTGTGCGGCGTTCTGAAACGCGTTCGAACAGGGTTACAACAGTGACCTCCAAAATGCAGTAAACAACATGACACATACATGAACGGATGAATAGATGACGCCTAATAAATAATAACGGGCTAAAAGGCGCGGCAAATCATTGTGGTAAAGGTAGCCCTTAGGCTTTTTATCCCTAAAGATAGAGGACCTATAATCCAACTCGATGAGCCCATGCGCATTACATTATGATGCATGATTATGCAAGAAAATGATGTACAAAGAAAAGCGAATAACGAAATAAAAGGCACAGCGAAGTATCGTGGTAAAGGTTCTTTAACCCCTCGAAATGGAGGACCTTTAATCCAACTTACTAAGCCCATGCGCTTTATCTCATCATTATATAAACAAATAACATGCGGAAATCAAGTAGCGAATAATAAACAAATCAAAACAACATAAAATAAAATATGCGTCGTTTACTCAAGTGGTACGTGGAGTTGTATCCCGAGTACAGATCATACTAGCGTCCATTCAGAATCGGCTATGAAATTTATATCCGGGTTTCCATCCTATATACCACGAGAGGCGACACATTTTTCATTTTATCCAAGGGCCACAACATGCATCATTCCACAATACATATATCTTCTATTCATTCAAGGGCCACAATAATGCATCAATAAATGACTCACATTCGATAAAAATGAATAAAACAATTAAAAAAGATAGATGGAAATAATAGGAAAAGTACCCTCAGGTCTAACCTTTTTGTCGACTTTCGGACTCGCGTTTCATGGCCGTCGGAAGGGCTACTGTTTTCTCTGTATTTTCTGGTCACTATTTCAGGTGTGTTAAGGCTACTGTTTTGGGTGTTTCGGGGACTGTTTTGGGCGGTTTCTGGACTATTTTACTGGGCAGTTTCTGGGTTAATTCGGGGTAATTTAGGTTTTATGTCTTGTGTATGCGTGGGTGAAGGGCAGTGTGGCGTGATGATCAGGTCAGTGGGCGTGTTGGTTGGGCAGTGTGTTGCTGCGAGAGGGCTGATTACGTGAGGCTGGTTCAGGTGCATGGAAGGAAGGACGGCGTGAAGGGCTGGTGAACGTGAGGGCAGGCTGGATGAAGGGACTTGTTTACGTGAGGCAGTGAGTGGGCTGAATGGTGTGTGTGTATTTGTCTTATGCGCAGGGGCAGTTAGGGTTTATTGTTTTGGTCTCGGCTGAAGGTCTGGTACGGACAAGGTTTGTTGGTTTTTTGACTGCTTTGTTCATGTAGCTGTGTGTTTTGTGGTCATTCGTGGGCTGGCTGAGTGGCTGCTCGGTTTTGTTGAACGTTTGTAAGGGCTGTGTGAGGGAAGGATTTAGGACTTCTAGGTAGATTTGATGGGTGTTTATGGTGAAGATTGAGAAATATCAAGAGGGAGAATGAGAGAGGTAATGAGCTATGTCGGGAAGATGATCTCTAGGGTTTCCTGTTGTGGCCGAGTTTAGGGGGTGTCGGGTGAATGCATTCAGTGCATGTCGTGAGGAGTCAAGGACGTGTGGCTTGTATGCATAGGTGATGGGTGTTTTGGTTATTTCTGCTTGGCCGTGTGTGTCTGAAAGTATCGGTGGATGGCTGCTTTATTATGTCATGTTGTTGTTGAGTGGGTGGTCTAGGTTTCTTGCCTTTGTTTATTATTTCGCAGAGTGAGTGAGACGGTGAAGTGTGTTTAGGTTTGTGGCTGCCGAGTGTGAATGCCGGAGAGAGGAGAGAGCTATGCTAGGGTTTTATTTTTATAGAGATAGGGTAGGGGAATTAGGATTTGCATGGATTTTTAAAAGAAAAGAAGATCAAGTAAATAAGGGAGGGATTTTATTTAATTATTTAAGGAAAGAAATTATGTAATTTAGAAGGGGATTATTTAAATTAGGGGAGTGATTTGTTTATTTTAGGAATTGATTTATTTAATTTTGGTATTAGATTTAATTAGATATTAATTTAATTTCAATTTCAATTTAATTGGTTTTAATTTAATTTCAATTTAGTTGGTTTTAATTTAATTTAATTGGTTTTAGTTTGTGACATGTATTTTAAATGTTTTAATTATTTTTTGGATTGGGCTTGGGTAAGAAGGGCTTGGTGTAGTTTTGGGCCAAGGCTAAGGGGGTATTTTAATAACGGAAGTCCAACAAGCGAGCCTGAAGCTAAACAATCGACTAAAATCTGACAAAAATATCGGTTCCCTTCCGACGTCCGTTTCCCGCAACTTCCGCGACTTAAAAGGTATTGTCTCCAAATGAGACTCATCATAGGGACTTATATGCAAAAATGCAGTGCCTACAGTCGCCCCCACTTTGATGGGACTTGTGCAATGTGTGATAAGAGTTATCCTATCAAAGTTATGCAATGCATTTTTACTTACCTGGCTCACCAGCTGCCACCTGACTTGCCTGCTGCTCCGCTGAGCTGATGATGTAGTGGACTTCGATCCTAGGATGCATCCCAATAACTACAACCGACAACGGGGGCCTCGACCCTGGGACGCATCCCAATACCGCTGAAAAAATGGGCCTCGACCCTGGGACGCATCCCAAAAACTAAAGGTGCAGGGGGCCAACGGCCTTGGGTCGCATCCCGATAACTGAAACCAACAACGGGGGCTCACGGCCCTGGGACGCATTCCGATAATATTGCCAAAATGGGCCTCGACCTTGGGACGCATCAACAAAACTAAAGGTGTAGGGGGCCAACGGCCCTGGGATGCATCCCGATAACTGTAACTGACAACAGGGGCTCACGGTCCTGGGACGCATCCCGATAACATTGCCAAAATGGGCCTCGACCTTAGGACGAATCCCAAAAACTACTGATGATATGGGTTTTCAACCCTGAGACGCATCCCCAAAATTGCTGATACTGAAGAAGTGGGTTACAACCCTGGGACGCATCTCCAAAACCGTTGATATGATGAAGTGGGCCTCAACCATGAGACGCATCCCCAAAACTGCTGATGCTGAAGAACTGGGTACAACCCTGAGACACATCCCCAAAACTACTGATACTGATGAAGTAGGTTACAACCCTGGGACGCATCCCCAAAATTACTGATATAATGTGGGCCTCGACCCTGGGACGCATCCCCAAAACTATTGATGCTGAAGAAGTGGGTACAACCCTGAGACGCATCCCCAAAACTGCTGATACTGACGAAGTGGGTTACAACCCTGGGACACATCTCCAAACTGCTACTGATGCTGATGTGGGTCTCGACCTTGGGACTCATCCCTAAAACTGATACTGATACTGCTGCGGGCCTCGACCCTGGGACTCATCCCTAAACTGATGTTGATGTTGATGTGGGTCTCGACCCTGTGACTCATCCCCAAAACTGATACTGATGCTGTTGCGGGCCTCAACCCTGGGACTCATCCCCAAAACTAATACCGATGATGACGTAGGCCTCGGCCCTGAGACTCATCCCTGAAACCGATACTGTTGTGGGCCTCGACCCTGGGACTCATCCCTACAACTGATATTGATGATGGCGTAGGCCTCGGCCTTGGGACTCATCCCCGCAACTGATACTGATGATGACGTAGGCCTCGACCCTGAGACTCATCTCTAAAACTGATGCTGATGTGGGCCTCGACCCTGGGACTCATCCCCAAAAACTGATACTGATGTAGATGTGGGCCTCGCCCCAAACCGATACTGATATGGGCCTCACCCGCAGACTGATACAGATGTGGGCCTCGCCCGCAGACTGATACTGATGTGGGCCTCGCCTGCATACTGATACTGATGTGGGTCTCGCCCCCAGACTGATACTGATGTGATGCGGGCCTCGTTCCTATAGTGTCATACCAAGCAGGACTAATTCTGATAAGGATGTGGGCCCCGCCCCCAGAGTGCCATACCCGGCAAGACTGATATTGATAACGATATGGGCCTCGCCTCCGAACTGTTACTGATATGGGCCTCACCCCCAAAAATGATACTGATATGGGCCTAGCCCCATACTGATACTGATATGGGCCTCGCCCCCATGCTGATCTGATGTGGGCCTCGCCCCAAACCGATACTGAAATGGGCTTCGCCCTCAGAGTGCCATACTCGACCGGACTAATAATGATAATGTGGGCTTCGCCCCAAGAGTGCCATACCCGGCAAGACTGATGCTGATGCTAATGTGTCATTTCAACATATTAAATTGCCTCTTATGAGATAATCCAGATAGCTAGACATATTTTCGTCCTCAACGAATGCTTTCACATCGAAACATGAGAACCTTCAAAGTACTTGATACACTCAACTCCGATCCTCTGAATAGGTGATCTGAACTAGACTCCTAGTGTGTGTGTGTCAGGGCTCTTTCGCAGTTTATTCCTTAAGTGAACTAACTCGATGATTTCGTTTCGGAGAATCGGATCGGTGGGTCTAACCAAACTGGATGTCTTGATCACACTCTGTGATTGCTTCATCATACTCAACATGATATGGTCTTCTTCTCTTTTCTTGTCTCTTTCTTTTCATTCTTTTCATTTTTTTTGACACATCTACCCTTTAAGTAGCATTTCTCCTCATGGTGGTAGCTTCATGCTTATCGGTTATAGGAGGTCTATTTTTCTTTTCTTTTCAGAGACTTTCTTTGTTCCTAACCATATCATATATCGTAGCATAAGTAAACCAGGGTGGACATCGAGGAAAACGGTCATTCACCGATCCATCATCCCTTCGGCTAGTCATCTTGCCAACCACTCAGGTTTCCACTGTTGAGATCCCGTAATCAAGTGCTCGCGAGTCCAGCTGAGATCAATCCATTCAGAGTACCGGACGAGAGCATGTCTCACACTTATCGTTTCTAAAGCTTCTCCCTACAGTAAACAATGTCATCACCGGACATATGTCTAACTATCAAAGATTTCTCTCTCTCATTTTTTTCATCTTTCTTTTTTTTTTTCACTCTACAAAATTCTTTCGTCCTCTTCTGATAATGTGGGCTTCGCCCTTTGAGATCCATTCCCGAAACTCAAACTCATATGGGCCTCAGCCGTGGGACTCCTCCCCAAAACTAGCACCAATGTGGGCCTCAACCCTCAAATTACTACCCGCATCTGTCACCAACATGGGCCTCAGCCCTAAGATTATTACCCAAATCCGATACTGTGCTTTCGCTGTTTTTGAATGGCTTGTCTTTGCCGCTTTCTCTTTTCTTCTTCAAAACCTGTGAACACAAAACAAAACAAACACAAATGAATGCAAAATGGGTTATGTGTATGCATGCATGCATGTGTTTCTTATCCCGTCGGGTTAGGTCTTCCGCCAATTCCCTTGGTGACTGCTAGGTCTTTTCTTCCTCAAGTAAAGTACTGTTTCAATTTGTCCACGTCGATCGGCTAGGTGAACTCATTCTCCTCTAAATCTGACAGTCTCACTGTCCCGTTTCCCATTGCTAAATGGCTATCATGTCTTTTCTGCTTGCTTCTTCCAAAAATTCACCGGTTTGAAATATCGCTGAGTATCATAGTAGCAAGGTTGAATACTTTTGTCAAATATACTTATGTTGCAGAGACTCAGGCAAGTTAACGAAATGAACATCTTTATTATCATTAAGAAAAGGTTCGAACAAATAGACAAAATCAATGTCTCTATTAATAAATGCTGGATCACAACTGAATAAGATCTGGGAGACAAACATCTCCATAAATTGCAACTTTATCTTCCCTTGCTTTCTTATTTCCTTCGACCATCAATTTCTCCAGGTACAGTAGTTCCTCTTCCCATTCACTTCTCCCTTTATCAACCTCTGTCTCATCACAGTCTGAGAAGTTTTCCCAAAAGATCCTCCCTCTGTTTTATTTCACTTTTACCACTGTTGCCCCGTATCCCCGTGCAAGAAGTTTGGTAGTTGTGGGTTTAGAAGACAAGATTGTCGGGTAGGCCGGAGTCAATAATGTGGGTAGGTGGAGGTTTTCTGTGTGTGTTGGCTTGTTCTTTTTCCGGGTCTGGTATTTTATGGGAGTCGATGAGGTCCTGGATCTCATGCCTAAGGCGGGAGCATTTGTCAGTTTCGTGGCCTCTTTGCCGGTGGTAGTGACAGTAAAGGTTTAGCTTAAGGTAGCATGGTACAGGGTTTGGAAGTGGTTTAGGTTTCAAGGGACTTAGGAATCCTTTCCTTTTCAGCTCTTCAAACACCTTTGACAAAGGTCTACCTAAATTGGAGAATTGCATGTCCCTGATTGGGACGATCTCAGAAGGAGGGAGTTTGGTCTCCAAAGGTTCCCCGAAGGTCTTCCCATTCTGATTGTACATCTCTCTGTTATTGGCTATACAGAGTACAGTCAAACTGGCCACAACATTAGTCAGAACTTGCAATATCTCAATAATTCCTGTTACTTTAGTCTCCAATTGATCCAGGCGGGATCCCTCGTTGGCTGACTCACTCATGTTGGCTGATGGTCTTCTGACAAGTCTTCCCCCAACCCAACGGGTATCTATGATAGCTTTTTAGAACACAAGGGGTTAGCATGATGCGTGTATGCATGAGTGCATGTCATGTATGCGATGTATAGAATAAATAAGCTTATAAAAGAATTTTCACTAATTGGCCCATTATCATTTTAAAGTGTTCAATCATATTATTGCACGGTGCAAACTTGTCCCAGTTGAAATGGCCCAACAGGTTTACACTTCGTGATAACATAACCAAATAACTTCAAATAATAAAAGGCCTATACATAAAATGGCCCATCGGCATTTTAGAAGCCTTTGGCCCAACTGTCAAAGGACACGAACTCGTCCCAGTTTAAATGGTCCAACAAGTTCACATCTATTCACAAAAGGTCCAACTGGATCCAAATAACGATGGTCCAAAACACAAACATAACAAGATAATTCAAGCATAAAGCAATAAGTTCTACAGAGTGGCCCACCAACATTTCAGAAGCTTTAGGCCTAATTGTCATAGGATACGAACTCGTCCCAGTTTAAATGGCCCAACAAGTTCGCATTTCTGAAAAAAAGCCCAACTACGTCCAAATGGTGATGGTCCATAAGCACAAGCACATAGATATAATTCAAGCATTAAAATAATAAATTCTACAAGGTGGCCCATCAACATTTTAGAAGCTTTGGGCCCAAGCATCATAGGATACGAACTCGTCCCAGTTTAAATGGCCCAACAAGTTCGCATTTCTGATAAAAAGTCCAACTGCATCCAAATGAGGATGGTCCACAAGCACAAGGAAATAGTTGCTATAGGCCATACAACCCCAGTCTACACGTGGGTTCGTGGGAGTATAGACAAAGACTCTCACTGGTGAAGGATTGCCCACAACTAGGTCTCTCCACTCAAGGGTTCGAGCGACCAAGTGAGCGCACCTTTTTTATACCATAAAGTACGTACCAACAAGTCATAGCGTGTGACTAACTGTCAAATGGATTTCTTATTGCAGATTCCCTAGAGGGAGGGTGGAGCGAACTCTCTTAAATACCCAAGCCTCTTAGGCTCTTATCGCTTGGTGACAGGAATAAGCAACAAGTCCTCCAGATTAGTCTGTCACAACAGGCCAATGGTCATGATTATCTAGGTGCCTTCACAGCTTTTCCTTATAGAAAGGTAGTGAATGAAGGAAGACACCAAACCATTACCTAGCCTTAAAATGTCTTTGATCAAACCCCATTTTTACCCACTGTAGACATAGTTAATTAAAGTACAAATCCAAACATTACAAGACAATATTTCGGGGCCGATTCTCTATCCCCAGAGGAGTCGCCAGACTGTGGGACACAGAAACTGGGCGACGCATGTTGTTCCGGGCTCGCAGCCTGATTGGGAGTATGGAGTAGCCCGCGGGGGACTAAACTGAAGAATAATGGAGTCGCCACCCGATGTGAACCGGGACAAAGATTTAAGGCCGCACTCACCCCTCGTAAGGGAAGACCTCAAACCGTTGGGTTCGAAATGGTCCCTTACTTATGCCACTTGTAATGAAATGATTTGTGCAATAATTTAACCAAGCCTAAGCAATATTTATTTCCAAGGAGTATTCTACTTTTAAGTTCACATGCATGAAAGTAATCATCATAATGGCAAACATGCAATATCACACGGCAATCTCATGAACATGTTTCGATCATATAATGCGGAAAACAAAGAACAACCTAAACATAATGCAAATTCCAAACGCAAAATAAAGGACCAATCATGCTTGCAAATGAACAACTAAATGGGCTAAATCATGCTTAAGAACCGAGTAGCATACTAACGACCTAATCATGCTTGAATATCATCTTATGAACACATTAAATAAATAAATGCAGGAATTCAAATAGTATGATTGATTACATGATACAAGAGAAATCACCTAAGAAACAATTATGCATGACATGTGATGAAATGGGCTCAGTTAAGTGTATGCGTGTTCGTGTAGCGTTCGAAAATGCGTTCAAACGGTAAACAGAAGGTTCTCGTTCGTGTGGATTTTGATAACACGTTCGAACGGGACCATACCTGATGTAACAAAAGCATGCGCGTTCGAGTAGCGTTCGTAAAAGCGTTCGAACGGTAGATAGAAGGTTTGCATTCGTATAGCATTTGATAACGCGTTCGAACGGGACCAGAAAAAAAAATGCGTTCGTGCGGCGTTCTGAAACGCGTTCGAACGGGGTTGCAGCAGTGACCTCCAAAATACAGTAAACAACATGACACATACATGAACAGATGAATACATGACGCCTAATAAATAATAACGGGCTGAAAGGCGCGGCAAATCGTTGTGGCAAAGGTAGCCCTTAGGCTTTTTATCCCTAAAGATAGAGGACCTTTAATCCAACTCGATGAGCCCATGCGTATTACATTATGATGCATGATTATGCAAGAAAATGATGTACAAAGAAAAGCGAATAGCGAAATAAAAGGCGCGGCGAAGTATCGTGGTAAAGGTTCCTTAACCCCTCGAAATGGAGGACCTTTAATCCAACTTACTAAGCCCATGCGCTTTATCTCATCATTATATAAACAAATAACATGCGGAAAACAAGTAGCGAATAATAAACAAATCAAAACAACATAAAACAAAATATACGCCGTTTACTCAAGTGGTATGTGGAGTTGAATCCCGAGTACGGATCATACTACCGTCCATTCAGAATCGGCTATGAAATTTATGTCCGGGTTTCCATCCTATATACCACGAGAGGCGACACATTTTTCATTTTATCCAAGGGCCATAACATGCATCATTCCACAATACATATATCTTCCATTCATTCAAGGGCCACAATCATGCATCAATAAACGACTCACATGCGATAAAAATGAATAAAACAATTAAAAAAGATAGATGGAAATAATAGGAAAAGTACCCTCAGGTCTAACCTTTTATTTCGACTTTCAGACTCGCGTTTCATGGCCGTCGGAAGGGCTATCACTCCGCAACTCTTCCGGTTCACTGGATTAACGTATTAGCTCGCTATTTTGCTGTTTGGTCGCAGTTTTCACTCCGTTTTGCTGCTGTTTTCTCTGTATTTTCTTGTCACTGTTTCAGGTGTGTTAATGCTACTGTTTTGGGTGTTTCGGGGACTGTTTTAGGCGGTTTATGGACTGTTTTATTGGGCAGTTTCTGGGTTAATTCGGGGTAATTTAGGTTTTATGTCTTGTGTATGCGTGGGTGAAGGGCAGTGTGGCGTGATGATCAGGTCAGTGGGCATGTTGGTTGGGTAGTGTGTTACTGCGAGAGGGCTGATTACGTGAGGCTGGTTTAGGTGCGTGGAAGGAAGGTCGGCGTGAAGGGCTGGTGAACGTGAGGGCAGGCTGGATGAAGGGACTTGTTTGCGTGAGGTTGTGAGTGGGCTGAATGGTGTGTGTGTATTTTTCTTATGCGCAGGGGCAGTTAGGGTTTATTGTTTTGGTCTCGGCTGAAGGTCTGGTACGGACAAGGTTTGTTGGTTTTTTGACTACTTTGTTCACGTAGCTGTGTGTTTTTGTGGTCATTCGTGGGCTGGCTGAGTGGCTGCTCGGTTTTGTTGATCATTTGTGAGGCCTGTGTAAGGGAAGGATTTATGACTGCTAGGTAGATTCGATGGGTGTTTATGGTGAAGATTGAGAGAGATCAAGAGGGAGAAGGAGAGAGGTAATGGGCTATGTCGGGAAGATGATCTCTAGGGTTTTCTGTTGTGGCCGAGTTGAGGGGGTGTCGGGTGAATGCATTCAGTGCATATCGTGAGGAGTCAAGGACGTGTGGCTTGTATGCATAGGTCATGGGTGTTTTGGCTATTTTTGCTTGGCCGTGTGTGTCTGAAAGTATCGGTGGATGGCTGTTTTATTATGTCATGTTGTTGTTGAGTGAGTGGTCTAGGTTTCTTGGCTTTGTTTATTGTTTCGCAGAGTGAGTGAGACGGTGAAGGGTGTTTAGGTTTGTGGCTGCCGAGTGTGAATGTCGGAGAGAGGAGATAGCTATGCTAGGGTTTTATTTTTATAGAGATAGTGTAGGGGAATTAGGGTTTGCATGGATTTTCAAAAGAAAAGAAGATCAAGTAAATAAGGGAGGGACTTTATTTAATTTTTTAAGGAAAGAAATTATGTAATTTAGGAGGGGATTATTTAAATTAGGGGAGTGATTTGTTTATTTTAGGAATTGATTTATTTAATTTTTGTATTAGATTTAATTAGATATTATTTGATTTAATTTCAATTTAATTGGTTTTAATTTAATTTCAATTTTGTTGGTTTTAATTTAATTTAATTGGTTTTAATTTGTGACATGTATTTTAAATGTTTTAATTATTTTTTGGATTGGGCTTCAATGAGATGGGCTTGGTGTAGTTTTGGGCCAAGGGTAACGGTGTATTTTAATAACGGAGGTCCAACAAGCGAGCCTGAAGCTAAACAAGCGACTAAAATCTGACAAAAATACTGGTTCCCTTCCGACGTCTGTTTCCCGCGACTTCCGTGACTTAAAAGGTAGTGTCTCCAAATGAGACTCATCATAGGGACTTATATGCAAAAATGCAGTGCCTACAATAACCCTTTAATAGATTTCCTTACAAGATAGACATATACCTGTCGGGCGGGGGTAGCCATAATTGGAACTTAATCTTAATGAATCCAGATAATTTGGTTGACATAGACATATGGTTCAATTGGGTTAAACTGGGTATTTGCGTCTGACCATCGACAGAGGCTTTCGCATAATTTAGTGTTCCAGGTTAGTAAACAGATTTATTACACAAACATGAAATAACTGCTTCATCTTTTAAATGATATTGGAAGATTCACAACCCTAGATAGTTTCCTAATATTGAATTTTCTTAAACCTACTTTCGCGCAATTTTATTTACTTGTTTTTAAATTCAAAATCATCACCATTTCAAATCAATCAATCAACCTGTTAGATACTAGTAATCATTTAACCTCATAAAATTAATAGATTAGGTATTAAGTCCTCGTGGGATCGATACTTTTTATACTACTTGAACGATACGTGCGCTTGCCTTATACGCGTGTGATTACGCACCGGTCAAGTTGTTGGCGCCGTTGTCGGGGACTTATTTATCTTTCTCTATTATTGTTAAGGTTAGATACATTTACTTGTATCTAATTTCTTTTTACTTATTATTTTTGTTTTCTTATGTTTCAGGTTCTCAGAAACTTCATGAGACGAACCAGAAGCTTTGAACTCCGACTGCTTGACCCGGAAATTTAAAGAACCATCAGACAGTTGGAAGGGAAATGCGAGAAGGCCAAGAAGCTTTAGTCAACATGGAACCTGAACCTTTGGAGGTTGCACCACCAATTCCCATTCGAGACAGAACAATTCCGGTGGTTGACAGACTTATTTCATGTATTGTACTTCCTTCCTTACCAGCAAATACGGGTGACATCAAAACATGCATTCAGATGATTCAGCAGCTAGTTCAGTTTGGGGGGAATGCAACTGAAGATCCTAATGCCCACATCAGCAACTTCCTGGAAGTTTACGGCACTTTCAATTACAACCGAGAAGCTGAAGAAACAATGAGACTGCATATTTTCCCATACTCCTTGGAAGACAGAGCTAAAGCTTGGCTACATTCACTACCAGCAGGTTCCATCACAACTTGGAACACTTTAGCCACCAAATTTCTTGCAAAGTACTTTCCACCAGCCAGAACTAGAAAGCTGAGGAATGACATCACATTCTTTGTGAACCAAGACTCAGAAACTCTCTACGAAACATGGGAAATGTACAAAGATTTGCTCCGAAAATGTCCTCACCATGAGATTCCAAAATGGCTTCAAGTCCAAACCTTCTATAATGGACTTTCTGGACTGATAAGAACCACAATCGATGCTGCTGCTGGAGGAGCTTTAATGGCAAAAGGAGAAGATCAAACCTAAGACCTAATCGAAGAAATGGCCAACAACAATTCCTTGTGGCCAACAGAAATGAGCATGATCCAAAGAATTGCAGGAATTTATGAAAGTGGAGCCAATACAGCAGTCAACGCCAGGCTGGATCAGATATACAAATTCATGGAGACTCTCAGCACTGGAACCACAAGTTCACCATATGGAGGAGCATCAGAACCAAACCAACTTGAAGAGACGGTGAATTATGTAAACAATTTCAACAGACAGAGGAACAATCCATATTCCAACACCTACAACCCAGGGTGGAGGAATCATCCTAATTTTTCATGGAGCAACAATTCAGGACAAAAGAACAGTCCACCACCTGGATTCCAACAGCAGAACTATCCACCACCAGGATTTCAACAACAGAACAAAGGCCAGGAACATGAAAAAGAACCAGAAATGAAAGAATGGATTGCAGAGATGTTGAAAAAGTAACAAGCAGCATATGATGCTATCTTTCAGAGCCAATCTGCTTCCATCAAAGCACTGGAGAATCAAATCGGACAACTGGCCAATGCTCAAAGTTACAGACCGCCAAGTAATCTTCCCAGCAACACAGAACCCAATCCAAGGAACCGAGGGAATGAGCAATGTCAAGCCATCACCTTGAAAAGCGATACTGAAATCAACAAAGATGTTGGAATCAAGGCAACAATTGATGATGTTTCAAAAGAATCAAAGCAACAGATGGAGGAAAAAGAAGCAAAGGAAAAAGAAAAAGATCAGATCACTTCATCTCCACATTTTCCACAATGACTTCAGAAAAACAAACTGGACAAGCGGTTTGCTCGATTCCTGGAGGTGTTCAAAAAGCTTCACATCAACATTCCATTTGCAGAAGCCTTGGAAGAAATGCCCATCTATGTAAAATTCATGAAAGACATTCTTTCACGAAAATGGAGATTGGGAGACTACGAGACAGTAACATTGACGGAAGAATACAGTGCCATCATTCAAATGAAACTTCCCCCAAAGTTGAAAAATCATGGCAGTTTCATTGTCCCATGCACCATTGGAGAACACTATATCGGTAAGGCTTTATGTGACTTAGGTGCAAGTGTTAATTTGATGCATTTTTCTATTTATAGGAAACTGCAAATTGGAGAAGCAATGGCTACCTCAGTCTCATTACAACTTGCTGATCGAACGCTCGCATTTCCAAGAGGTGTGTTGAAGATGTGCTGGTCAAAGTTGACAAACTCATTCTTCCAGCAGACTTCATTATCCTTGACATGGAAGAAGACAAAGATGTGCCTATAATCCTTGGAAGACCATTCTTGGCGACATGACAAACTGTGATTGAGTACAAAAAGGATAACTAACCATGAAAGTTCAGGACCAAGAAGTTACTTTCAATGTTTTCAAAGCCATGAAATTCTCGAGCGATGAAAATGAAGAAGAATGCTTCAGAGTTGATGTTGTTGATAGTATCGTTCATGATACTGAGCTAAATCCCACGGATACACTTGAAGCTTGCATCACCAACATGACTGACAGCGAGCTAGATGCTGAAATCTTGGAATGTATCAAATACCTTGACAAACCATTCCGATTCAAATCAACACCACAAGTGGAAAGCCTGGAACTGCCAAAGAAAGATCAAATCAAGCCTTCGATTGAAGAACCACCACAGTTGGAGCTGAAGTTACTTCCGAGCCATCTCAGGTATGCATTTCTTGGAAACTCTTCTGAATTACCTGTTATTATTTCTTCTTCACTAACATTAGAGCAGGAAGAAAAGTTACTGAGAGTATTACAAGAGCACAAAAGAGCCATTGGCTGGACTATAGCAAACATTCGAGGCATTAGTCCATCATTTTGCATGCAAAAGATTCTGATGAATGATGAGTACAAACCCACAGTGGAACATCAACAGAGACTCAATCCAATCATGAAGGAGGTCGTAAAGAAAGAAATCATCAAATGGTTGGATGCTGGCATCATTTACCCCATCTCAGATAGTACTTGGGTGAGTCCTATACAGTGTGTGCCGAAGAAAGGAGGAATCATTGTGGTTACCAATGAAAAGAACGAGCTAATCCCAACTAGAACGGTGACTGGATGGAGAGTATGCATGGACTACCGAAAGCTGAACAAAGCAAAACGAAATGACCATTTTCTATTACCATTCATTGACCAGATGTTAGACAAACTGGCGGGACATGAGTTCTATTGTTTTTTGGACGGATATTCAGGGTACAATCAGATTTTCATCGCACCAGAAGACCAGGAGAAAACTAGATTTACATGTCCCTATGGTACTTTTGCTTTCCGCATAATGCCATTTGGATTATGTAATACCCCTGCTACATTTCAGCGTTGCATGATGGCCATCTTCTCAGACATACTGGAGCAGAGTATGGAGGTTTTTATGGATGACTTTTCTGTGTTTGGAGATTCTTTTGACCACTGCTTGCAAAATTTGGAACATGTGTTACAAAGGTGCAAAGATACAAACCTGGTGCTCAATTGGGAGAAATGCCATTTCATGGTACATGAGGGCATTGTTCTTGGACACCGGATCTCACAAAAAGGAATTGAGGTAGACAAAGTAAAGATTGAAACAATTGAAAAACTACCTCCGCCGACATCTGTCAAAGGGATTCGGAGCTTTCTCGGACATGCAGGTTTTTACAGCAGATTTATCAAAGACTTTTCCAAGATTTTTAAACCTCTTTGCAATCTTCTAGAGAAGGATGTGCCTTTCAACTTCACCAAAGAATGCTAGGAAGCTTTTGAGATCTTAAAACAAAAGCTGATTTCTGCCCTCATCATTGTAGCACCAGACTGGACCCTTCTATTTGAAGTAATGTGTGATGCTAGTGATTTTTCTGTAGGTGCAGTTTTGGGACAACACAAAGCAAAGATTTTTCACACCATTTACAACTCCAGCAGAACTTTGAATGAAGCTTAACTCAACTACACAACCACTGAAAAGGAGTTGCTCACAGTTGTGTACGCTTTTGAAAAATTCCGCTCCTATCTGTTGGGTCCCAAAGTGGTGGTCTACACAGATCATTCAGCAATCAAATATCTGATCACGAAGAAATATGCCAAACCCAAATTGATCTATTGGATACTTCTTCTGCAAGAATTTGACGTGGAGATCAAAGACAGGAGAGGGACAGAAAACCAAGTGGCAGATCGTCTATCAAGGCTCGAGAATGGAGAAACAGCTGGCAAAGATCTGTTAATCAAAGAAACTTTTCCAGATGAACAGATGTTTGCCATTAAACAGCAAGATGCCCCTTGGTATGCTGAATATGTCAACTACATTGTGTCAGGAAAATGGCCATTGGAATGGAAAACTCAGCAATGGAAGAAATTCTTCAAAGAAGTCAAGCACTATGTATGGGATGAGCTGTACCTGTTCAAACGGTGTGCTGATCAATTATTGAGACGGTGTGTTCTATAAGAGAAGGTCAACAGTGTTTTGCAGCACTGTCATTCATCACCATATGGCGGACACTTCAGCGGAAACAAAACTGCAGCCAAAGTCCTACAATCAGGTTTGTTCTGGCCCACTTTTTTTAAAGATGCTTATCTTTTTGCTCTTCAATGTGACAGGTGCCAGAGAATGGGGAATATTTCGAAGAGAAATGAAGGACCGTTGCAAAACATTCTTGAAGTGGAGATATTCGATGTGTGGGGTATAGATTTCATGGGACCCTTTGTTCCGTCATTCGGAAACCTGTACATCTTGGTTGCTGTAGACTATGTCTCCAAATGGGTTGAAGCAATTGCACTACCATCCAATGATTCAAAAATGGTGATCAAATTCCTGAAAAAGAATATTTTCACTCGGTTCGGAACACCTCGGGCAATTATCAGTGATGGTGGCTCACATTTCTGTAACAGATACTTTGATGCACTCCTATCCAAATACGGAGTTACTCACAAGGTTGCCACTGCTTACCATCCATAGTCAAATGGACAGGTTGAAGTTTCAAACAGGGAAATCGAAAGAATCTTGGAGAGAATTGTTGGATCAACAAGGAAAGATTGGTCTACAAAACTAGATGATGCATTATGAGCCTACCGAACATCTTACAAGACACCCATTGGTATGTCCCCATATCGATAGCTGTTTGGAAAAGCGTGCCATCTGCCAGTTGAGTTTGAACACAAGGTGTACTGGGCACTGAAGAAGTTGAATCTTGATTCACAAGCTGGAGGAGAGAAACAACTTCACCAACTCAACAAATTGGAGGAATTTCGCTTACAGGCTTATGAGAATGCCAGATTGTACAAAGAAAAGACCAAGAAATGGCATGATCGAAAAATAGTGCACAACCAGTTGGAACCAAGGCAGCAAGTGTTGTTGTACAACTCGAGGTTGAAACTTTTCCCTGGAAAGTTGAAATCAAGGTGGTCAGGTCCATTTGTGATCACTCAGGTTTTACCATATGGAGCTGTTGAGTTACTAGATCCTAACACCAATGAAACATTCAAGGTTAACAGTCAGCGTGTCAAGCACTACTGGGGAGAATCATTTGAGCGACAAAAAGAAAGTGTCACACTTTCAGATCCAGCCTAACGATAGAGAAGTCACGTCTAGCTGACGACTTTAAACTTAGCGCTAGCAGGGAGGCAACCCATGCAATTTGTGTATATATTGTGATTTGGTGTGATTTAATTTTGTGTGTTTAGTTTTTGCAGATTAAGACATTTCAGGATGGAAGAAGTTCTCGCAAAACTTCACAAGTAATTTCCTTCTCTCCCTCAAAAATCTCTGATGAAAGTCTACAAAGCTCGCTTAGAACGGATGAGGTTACTAACGATCCATGGTGTTCCTAATGATATTCGTTGGGTAATTGAAGTACGGGTCCGATTGGCAGGTGAGTCTTCTGAATCTTTTATTTCACATCTGCCTGGTTTTGGAAGAAGTACCTATGCAAAGAAACGTAGAGCTAAGCAAATGGGTGTTTGTTACAAATATGCACGCTAGAATTACAATACTCGTTGTCGTTCTTTAGGAATGGTGTCTGATAATCGCGAAGATAAAATTAAATTCATTAGGGATGGCTTGAGTAAGGAGTCTGTAGATAATATATCTTCGACTCTTGAGACGCATCCCAGTGGATGTGTTCATATAGCCATTCGCAAATTACATACACAATTTCAAAAAGAAAGACAACAGTTAAGTCTTGGGAATCTGACTAAAAAAGACCATGTTTGCCAATTTATAAGAAAATTGGATGGGAAGCTTGTCCCTGACGCATAGACGTCAATCAAGCCGCTACTTTTCTTGTAAATATTGTATCTCTTTGTCTTTTCCTAATAATTGTAATTTGTTTTGTTGTTTTCTTTTATTTTTTTCGACATGATCCATACCTTTTTTACTATCACGATTTATTTTACTGTTAACTAAATAATTGTCATTTGGCAGGTATTAGTGCTATTATTTTACTCACCCTTTTCAGGTGTTATAAATTCAACTCATCATTGCACTTTTGAAGACATCCAGAGTAAAACATGGAAGTCACTTCAAGAAGAAGAGTTGAAAACATCTCTGTGTTTTGCGGTACTAGTGTTGGTGTTAAGCCACAATACGTAGAAGCATCACAGGAAATGGGTCGAGTCTTAGCTACAAGGAATATGCACTTAGTATGTGGCGGAGGCAATCTTGGACTAATGGGGATCGTTTCAAAGGCCGTACAGGAAGGAGGCAGTCACGTTTTGGGAATCATTCCAAAACCCTTGGCAGAGGCAAATCTTATTGGACCATTAAATGGAGAGGAATTGATCGTGCCAGGTATGTCTGAACGATTGGTAGAAATGATTAACCGTGCTGATGCTTTTTTTACTTTGCTAGGTGGCTTGGGTACATTGGAGGAAATTTTTACAGTGTTATCTTGGGCAAACCTGAACATACACCAGAAACCGCTTGGACTGTACAACGTTGAAGGATTTTATGATTTTCTTTGTGTGTTTCTTGATGATGCCCGAAGAAATGGGTTCGTGTCAAAACCTTTAAAAGAACTCATTTTCACTACTAGAATTGCTCCGGATCTAATTGACCAAATCTTAGCCTATGAACCACAAATTGACCCCATCCTTTCAAAGATAAATTGGTCCGAAGACGATCGTGGTAAGAGGCGTCAGATTAATCTGGATCTAAACCTTTATTTTTTCGTGTAGAATTTCAGCTAACCAGGTATTATCTTCTAAACTCTTCTTCTACTGTTTAAGACATTGGGGAAAATGTCTCATTTAGGTTTGGGGGAGGGAATTAGTTGATCAGTACCTTGTTTTTAGTTTATGTGTTGTTTTTATTTTTAGTCCAAAATTTTTCGAAAAATACAAAAACAAATTGAAAATTTTTCAAAAATTACAAAAATATTTTGTGTTTTTGTGCTTTTATTTTGACTAAAAAGGTGAAATTGGTAAGAGATAGCTGAGTAAGGAGTTTTCACTCCTGAGACGTATCTCAAACCATTTTTGAAACAAGTTAGTTTTTGTTTATTTCATTTTAAATTATTTAATTTGTAAATTCTCCATAAAACTGACTAAAATTGATCTTCATATGCTCAGTTAGCAGATATTATCAACATGCATTGTAACATACGGACATGAGCTAAAATTGAAAAGTTTGTAATATTCAGTGCTCTAGTTTAATTGGAGGAAGTATCTCAAAAAGTGATGGAGTAAAAAAAAAAAAACGTCTGAGATCTGAGTTATTAAGTCTGTAAGGGTGTTTTAACACCGAGTGCCCTAAAGCCAACTGGTTTGGGAGTCACTGGCCCAAAGCTCGCTACATGGATCAAGGATGTTGCAAAAAATATATATATCTGAAGTCTGAGTAATTAAGTCCGTAGGGGTGCCTTAACATCTGGTGCCCTAAAGCCAACCGGTTGGGAGCCACCGACCCAACACTCGCTACATAGATGGAAGATATTGTATATAAATAAAAATCAAAGAAAAAAATCAGAAAAATCAGAAAAATTATTCCATTGCTGCAAAAAGGTGTGAATTCTGATAAAACTTTAGGATAAAAATATTACTCTCTTATCAACTGCACTTGTGACTGTTGTGGGTAAAAATGAGTTGATTAATATTTTATCGGCTGTGCATATGGAGAATGGTAAATATAATCGGAGAATTTACTTATTCAGTAATTTAGAAAGAAAGAAAACAACTAGTAACTTGGAGTAGAAATTTCACCTGATCAGTCACTAACTTCTTTATTCTCTTTTCTCTTGTCTTTTTACTTTTGTGTGCAATATTTTTATTATCTTTTTACTTTTGTAAAACATTTGTGGGTATCGTTGCTGTAAGCCCTCACGAGACTATAACTCGTCCACTAGGGACACCTAGGGGTTTAAAGGCTTGTTGCATATGCTAAATGCAACCATGATACCTACGAAAGTGGCTTAGTTTAATTTTAATTGTTTCTTATATTTTATTTTGTTGTTTTGCTCGAGGACTAGCAAAATTTTAGGTTTGGGGGTGTGATGAGCGGAAAATATATCAATATTTACCGCCCATTTTACTTAATATTTTGTTTAGTTTCTCAGATTTGATGAAGGTTTTGATGTGTTTTAGTTTATTTTGCAGATAAAATAATATTGGGACACAATGAAATCATTTAGGACGAAATGTGGGTCAAATAAGGCCAAAAATTGGACTTGACATATTAATTTTGGAGATTGGAAACTTTAAAGGGCGTTTTAACGAAGTGCATTTTTGGAAATTCCAATTTTGCGCATCTGTCGTATTTTAGGCATACATTTTTACTCCAATATCGGATTGAGCTGATTCAAGTTCCAGATTAAAGAAGACTCAAAGATCTACAACCTTGAAAGATAAAATAATTTCGAATTCTGAATATTTCATGCCCGATATTGATGAATCATCCAGAAGTGTGTTGTATGTAATTATTAAAGTCATTTTCAATCATTTTCAAAGAAAAAAATAAATTAATAAATAAATAATTAAAATTATCAAATCACCACCAAACATGATAAGAAATTAGTGGAGCAATTAATAATGGATTTGGTGGAGTAATTAGTGGAGCAATTAATAATGGATTTGGTGGATGATTTGATGGAGGCAAAATTTTGCCTAAAATACCAAGCCATTTCATTTGTAAATTCATATTTTCTTCTAATGAAATCCTTAAGAATACTAAGAAGATTGTATCTTATTTGTTTATTTACATCTTTCAGTAATTAATTTCCGCTTTCAAACTTTCTTTTCTTTACTTTTCAGTTTTTACTTTCCGCAATTTACTTTTACGCACAATACTTTTCTTTCTTTAATTTTCAGTTTTTACTTTTCAGTAATGAGGAGGTAACTCCCCTTTGCTGGGGTAAAAGGTAAAACTTTTATTACTAATATTTAGATTAATCTCCCTTAATTATAATATATAAACTAGTTAAAACCTGACTTAACGAGGATATCGCCATATTGGTCGGTTGGTAATTATTTAAATTGATTTTAACCTGACTAAACTGGATACCGCCTGATTGGTCGGTTGGTAATTAATTATTAATTTGACTTAATCTGAATACCGCCTATATGGCTGGTTGGTAATTATCATGTAAAGTTAATATATTATATTAAGGGAGATATATAAAATAGACGTAATAAAAGTGGATCCTTTTACCTCAGCATTTTCTTTTATTGTACTTTTACTTTATTTACTTTTCAGCAATTTACTTTCAACATTTACTTTTCAGTAATTTACTTTCAGCAATTTACTTTCAGCATTTACTTTTCAGTAATTACTTTCAGCATTTACTTTTCAGCATTTAATTTTCAGCATTTACTTTTCAGTAATTTACTTTCAGCATTTACTTTTCAGCATTTAATTTTCAGTATTTTACTTTATGTCTTTTATTTTATTTAAGTTTTTACTACCCGTAAATATGTGTCGTAACTAAGCCAGTTATTTGGGGTTGTAATGAAATCCAATATCACCGGTTTATAAGAGGTTATTTTATAGTTTGGGTAATTTAAATGTTTACTTATTAAGTCTTAAGCTTAATGCGTCTTGTTAATTGGCCATTAATAAAAGTGATCTGGTAAATCTAAAATAAACTTGACAAAGGAATTTTAGGTTTCAGCCTTAGACTTAATAGCCCACGATCTTCCTTGAGGATAGATAACCCTTTAATAGATTTCCTTACAGGATAGACATATACCTATCGGGCGGGGTTAGCCATAATTGGAACTTAAACTTAATGAATCCAGATAATTTGGTTGACATAGACATATGGTTCAATTGGGTTAAACTGGGTATTTGTGTCTGACCATCGACAGAGGCTTTCGTATAATTTAGTGTTCCAGGTTAGTAAACTGATTTATTACACAAATATGAAATAACTGCTTCATCTTTTAAATGATATTGGAAGATTCACAACCCTAGATAGTTTCCTAATATTGAATTTTCTTAAACCTACTTTCGCGCAATTTTATTTACTTGTTTTTAAATTCAAAATCATCACCATTTCAAATCAATCAATCAACATGTTAGATACTGTAATCATTTGACCTCATAAAATTAATAGATTAGGTATTAAGTCCTCGTGGATCGATACTTTTTATACTACTTGAACGATACGTGCGCTTGCCTTATACCCGTGTGATTACACACCGATCAGTTTCTTTTATCTTTTCCATCCATTCTATGATTTTCATCTCCTACCATCATTTTAATGTGTTTACTGCTTTTGTACTACCTCCCCACAGTCGGTGCCAACAATTGACGGCTATTTTTCATTTCCAGGGCAATTTGGGAAATCAACCCATCGAACAAAACTCCCCCAATAGTGAATTCATTTGGTTATTAGGGAACCAAAGAAAACTTAGGAGGCAAATAGATAAATCACAAAGACAATGATTTTCGTGGTTCGACGGAAATGGGTTAACACCTACGTACACGAGAAAAGATGGGTACAAAATTACTGCTCGGGGTCAAAACTGACCCGAGCTACAAGTTGTATGGTGATCATACAGTGAGGTTACAAGTCCTCAAGTCTTACACAGGCCCGTTATAAATCTCTCAAATGATTGGATACCTATTAGCTTTTTTCTCTCTATCACTATATTTTAAGCTCGTGTTTTTCTACAAGTCATCAGATATGAAAACTATTATCGGTTGAATATGTGGCTTCGACCCTTTTATATAGGCTTCCAAATCCATTTTTCTACTGCCCATGATGTCAACTCAAATATTGTCATCATTGTAGTAACAATTCTCCTCAACAACCTATAACTCGGCCAAACAGAATACTATATTTAACTGTCATTGTACTGTGCTGTGGCGACCTCTGACGGCTCTGCTCTGCCACTGTACCGCCCTATGATGGCTAAAATAAGCTACTTCCAATGAGAAATATTTATTTTCCAATGAAAAACATTGATTTTCCCCTAATCATCATAACTCTTCTAGACACTCATCCTTTCTAGTAGGGCATATGTCACATACCTGTAAGCACAAGACAACTCGTGGTCCCAACTTCACTCTTCGGGTCGGCATACCAAGGTGAATGAGGTTTGACCAAGCTTCCTTTAACTTCCTCAACTTGGTCTATTCAGGATCATAAACCACATTGGGTCGGCTTCCACAAATGCTTAAATGCTGTCAAATCTAATACTTCTCTGCTGGTTTGGGTGGATATCCTAATTTTTCTCTATACATCGGTTCTACCATTGGCAAAAATTTTCCGTTCAGGTGGCTCAGGCCTTTCTATCTATCTTCAGTCTCCCTTGACCCTCATGTATTATCCCAAGGTTTTAGTAACAGTGTTGGAAGGTTTTCGAATTAAAGTTAAGGATTTGGAACATGATGATAATCAAAAACAAGAGTTTATATGTTGGAAAATAGGTTAGAATATTTTTAAGTGAAGTTTTATCGTGTATGAAAATGCGTGATTTCGAGAACCGTTTACACAATTTCTATTTATATCATTTTACGAGTGAAATTTTATTATTTCAATTATGAAAGTAGTAAACGAACTCTGATTGAGCTGATTTTTGAACCATCAGACTCATATTTCTGAGACAAACAGCTTTCATGTTGAACACTTTTCGTAATTTGCATCAGAAGGGCTTCAAAAATATGAATTTCTGAGGAAGCCTTATGATAGGGGCCTAATTGCAAATTCGTGGGGTCAAATTATAATTTTTGAAAACTTTCCTGTATATAGCTGAAGTTTCCCTTAATTGCCAAAAATGGCATAACTATTGGCTGCACGACGGTCGAAGGGGTTGCATCCAGAGCACCCACACCTGAATGTGTACGGCGGCGACCCTAAAACTGCTGACAACAGCGAGAAAATGAAGAATTACGCACACCAGTGACTCTCCTGATCCTAGCTCCTCGCTTCGTTTCTTAGCCTGAGCTACGCGTCAAATCGAAGCTCTCGGAAAGTACTACAAGATGGCAGTAATGATTTTTTCGATCTGTGTTCTGTTGCAGAGAAACGAGGGAGGAAGATTCAGATGAATAGTGACCCACGGTGAACAGTAGTTTGGATCCGAATTCCATCAATTCCAGCACGTTCGTGGGATTGTTTGGAGTCCTTATATGCCCTTAAAATCTTGGTAAGACCTCCCAGTAAAAAGTCGCTAATTTCAAGTTTTCTGCATAATATTCGAATGTATCCAGTAGCTTCGTAGAGTAGCATAATGCTATAAATTTAATTAATTGAGTATTAGTATATTAGTATGTTCAATTAGTAGAATCTGAGTGAAAACGGAATGGGTCTGTTTGTTTGATCCGATAGAATATGCAAGTTTTCGATAAAATCGGTTTACCGTGTATTAATATTTTTTGATCGTAATGATGAAAATGAGTCATAAATGATGATATGATTGTGTTTAGATAAATCCAGGTAGGTTCGGTGAGTTCAAGATTCTCCCGTAGCGTTTGTAGAAACTTTTTTCTAAAGATTTTCTAAAAATACGTAAATCGGAGATTTAAGTAAACTAATGGTTTGGAATAGTTTGTATTGATATATTAAGATTAATGGAACTGAAAACATTGAAATCAGACTTGATTTGGTTGTCATGTAAATTCTGAAAGTTTAACGTAGTTAAGTTGAGAATATCGTAAATCACGATTCTGACGGCTTTTCACCATTTATTTTGACATATATGACTAGGACTTGGAGTGCTCGCAAAGGCAGGTAAGTAACCCATGCGATGCGTTCTCAAACCATTCTTTTCGTGCTTTATATATATAAATATATGTATATAGAGATGATTGAATGATTTAGAATAGTTAAATATTAGTTTAAGAAATGACTTGAGGTCGGGTATATTTGAGAGAGTGGGCACTCATAGGTATAGACTCTCGTTATTGCTATAATATGAAGGGAAATGTTTAATAATGTTGATACCTACTGATGCGTGTGAGGGTTTGAATATGTAATAGTATGTAAATGTAAATGTAAATGAAAAATTACATTAATAACCATTGATACATGTATTTGAATATGTATATGATGATAAGCTAGAAATAATTTGAGTATACAAGATCGGAAGATGTAATAGGTTTTTTATTGATTCTTACAAGTGATGTATTTTTATAGAGGTTGGAATATTGAAGTGTGATGAGAAATAGGGTATAGGCTAAGTCATTCCTGAATGAGTATGTTCAAACGATGTGCTTTAGTATTAGATGTTTTCAGATACGAACTCAGAAATTGAGTGCATTTGATCGATAAGGGAAAGAAATGAAAGTTGTTAAAGATAAAGCATTTAAATTAGTAGTAATATATATAGTCAAATGTATGTTTATGAGTGTTCGGATGATGACTTGGGGTGTTTGTCATGTATGTGTTTGTGTAGGGGAAATCATGTGATGCGTTATGTTATATGGTATGAGCACCTGTGTGTTTTTTTTATTTGGATGATTCGTGGTGTTAGGAATCCGTTCGGAAGGAATTCATCTCATACCTATTTTAAAATAGGTAATGAGCCCTGTACACGCATTATGTGAGTAAGCCATCCATATGTATGTATTGTTTGATTGTATGTTCTTTGATGTATTGATTGTTATGTGTGTTTTGTGGTTAGTTGCATGATGATTGTATGTGTGACTGTGTGTATTTTTGTGTATGGTAGAACTCGTAGAATATATGGATAGTGTATGCTTATGTGAAATGAATGAATGAATGAATTTGAAAGCTAATATAAGTATTAGATGTTATAAAGCATGTTTGTTAAGTTGTATTAGTGTGTTTGTATATGTGTAAACCTTGGAATTGTTTTTACATGTATATAAGAGAGGTATGCCACGGTATGTGTAAATGCATATGAATCTTGAATGTTAAGCCATTGAGAAAGTTTACATTGAATTGAAAGAGTTTGTTTCAAACTGAAGAAAGTTTGTTTAACTTGTCGATTTGATGATATTTCAAATATGGATATTTGTAATAAAGGGTAGATATGACTTCATATTTTATGTGATTGAAGTGAGATTGATGTTAATGATATACTCTATGATATTTGAGCTTTGCTTTGTATGCTTTGAACGTTAGTTATGAGATTGACACACATGTAGACTTGTTACTATGAAAATTTGACATGGGTTAAGAATAAAGGATAATAACAATCTAATAATTTCCGAACTTATAATAATTTAGTAATTCGGTTAATCTGTTGACATGTTTGACTTGTTTATTGTAATACTAGCATTGTTACTTATTGAGTTTTTAAAACTTACACCAAACCAGTTTGCTAGTTTTGTAGGTTGGCTTCCAGATGGATCAACCACTTCAGCTTTGGAATTCATGCTCGAGACGCGGATCACTTAAGCGGTAGTCACCCTCATAAGTTTCCTGAGAGAAGTTTAGAATAATTTGAAGTGAAGTTTCATCGCGTTGTAAAACGCATGTTTCGAGAATCGGTTAAGCGATTTCTATTTATATAATTTTACACAAGAATGTTTGTTTTTTCGGTTATAAAAGTAGCAAACGAACTCCGATTGGGCTAATTCTTGAACCATCGGACTCATTTTTCCTAGAAGATCATTTTTCATGTTGAACAATTTTTGAAATTTGTATCAAGGGCTTCAAAAATATGAATTTCCGAGGAAATCTCATTACATGGGCCTTATTGTAAATTTATGGGTCAAATTGTAATTTTTAAAAACTTTCCTATATATACTTGAAGTTTTCTTTAATTGCCAAAAATGGCATAACTACATAAAGAGCCCACTCGAACCCCTTCCCCAAAATTGGGTATACAAGATCGGTAGATGTAATAGGTTTTTTATTGATTCTTACAAGTGATGTATTTTTATAGAGGTTGGAATATTGAAGTGTGATGAGAAATAGGGTATAGGCTAAGTCATTCCTGAATGAGTATGTTCAAACGATGTGCTTTAGTATTAGATGTTTTCAGATACGAACTCAGAAATTGAGTGCATTTGATCGATAAGGGAAAGAAATGAAAGTTGTTAAAGATAAAGCATTTAAATTAGTAGTAATATATATAGTCAAATGTATGTTTATGAGTGTTCGGATGATGACTTGGGGTGTTTGTCATGTATGTGTTTGTGTAGGGGAAATCATGTGATGCGTTTATGTTATATGGTATGAGCACATTAGTGTTTTTTTATTTGGATGATTCGTGGTGTTAGGAATCCGTTCGGAAGGAATTCATCTCATACCTATTTTAAAATAGGTAATGAGCCCTGTACACGCATTATGTGAGTAAGCCATCCATATGTATGTATTGTTTGATTGTATGTTCTTTGATGTATTGATTGTTATGTGTGTTTTGTGGTTAGTTGCATGATGATTGTATGTGTGACTGTGTGTATGTTTGTGTATGGTAGAACTCGTAGAATATATGGATAGTGTATGCTTATGTGAAATGAATGAATGAATGAATTTGAAAGCTAATATAAGTATTAGATGTTATAAAGCATATTTGTTAAGTTGTATTAGTGTGTTTGTATATGTGTAAACCTTGGAATTGTTTTTACATGTATATAAGAGAGGTATGCCACGGTATGTGTAAATGCATATGAATCTTGAATGTTAAGCCATTGAGAAAGTTTACATTGAATTGAAAGAGTTTGTTTCAAAATGAAGAAAGTTTGTTTAACTTGTCGATTTGATGATATTTCAAATATGGATATTTGTAATAAAGGGTAGATATGACTTCATATTTTATGTGATTGAAGTGAGATTGATGTTAATGATATACTCTATGATATTTGAGCTTTGCTTTGTATGCTTTGAATGTTAGCTATGAGATTGACACACATGTAGACTTGTTACTATTAAAATTTGACATGGGTTAAGAATAAAGAATAATAACAATCTAATAATTTCCGAACTTATAATAATTTAGTAATTCGGTTAATCTGTTGACATGTTTGACTTGTTTGTTGTAATACTAGCATTATTACTTATTGAGTTTTTAAAACTTACACCAAACCAGTTTGCTAGTTTGTAGGTTGGCTTCCAGATGGATCAACCACTTCAGCTTTGGAATTCATGCTCGAGACGCGGATCACTTAAGCGGTAGTCACCCTCATAAGTTTCCTGAGAGAAGTTTAGAATAATTTGAAGTGAAGTTTCATCGCATTGTAAAACGCATGTTTCGAGAATCGGTTAAGTGATTTCTATTTATATAATTTTACACGTGAATCTTTGTTTTTTCGGTTATAAAAGTAGCAAACGAACTCCGATTGGGCTAATTCTTGAACCATCAGACTCATTTTTCCTAGAAGATCATTTTTCATGTTGAACAAGTTTTGAAATTTCCGAGGGCTTCAAAAATATGAATTTCCGAGGAAATCTCATTACATGGGCCTGATTGTAAATTTATGGGTCAAATTGTAATTTTTAAAAACTTTCCTATATATACTTGAAGTTTTCTTTAATTGCCAAAAATGGCATAACTACATAAAGAGCCCACTCGACCCCCTTCCCCAAAATTGGCGTCATGGTTTATTGGCTCGTCGGTCGACCAGCCAGCCACCACCGGCCGACCGACGGCCTATCAGATTGTGTCTAAAGCACATATATCCGAAGGTGTCCGGTGACGGTGTGAAAAGGAAGAAGTGCGCGCGCCAGTGGTGTTGGACAATATGACCCATAACATCACTACTTGTACAGAACATGGTGTTGTTGTACAAATTAACTATGTGACAAAGGAAATTGCTTTTTTATCATTTGTAATTGGATTACCGGGATATATAAATGATAAAAGTCCATATGATTAGTTTCGGATTAATAAGATTTGAGACATTATTAATCCACTAAGGTTTAATCATTAAAATATCCCTAGTCGTAGTATTATCGAGATTGGACATCGATAATGCGGAATAGACTAGTATTGCACTTGTGCTCGTTGTGGGAGCATAACGGCATAGTTCTCATATATTTAAGTATTGGATACTTACGCAAGTGTGATAGGAGGTTGTGTTTACCGATGGTACGAAAACAGCTTCGCTCTGGATAGACCCCTCGGAATTCCATTGGTAGTATGACTATGTGTCTATGGAAATATGAATCAGGGTAGGTGTATTTGGTCTTAACCTGAGACTTGCATCGCTAATACTTGCGACAATAAATATACTTTGGTTTTTGTCGTTCAAGGCTTTAACAGGTTCTATGTACGCCTCTTCTGGGTATATTGAGAATCGTAGTGTATTGGGTGTGATGTCAAGATGGAAGTATCACTTTAGTCATATGGAGATGATGATCACGTAGGATGCGGAACTAGTACTCTTAAGTACTGCAGTCATCAGGATAATATGACTAGGTCATGTTTATCCGATTATAAAGACTAGTTACCAGAGATCTAATATATGATTCGTACGGGGCAGACATCGGGCCTAGCATGTGACATCCGATACTGGATCGTTATACGCAATACTACGTATACTACGCCTGACATAGATTACATATTCCTTAAAAGAATATTTCTGGAGAATTGGGTAGGCACGATGTTTTGCTAGAAGCCACCATGTCTTGTAAATCAGTAAAAACGTGGTATGGGGTACGCGCGTATTCAGATAGTCCGATGACCAGATTTACTGCCAACATATCCAGGGATCTCATGGGTCGCTTCCCGAAGATGCACCGATGACATATGACTCGAACATAATTAATCTGGGATTAATTAGAAGAGAGAGAAAATTAATCTAGGATTAATTACGGAGAATTTTATTTGGGATAAAATTCAATTAATAGAGAGAGAACGATTAAATTGGAATTAATAGATAAAATAATATATTTGATATATTAAATGAAATTAGATTTCATAACGGAATTAAAATTTGATTTTAATTCGGGCGAACGAATTAATTTAGAATTAATTCGCGAGTGACGTGAATAGTAATTTTGCTAGGCATAATTATTTAATTAAATTTGATTTAATTAAGTCGCAACGGAAAATTCGTTAATTCGGAATTAACGAACCCGAGCACGGGAGGTGTTTGCGGGCCCACTTAGATTTTGAATTAAAGTGGGGCCCACACTTGTCACATCACCTAGTCAACTTTATCAACTTTAGGTTGATAGAAGTATGTGGGATTTTGATGGTTGCTTGTTTCTTACACAAGCATCATTCAAATTGATGTGAAAGTGACATATATCGATTTTTTAAGTTTGGTATATGGCATTATTGATTTTAGAAATCAATTACACAATTTTGAAAAAACTCTCTCTCTCATTTTTTTCATGCCTTGGGCGTGAACTTCATCTTCTTCCTCTCCCATTTGGCTTGGCCGAAACTATCATAGAACAAGGAAGAAATTGTTGCAATTTTTCCTAGTGCTAGCACACTTAAAGAGTCATTCAAAGGTGTTAGGGAAACCAATCCATGAGTTTGGAATTCAAGAACAAGATTGGAAGCTCAACATACATCAAAGAGAGGAGCTTGGAGCACTTCTCAAAGGAAAAAGTTTTGAACTCTACACATCCAACCGAGCATTGTAAGTATTTTCTGCTATCTTCTTTGTGTATTCACTTAATTTCTTGCTTAATTTGATCTTGGTTTGACCTAGAAAACCCAACAATGGTATCAGAGCCATAATTGAGCATGAAATTGAATTTATGGTTCTTAAACTTTAATTTGGGATTTTGTGATTTGAGCATGATTTGTTCAAATTGTTTGTTTGCGCATGCTTATAATATGTTAACTTTGAGTTGTGCATGATCAATTTGAAGAAAAATTAATTGGATTAATTTTCCCCAAAAGATTAAGCTTGGTCGAATATGGTATAGAACCCTAGGTCATGATGATTTTGATTTTGGACCATTGGATGTGTTTAAAATGATGGATAAATTGATTTTTGATTTAATTAGATTGAAATCAAAATTAATTAAGAAAAATCCACCATTACTATGACCATCAAAGCATGGAAATGAATTGATTTTGTTTCAATTATGTTGGACATGAATTGATAATTATAAAGCATGATTAATTAGTGTAATTGGTGTTTTGGAAATATTAATTTAACTAATTAATTATGGCTAATACACTTTAATTAATTAAATTGTGAAATTTGGAATTTTAGAATTTAATTAATTGAGCTTAATTTGGAATTGGGCTAAAATGTTGTATTTGGGCTAAATGGGCTTGGTTGGGCCAAGTTTGGTTTAGATTAATTGGTTGTATCCAATTGGACCTAAAACCATTTCCATAAAGTTCAAATATTATAATTGGGCCTTTAAAATTTAATTGGGCCTAATGAGCTAAAATTAATTTTATGGCAAATGGTGATTCCTTATTAGGCTTTGGTTGCCAAAGTCCATGCCTTATAAATTAATTGAAAGCCCATTGGACTTTAATTAAATTGACATTGGATGTTAATTGGGCTTTGAGACCCATTAAGATTAGATTTAGAATCTAAGTCGCAAAGGCTCATTTATAAAGGTGTAATTATTTAATTTGGAATTAAATAAAGAATTAGTATTGAATACGGATTAAATTGGATTTAATATTGTAGTTCAATACAATTCAAGAATTCGTACTTTGAGTACTTATTCTTAAAACAAGTTGGACTCGCGCAAATTAAATCGTTGTTTGAACATTAGATGGTCATTAATCAAAGATTAAGTAATTGGATTAGATTGATTGATAACATGCTTTGTGTGAATACATGGATGTGATGTATGAATAATTATATCATATGGATATTAGATGGGTGAGGGCAATTTTGGAAATTTTTGTAATAAATTTAGAATTTATTAAATTGGACCTGCGTGTCTAGCCTATTACCTCTTGATTCTTTATATTTCTCTTCTCACCTATTCCCCTCAATGTAAATGAGGTTTCTTTAGAAGTGTTATGTAATTGGGTAGAAGTAAGATTTGTGCTAGCGAGAGAGAGGAAATGGAGAGTTTATTCTAGGAACAAATTGTATTATATATCCATCCATATATCATTATTAATTTATTTATCGCGCCTTATTATGCTTTTAGAATGCATGTTTAAGGGTGTATGATGATGACCTAATCAAAGATAATTAATTGGTTGCCAATTACGCGAAAAACCCTCAACAAAAATTAAGCTTTTTTCCTTCCATTGAGCGATTCTCTCTCAAGATCCAAGATTGGCATTGGTTTGTTGGCCAAAGTCAAGACCTTTGTCCATCGCAGATGTGTTTGAATCATGAAGGCTTTGTTCCATATCGCATGTCTTGTCCAAGTTGTGATTTGTTGGCCAAAGTCAATATCACTTCTTGTCCATCGACATCGATTACGAAGCTTTCCAAAGTCAATGGGTCCTACTTAACTGGAATCATTAAGCTTATTGTGCCAAAGTCAAGGCTTAGTTGATTTAGAGGAAAACAGTTAGGAAAATATATATTGGATATATTGGCATATATAATATATATATGTTTCGGACTTGGAGGTCCACCTACTGGATCTAGGAATTGGATGAGGTCCAATTGATCTTAGAGATCTACCTAGTTAAGTTTCATACAACTTGTTGGCCAAAGTCAAGGTTGTGTGTTATTTAACGGGATCCTAGCCCACTAGGAAACTAGGTTTCCTGAGTACTCCACAGAAGGTTAGAGGCTCACCGAAAAATAGTGGGAGGCAAGTATTAAATTTGCAATTTCATTTAGATACTTGCCAATACGCGCTTATTTCATTTTCATCATTGTTTATTAAATATATATTAGTTGGACTAATATTTAATTGTTTTTTTAAATTAAACAGTTGGACTGTGTTCAAACTACTTCATTTATAGTTGGTTATATAATTGGATTATAGTAATCAATATATTTGAATTTAACCAATCAAATAGTAGTTGATTATATGGTTAGACTATAGTAATCATTATATTTGATTGTAATTGAAATCGTTGATTGGATAGTTGGACTATTGGAATCACGATAACTGAAAGATTAGCATTTAGAACATAATCTGGGTGAAAATATCTTTAAACGGCTCAATTTTCCGATTGGGAATAGAACCTCAAGATAGTCCTGGGAACTGAGAGTTTATTCTATTTTATAGAGTGACATCTCGGGCATGAGCCCGGAGTTGAGCAAATAGTAGAGCATGAGCTTTAGAATACTCATGGTGATGATAACTTTAGTGCTTAATCCGTTATGCTTGCCATAAATACTCCTTAATTTCTTCATCAGAACTAATGATTAGATCCTTATAGTATGATATTGAAATTGAAGGATCTTTATAGATCTATACTTAGATCTTAGAAGTACTAATTGGAATAGAAAACATTTGGAGAGTTCATGGCTATGCTCAAGGAGACAGAGCCAGAGCTTGCAAAAGGACAAGAAGCGCAAGGCGCATCTTACTTCAACATCCCAGAAGGCCAAGGCTTGGCTGAAGGCTTATAGATGTGAATAAAACGGGCAAAGGCAAAATCGTCACAATCTTCAAGGAAGACAAAGGACATATCCCAAGATGTCTGCCTAAACTATGGCAAACTGGGTCACTGGAAGCGTGACTACCGTATGGACAAGGCAGACATGAAGGAAGTGAATACGGGGCAAGGCTCCGGCTTCAAATATGTTTTTCATAAACATGTTTACTACTGGTTTCAAAATTGGATTTTTGATACTAAATGTGGTACAAAAATATGTACTGATGTGCATAATCTGCTGATTAGCAGGATACTGACTTTAGTTGAGATCTACCTGCGAGTCGAAAATGGGACAAGAGTCAATGTTTTAACCGCAAAAACCTAAGTTTTGGAACTACCCTTTGGGCATGTACCTAAATTAGGAGACTATTATAATGTACCTAGTTTGACTAGAAACATTATCTCTATATCTAGTATAACCCGTTGCGGGTATACCTTTATATTCTAGAACACTAAGTGTTTTTTTTTTTATAAAGATGATATTGAGATAAACACATTAGATGTGAATAACAGTATTTATATTTTGAATATAAATGAATCTCAAACATATAACATGACAAACAAATAGTTCAAACTGAATTAATCAGATGAGACTTATTTGTGGCATTGTTATCTGGGACACATTAACAAGACTCGTATATCCACACTTTCGAAGAGTGTGTACTAGGACGGATTTGATTCTAATCAAATGATGTCTACGAATCTAGTTTATTAGGCAAAGTGCCTAAAACACCTTTTACTTGGTAAAAGTGCAAGTGCTACCGATCTGTTAGCCCTCGTTCAAAGTGACGTAAGTGGGCCCATATCCAGCCAGGCTAGAAGTGGATATGAATACTTCGCAATCTTTATGGATGTGGCATCGCGTTATGGTTATGTGTATCTTATGAAACACAAGTCAGAAACTTTTAGAGTTTCAACTCGAAGTAGACAGACAGACCGGCTAAAGTATTAAACTGTCACGGTTATACGTGGTGGAAAATACTTAAGTAATAAGTTTCTCGAATATTTGAAAGAGTATAGTATTTTTTCATAATGGACTCCTCCCGGAACACCTCATTTTGATGGTGTGTCCGAACAGAGAAACAGAATTTTGTTGGACATAGTGAGGTTAATAATGAGTCACTCTGAGCTACGATTTTCCTTCTATGGATACACATTTAACAGTGCAATACTTATTTCGAATAAAGTTCCATGAAAATCTGTTAGACAGACTTTATATTAGATATGAATAGAAAAAAAACCAGGCTTTCTCATTCCTGAATATTTGGGTATGCTAGGCATATGTTTGGATGATACCAAACTAGAACTCAAATCGGATAAGTGCCTATTTGTAGGTTATCCTAGGGAAACCAAAGTATAGTACTTATACAACTCACAAGAGAACAATGTAATTGTTGTTTCCCATACGGTATTCCTAATAGGAATTCCTATATGCAGTGGTAAGTGGGAGGAAAGTAAAACTCGATGAAAAATCGGGGTGATACTGTTCTAGGTACTGATTCCTTAATGGAACACAAACAGTTCATCAGGGATGAAACTGTACCACAATCTTTGAATACACAAGAACCGCGTAAGTCGGAGAGATTCAGAAAACAACCTAGGAGGTATAGGTTTCTGATCTTACCTCATGCAGATGTCAATCTTATTGAGAAAGAAAAACCGACTACATATGAGGAAGTGATACAAGGTATCGACTCCTTTCATGGCAAAGTGTCATAAAGTCCGAAATAGATTTCATGTATACCAACCAAGTTTGGACACTGGTTGTTGTACCATACGGCATTGTGCCTAATGGTACTATATGAATCTTCAAGGAAGACAAACATGGATGGAAACATACAAACGTACAAAGCTAGGCTTGTAGCAAAAAGGTATCGTTATCAACATTGTGTCGATTACGATGAAACTTTTACTTGTTGCCATGATTAAATCCATTTGGATAATGCTTGCTAATGCTGCATGTTTCATTTATGAAATATGGCAGCTGAACGTCAAAACCGTTTTCCTTAAATGGATACCTTTTGGAGGATGTTTACAATATCCTGACGATTTTATCGTACCAAAACATGCAAACAATATTTGCAAGTTAATTCGATCCATTTATGGATTGAAGCAAGCATTGTGTTCTTGGAACCATCGTTTTGATGTAATCATAATGGTATATGATTTAATTCAAAATGAAAATGATTCTTGTGTATATAAGGAGGTTAGTGGGAGCGCACTAACAATGATTGTCCTATATAATGATGATATGTCATTTCTTGGAAATGAAATTCCCATAATACAATCGGTGAAAGCTTGGCTTTCATGAAAATTCTCCATAGAATACTTGGGAGAAATAAACTTTATTCTAGGAATAAGGATCTACTGGGATAGATTTAAAAATTATTGGGACTCTCCGAGAACTCGTACATTGAAAGATATGTATGTGACCTGGTGTCTCATATGTTTTGAGCATAAGGAGTCACAATCAGGCCAATCCAAGTGATAGTCACTGGATTAATGTTAAGAACATCCTTAAGTATCTTATATGAACTAAGGATGCTTTCTTAAGCTGTGGAGAAGGAGAACTTGAAGTGATTAGGTTCACTGCTGCAAGTTTCCAAACCGACAATAACGACTATAAGTCATAATAAGGGTACTATATAGTTTGAATAACGGAACAGTGAGCTGGAAATCTTCCAAGAAAGATATTGTTGCTGAATAAACAACAAAAGTGGAATATTGCTGCAGCTGAGGCAGCAAAAGAAGCATTTTGGATCTATAATAATCCTAATTAGATTAGGTATAGTTCTGTTAGCGGCGGAGCTAGGCTACAGCACAGGCTAAAGAATTAATGGTCTCATCAATGATCTAAATATGTACTTCAATTATTTCATCTGATTCGTCGGATCATACATCATGGCGATGTGATGATCGAATCAATCGCATCAGATGATAACCTTGCAAATCCGCTGACGAAAGCTGTTTCTCAGCAGACGTTTAAGCGGCCCGTACATAGTTTAAGTGTAGGACACTTGAGTGATTAACTATAGGCCAAATGGGAGATTGTTGGACAATTATGACCCATAGCATCACTATTTGTACAGAACATGGTGTTGTTGTACAAATTAACTACATGACAAAGGAAATTGCTCTTTTATCATTTGTAATTGGATTACCGGGATATATAAAAGATAAAAGTCCATATGATTAGATCCGGATTAATAAGATATGAGACAATATTAATCCACTAAGGTTTAATAATTAAAATATCCCTAGTCGTAGTATTATCGAGATTGGACATCGATAATGCGGAATAGACTAGTATTGCACTTGTGCGCGTTGTGGGAGCATAACGACATAGTTCTTATATATTTAAGTATTGGATATTTATGAAAGTGTGATAGGAGGTTGTGTTTATCGATGGTACGGAAACAGCTTCGCTCTGGATAGACCCCTCGGAATTCCATTGGTAGTATGACTATGTGTCTATGAAAATCTGAATCAGGGTAGGTGTATTTGGTCTTAACCTGGAACTTGCATCGCTAATACTTGCGACAATCAATATACTTTGGTTTTGGTCGTCCAGGGCTTTAACAGGTTCTGTGTATGCCTCTTCTGGGTATATTGAGAATCATAGTGTATTGGGTGTTATGTCGAGATGGAAGTATCACTCCAGTAATAGTGGAGATGATGATCACGTAGGATACGAAACTCGTTCTCTTATATGCTGCAGCTATCGGGATAGTATGACTAGATCATGTTTATCCGATTATAGAGACTAGTTACCAGAGATCCGATATGTGATTCAGATGGGTAGAAATAATTCCAGCCCCAGGCCTTGCACGTGACATCCGATACTAGATCGAAATACGCAATACTACATATACTACGCCTGATATAGATCACATATTCATGTAAGGATATTTCTGGAGAATTGGGTAGGCATGGCGCTTTGCTAGAAGCCAACATTGTCTTTTAAATCGGTATAAACGTAGTACTAGGTACTTACGTGTTCGGATAGTCCGACGACCGAATTTACTGCCTAGCATGTGACATCCGATACTGGATTATTATACGCAATACTACGTATACTACGCCTGACATATATTACATATTCCTTAAAAGAATATTTCTGGAGAATTGGGTAGGCACGATGCTTTGATAGAAGCCAATCATGTCTTGTAAATTAGTAAGAACATGGTACGGGGTACGCGCATATTCGGATAGTCCAATGACCGGATTTACTGCCATCATATCCAGGGATCTCATGGGTTGCTTTCCGAAGATTCACCGATGACGTATGACTCGAACATAATTAATTTGGGATTAATTAGAAGAGAGAGAAAATTAATCTAGGATTAATTACGGAGAATTTTATCTGGGATAAAATTCAATTAAAAGAGAGAGAACGATTAATTTGGAATTAATCGATAAAATAATATATTCGATATGTTAAATGAAATTTGATTTCATAACGGAATTAAAATTGGATTTTAATTCGGGCGAACGAATTAATTTAGAATTAATTTGCGAGCGACGTTAATAGTAGTTTTACTGGGCATAATTATTTAATTAAATTTGATTTAACTAAGTCGGAATGGAAAATTCGTTAATTCGGAATTAACGAACCCCAGCCCGAGATGTGTTTGCGGGCCCACTCGGATTTTGAATTAAAGTGGGGCCCACACTTGTCACATCACCTAGTCAACTTTATCAACTTTAGGTTGATAGAAGTAGGTGGAATTTTGATGGTTGCTTGTTTCTTACACAAGCATCATTCAAATTGATGTGAAAGTGACATATATCAATTTTTTAAGTTTGGTATATGGCATTATTGATTTTAGGAATCAATTACAGAATTTTGAAAAAACTCTCTCTCTCATTTTTTCATGCCTTGGACGTGAACTTCATCTTCTTCCTCTCCCATTTGGCTTGGCCGAAACTATCATAGAACAAGGAAGAAATTGTTGCAATTTTTCCTAGTGCTAGCATATTTAAAGAGTCATTCAAATGTGTTAGGGAAACCAATCCATGAGTTTGGAATTCAAGAACAAGATTGGAAGCTCAACATACATCAAAGAGAGGAGCTTGGAGCACTTCTCAAATGAAAAAGTTTTGAACTCTACACATCCAACCGAGCATTGTAAGTATTTTCCGCTATCTTCTTTGATTATTCACTTAATTTCTTGCTTAATTTGATCTTGGTTTGACCTAGAAAACCCAACAAGTGGGTCTCTTGATCCTGGCTTTTCACTTCATTTCACGAGCCGAACCACCCACCAAATCTAAGCTCTCGGAGAGTATTACAAAATGGCAGTGACAATTTTTTCGATCCGTGTTTGATTGCACACGAAACGAGAGAGGAAGATTCGAATGAATAATGACCCATGGTGAACAGTAGATTTGATCAGAATTCCGTCAATTCTAGCACATTCGTGGGATCGTTTGGAGTTCGTATATGCCCTAGAAATCTCGATAAGACCTCCCGATAAAAAGTTGCTAATTTCAACTTTTTCGCTTAATATTCTGATGTATCCAGTAGCTTCGTAGAGTAGCGTAATGATATAAATTGAATTTATTGAGTATTAGTATATTGAATGTGTGCAATTGGTAGAATCCGAGTGAAAACAGAACGACTTTGATCGATCAGAGAGAATATGCAATTTTTTGATAAATTGGGTTTTCCGTGTATTAATATATTTTGATCGTAACGATGGAAATGAGTCATATATGATGATAGGATAGTGTTTAGATAAATTCGGGTCAGTTCAGAGAGCTTGAGACTCTTTCGTAGTGTTTGCGGAAACTTTTTTCTGAAGATTTTCCTAAAACGCGTAAACTGGGGATTTAAGTGAACTAGAAGTTTGAATAGTTTGTATTGATATTTTAAGAGTAATGGAACTAAAAACATTGAAACCGCACTTGATTTGGTTCTCCTGGAAAGATCCGGAATTTTATCATATTTAAGTCGAGAATATCATAAATCAAGATTCTGGCGGCTTTTCGCCATTTGTTTTGACATATGTGACTTGGACCTGGAGTGCTCGCGAAGCTAGATAAGTAACCCATGCGATGCGTTCTCAAACCGTTCTTTTCGTACTTTATATATATATATATATATATATATATATATATATATATATATATATTGAGAAAAGACTTCAAGGTCAGTTATTTTTGAGATAGTGGGCCATCACAAGTACAAATTCTCGTTATTGCTATAATATGAAGGGAAATGTTTAATTATGTTGATGCCTATTAATGCGTGTGATTGTTTGAATATGTAATAGTATGTCTATATAAATGTAAATGACAAAGTACATGAATAACCATTGATATATGTATTTGAATATGTATATGATGATAAGCTACGGACAATTTGAGTATACGAGATCGGTTAATGGAATAGGTTTGTTATTGATTCTTACAAGTGATTTATTCGTATAGAGGTTGTAATAGTGAAGTATGATGAGAAATGGGGTATAGGCTAAGTCATTCCTGAATGGGTATTTTCAAACAATGAGCTTTAGTATTAGATATTTTAGATACAAACTTGGAAACTGAGTGTGTTTGATCGATAAGGGAAAGAAATGAAAGTTGTTAAAGATAAAGCATTTGAATTAGTAGTAATGTGTATGGTCATATATATGTGAATGAGTGTTTGGATGATGACTTTGGGTGTTTGTCATGTATGTGTTTGTGTATGGGAATCATGTGATGAGTTTATGTTATATGGTATAAGAGCTTAAGTGTATGTTTAATTGGATGATTCGTGGTGTAATAGTTGAGCTAGTTAGGAATCCGTTCGGACGGAATTCATCTCATACGTATTCTAAAATATTTAATAAGCCTCGTACGAGCATTATATGAGTAAGCCAGACATATGTATGTATTGTTTGATTGTATGTTCTTTGATGTATTGATTGTTATGTGTGCTTTGTGGTTGGTTGCATGATGATTGTATATGTGACTGTGTGTATGTATGTGTATAGTAGAACTCGTAGAATATATGGATAGTGTATGCTTATGTGAAATGAATGAATGAATGAATTTGAAAGTTAATATAAGTATTAGATGTTATAAAACATATTTGTTAAGTTGTATTGGTGTTTATGTATATGTGTAAACTTGGGAATTTTTTTTACATATATATAAGAGAGGTGTGCCACGATGTGTGTAAATGGATATGAATCCTAAATGTTAAGTCATTGAAGAAGTTTGCATTGAATTGAAATAGTTTGTTTCAAAATGAAGAAAGTTTGTTTAACTTATCGATTTGATGATATTTCAAATATGGATATTTATGATAAAAGGGTAGATATATGACTTCATGTTTTATGTGATTGAAGTGAGATTGATGTTAACGATATACTCTATGACATTTGAGCTTTGCTTTGTATGCTTTGAACGTTTGCTATGAGATTGACACACATATTGACTTGTTAATATGAAAATTTTGCATTGATTAAGAATAAAGGATAATAACAAGCTAATAATTTCGAACTTATAATGATTTAGTAATTCGGTTAATCTGTTGATATATTTGACTTGTTTGTTGTAATTCTAGCAAGGTTAATTACTGAGTTTTGAAAACCCACACCAAACCAGTTTGCTAGTTTTGCAGGTTGGCTTCCAGATGGGTCAACCACTTCAGCTTTGGAAGTCATGCTCGAGACGCGGATCACCTAAGCGGCAGTCACCCTCACAAGTGTCCTGGGAGAAGTTTAGAAGTTTAAAAGGTTTAAGATATCTAGTTATTTCTTTATTTGCCGTGCTCAGCACGCTGTTAGTATATATATTAAGTAAATATTTTGATTATTTATGATGTGGTGGTAACAGAGCCCTTGAGTGTTGATGGATGATGTGGGTGAAGCCCTTAGGATATGATTTTGATGAGATGTGTGGACCTGAGGTCCTTTTATTCGTTTGAAGTCTTCTTATATTTCCTTTGATGCTGGACTGTGATTCAGGTTGTCCAGTTTTAGTATACATCATGTCGAATTTTCGGTAAATTCAGAGGCTTATGGAGATGGGTCAATGATGTCTCCTACCGGGAGCATCCTGTCTCTGGCAGAATGTTACAGAGCCCTTCTCCATCATCTTTTGGCCAAGTAAAAAACTCATTTCACCTTTGAAAATAACCATCAACAAGTTCTAATTTGGAATTTCCTTTTATCACCAACTCTTATTCTTAGTTCTTTTTATTTGTAAATGGTAAATCAGACCTCAGTTCAGTTTCATTGTATGTATGACGAGGATCCAAATATACATGTTGCTAACTTTCTTGAAATTTCTGACACTTTCAGGTGCGATGGAGACTCTGATGATGCTATCCTGCTATCGCTATGGGACAAGGGCAAAGGGTGGCTAAACTCTTTTCCAACATTTATAATTACTAAATGGGATAATCCGGCTTAAATCCTCCATAAGGGTACATTTTATCTCTATGGATAATAAAAATAAGGGTGGCGAAAAGCAGCCTAGTCCGAGTGTCAATGGGTTTAGGCTGGGTTTCGAAAATGAAGTCTGAAATTGATTATAAATATTAATTATTAATTATTTTTAATTATAAATAAATACTTTTATAAATAAAAGAAATATATATTGGAGTAGTTAGAAAAAGGTTTCCATAAAGTTGAGATTAATATCGATTCTTTGAATATTGTTGAGTGGTTCAAAAGAAATAACTATACATAGTATCTAGTTTTTAGAATATTATTAGGAAGAGTAGTTGAAGGATAATTTTCGTTATCTTAATTTTCTATTGCTCATACAGTGTTGGTGGTATTTTCGGGCACAATGATATTTGAACAGTACGACAGTGGTAGAAAGGGTAACTTCCTTTTGACCAAAGCCCTTAATGCCGACCCTGTCAGAAGGGTGTTGCCGACCAGATGACATGACGTGTTCCGACAGTGAAGGCCGAGCACTCGGTGACAAATGGCCGACCACTTCAGCACGGCTGGTCGGATATTATTAGATCGGTAGTAATTTTCTCAATTCAGAGGGCCATTATGACCGATCTCATGAAGGCCGAGCAGATGGCGAGATATTTTCCACCGCCTCATTCTTATAGGATATGTTGATGGGACACCATCCTTATGGGATAAGATGATGGGACATGGTGATGATGGAAATAAGATATATTCGGCCAAGTGGCCTTGGGGGAAGGGATTCCATTAATGAGTACACATGGGTAGTATCATCTAGAAGAGGCATAGAACCGCCTCTTTTTTTAGTATAAATAGGAGGGGGAAATACATTTGTAAGGGTTGGTTGATTTGTTAGTAAACTAATCACTAAAAAAAGCTAGAGAGAACTATTCTGTAAACACAAACAGCTCGGTTTCCACACTGACCGAGCACTTTTCAGAAATAAAACACCCATCCTTTTTGTGCCGTTGGACGTAGGCTGGATTCAATCCGCCGAACCATGTTAATACTTTGTGCCAATCTGTGTGTTTTTTGACCTTCCACTAAGTTTGCTTTTGGTTTCCCATAACCAAATAAATTCACTGTTGAATGAAGGTTATCCCGGGAGCGGTATTCCCTTATTGCCCCTGAGACGAAAATCAACCATCAACAGTTGGCGCCGTCTGTGGAGATTCAAAAAAAAGCAATTGTCGTAGTAGGACGATGGTGGAAGGTAGAGACCGTAGGTTGGTAAATAGTTGAACAATAGAATGGATGGAAGGAGGAAGGAACAGAAAGAAGCAGATCAGAACCGGAAAGAGAAAAGATTTGTATGGAAAATGGGTTGTCAGCAACAGAAGCCTTTTCTTGATGAGTTGTGGAATGAAATGTAAAAAGGTTAGCCAACGGCTATTCACCCAGGTTGAGTTGTGGAATGGAATATAATATTGCGGATGGGAGACGTCCATTGGCAGCGGCTGACCAAGTTCCTCTAGGGAAGGTGCTACGCTTGCGCGGCCTGTAAGAATCCTCAGTTCTACAGATCGGTAGTGCTTCAGGATCCAACTGGGAGCTAGTCAGCCAAGGGCATGGGATGAAGTCCCTCAAGCCCCCCTCAATTGGTGTGGTGGTCTCCCCGAACGAGAAGAAAGGCTATAAAAGTACGCAGGAGATCCATAAGGAGCAAAGACTGAAGACCTCGACTAGGCTCCAATATTTTCTCGTGATATGCAAGATCCTGGGAAAATGCATGGTTAAAGGATGCCTTTGGAGGGCTCGGTGCAGGGGAATCTTGTCGGCATATCCTAGAAGCAAGATCAGACAAGGAGGATCCGCAAAGGCCCTGATGCGAAAAATAATTTTCCGGTGCCAGTGGAGTTTACAAGTACGAAATACGCATCGAGAGTTCTTGGAGCTCGGTTTGGAGGATATGGTCGAACTGTAAAACAAGGAACAGAAGAAAGCATTGTAAAAGCCACTCTTAAAATGTCCCACAGAGAGTTGTAAGAAGGGCAGCAGGTCCTTTAAATATGAATAAAACTCTCATTTTTTAAGAAACTTGTCTATCTTGCTTGTTTGTTATTTAAACGCGAAAGTTATTTTCATTATTTTTGGGACGTACTCGATGCGAAGGGGTGATCAGTGGTCAGGAAAGGCACCAAACTCATGGCACGCCAAACACCAGTGTCATTATCAAACCCTCGGGTGGAAGTGCGCTGACCAGGCTCCTTTTATTTTAAGTGGATTCAGATCGCTTCAAGGGATTAAGTACATGTGGGAAGCACGCGAACTCCATGTGGCAGTGTCAGACTCCCGAGGCCGGAGTGTAACTAACTCATGACTTATATTTTTTAGGGACATCTCAGGATGGCAATGTTAGACAATTATGACCCATAGCGTCACTATTTGTATAGATCATGGTGTTGTTATACAAATTAACTATGTGAAAAAGGAGATTGCACTCTTATCATTTGTGATTAGATCACCTAGATATATAAATGATGAGAGGACCCTATGATTTGTTCCTGGACGGAGAATGATATGAGACAGTATCAGTCCACGAAGGATAAATCATTAAATATCCCTAGTCAGAGTATTATCGAGATTGGACATCGATAAATACGTAAAAGACTAGTATTGCACTTGTGCGCGTTTGTGAGGGCACAACAGCATAGTTATCATATATTTAGGTATAGGATACTCATGCAAGTGTAGTAGGAGGTTGTGTTTCACCGATGGTACGGGAAACAGCTTCGCTCTGGATAGACCCCATCGGAATCCCATTGGTAGTATGACTGTATGTCTATGGGAGTCCGAAATCAGGGTAGGTGTATTTGGTCTTAACCTGAGACTTGCACCGCTAATACTTACGATAATCGATACACTCTAGTTGAGGTCGTCCAGGGCTTTAACCGGTTCAGTGTACGCCAATGCTGCGTATATTGAGAATCGTAGAGTATTGGGTGTGATGTCAAGACGGAAGTATCACTCCAGTCATAGTGGAGATGATGTCACGTAGGATAAGGTATTAGTGCTCTTAAGTGCTGCGCGGCCATTGGGATATTATGACTAGGTCATGTATATCCGATTATAGAGGCTAGTTACCAGACATCTGACATGTGCTTCGTACGGGGCAGACACAACTCTAGCCCTAGGCCTAGCACGTGACCATCAGATATTGGATCGACATACAATATACGATGCATACTACACCTAATACAGATCCTTTATTCCTGTAAGAATTTTTCTGGACAATTGGGTAGGCATGGCGCCTTGCTAGAGGCCAACCTTGTCTCGTAAATCGGTATAAACGTAGTACGAGGTACTTACGTGTTCGGATAGTCCGACGACCGTATTTACTGCCAACATATCCGGGGATCTCATGGGTCGCTTCCCAATGATTCACCAATGATGTATGACTCGCACTTTAATTAATATGGGATTAATTCGATGAGAGAGAAAATCAATCTGGGATTAATTACGGAGATATTTTATATGGGATAAAATATCGTCTAAAGAGAGAAAACGGTTAATTTGGAATTAATCGGCTAAATTAATATATTCGATATATTAAACAAAATTGGATTTCGACGCAGAATTAAAATTGGATTTTAATTCGGGCGAACGAGTTAATTTGGAATTAATTCGTTAGCGACGTGAATAGTGATTTCGCTAGGCGTAATCATTTAATTACGACGCGACGGAAAATTCGCTAATTGGGAATAAGCGAACCTGAGCCTGAGAGTGATTGCGAACGCATTCGCATTTCGAATTCGAGTGCGGCACGCAAGTCACATCAAGCGTCAAATCATTAGTCGCATCAAGCATCAAATCACATGTCACTTTGAGTGATGTGACATTTGATTGATTGATGTGATTGATTGATTGAAAGCAACTTGTCACTTTGAGTGATAGAAGTTGTTGCAATAGTGATTAGTTGGTGGAAAGATTTACCTTGACTTTTTGAAAGGAAAAATAAATGGTAAATCATATATATATTTTTGTAAAATATATAAAGATTGTTTTACACTTTTGTAAAACCTAACACACCATTCTTTCTTCATCATTCTCTCTCTCAATACACGCCCAAGGGGCTGTATTTTTCTCCTCTGTCCAGCAGTTCATGGGCGTGAAAATGGAGGATTATTTTGTGATTTTGTGGCAAAATCCAAGTGCTAGCACACTCCTTAGAGGCATACGAAGGTGTTAGGGAAACTCACCCACGAGCCGGGAATCAAACGACGAAGATTCGAAGCTCAAAAAGTGAACCAAAACTGAAAAACGGGAGGCAGTGGACTGGTCACTGCAGTGGCGTTTTTGGAGGTGAAAATAAATTTTGTTCTTCACCAAATCATCTCAACCGATCGATGTGAGTATTCCGCAACTTCTTCGATTTGTTTTCACACATTATTCATGCTTGTTTGATGATCTTGGGACCTAATTAGAAACCAACAGGCAACCGCTGGGAGAGAGTTCCCCCGTGAAGTAATCTGCCTAACCGAGTT